>CM053249.1:32810756-33205807 GCA_028583405.1 Pogonophryne albipinna
TCAGGAGCTCTGGCCTGGATTTCTGTGTGTGTGCACTAATTCATGTGACTCACAAACCTACACACACACACATCCACTCACACGCCATGCTACATTTGGAGCTGCCTTATATGGCGGCTTTTTCCCCTCAGTGGAGTTTCTGAGCTGCCAGAGAAGAGGACCACTTCCTCCTGTTGGACGCCTGGATTTTGTTTTACTTTTAGCAAGACAGTAAATTCCCAATGCCTGCCAAATTACCTAATTGATTTGAGGTGTTAAATCTGTCTTCTGCTGCGGGTCAAACACAAAAGGCTGGTGTGAGTGTGAGGATGCATGATGAAGAAAAGTGATGTTATTCTTATGACTTTCATAGATTTCAGCTCGGTAAACTATATTACATAAAGCGCAAATGCGATGTAGACGATAATCCTTCTGTAGTTTGGACCTACAAACTTGGTCCGGAAGTAGATGTCCGTAAAAAGCGCGGACTGATGTGTAAGAACCTATTTTCAATAAGGAAACTTGGAAGCAAGAGTGTGACTTAATTCCCTCTCAAACAATAGTGTTTCTTTGGCTTCAGGAGTGGAAAAAGTGACTCCAGTTGGCTGAGGGACTGGAAATATCCTTCTTGGTTTTGGGACAAAGACCAGAGATACATTGATATTTGGCTTTTCCTGGAGAACATTCAGAAAAGCACTGATTCCTAGCACTTGTTGCTGCAGGTGTGTAAGATGTGTGTTTGAATCTTGCAAAGTATTTTTTTTAAATCTTCTAGAAAATGCATCTGGCAAGTATCAAAGCCAGGAAAATGGTATACATTTGAATTGCATTGTATTGGTTATGCTGTACTTCCCAGAGTTCCCGTTAGAATATTTTTTCGCCGGTCAAAATGTCCGTTAAAGTTGAAATCTTCCAGACAAAATGAGAAAAGTGCCGGTCAAAGGTCTTCTTTGTTATTTATTGAGCTTTAAAACATTGATATGATTCGATATTAAACAAACTAATTATAGTAGATTAACTACTTTATTCAAAAGTGAACAGTAACTTACAATAACACGGGAATAATAAACGGAGCGCTCTCTCCCTCTCCTGACAGCCCGTCAGTATCATGCAGCTCGCGGATCAGTAATGAGTGACCCGACAGTAAAACTAAACATATCTATAACTAGTTACAGTAGTTTGAGAGGTCATTAAAATAGCTACGTGTGATATTCTAACCTGAAGTGTGTGTTTTGTCCGCTCACCGCTGCATGTGATCATGCAGAGCTGTGTGTCGACTCGTCAGCAGCAGCTGATCTCTCTCTCCCGTCAGATTAGACTTCGATCAGATCCAGCTAGTTCTAGCTAATGATAGGACTACCTGCTTATTAAAAGACACCTCAACAATAAGCGTCGCTATGCAACTGGGTGAGGCCTCAAAGTATAGCTGTGTGTGTGTGTGTGTGTGTGTGTGTGTGTGTGTGTGTGTTGTGTGTGTGTGGTGTGTGTGTGTGTGTGTGTGTGTGTGTGTGTGTGTGTGTGTGTGTGTGTGTGTGTGTGTAAATACCGATGACTCAGCTCAACAGAGATGCAAATCAACTGTCCTCCAGGCTTCTACCTGATTACACAGAGCTGGAGGAGACTGATGATACACATTAATGAACACACATTTATATTGGTTATTTTGTTTTCACAGATCTGATTATTTGTATAAGCATGCAAGGTTGAGTAGTTACATGTAATGTTAATGGCCAGGTCAATGTGCATAGGTAAATAACTCTATACATGGATAAAGAAAAATTCAAAAAATGTGTGCATGTCCAAAGACAAATGTTGTATCGCCTTAATGTACGAATCAGGTAAAATAATGACTTATAGACTGCAGATGTGAGCTAGTGCTTACTCCCAGGAATTAGACGGCCTTCTATTAACTACTAAAGTACTGTAATGCACAGAATGTTCTGAATATGAAGAACTCTTGCTCATTTGAAAAAGTTTCATGAGACTGGGCAGGTCAGTTCCATCGTGAATGTTCCATTTGCTTTGCCATGATGCAATGTTCCCTTGTGACATACGGCATATTGAAGGACAGAAAGGCATCAGTAAGGCTTCTTATTCATTAATGATGTGTCTGTGTTGTGGGGTTGGGTTCTGTAGATGGTTATCCTAAGAATGAGATCATGTACCGGTGGCAGAGACGGGCAGTGGAGGTGGCAGATCAGCGCTACTGGAGACTCTACCAGTTTGCCTTTGTAGGGTTGAGGAACACTTCAGATGTGGCACACACCCAGTCAGGTGAGAGTGTATTGGCCATGTCCTATTACATGCTGCCAGTCCCAGTTTTATATGTAGTACTGATAGCATAATAATTCAGATTTTGGATTGGATAACCGTTACCTGCAATGGGTAACATTAAAACGAATCTCTTCACTCATGCCCTTGACTTATCGTATTTATCTCTTCACCCACCTTATTGTTTAACTTTCAGGTGAATATGTAATCTTGACAATCTTTTTTGACCTGAGTCGGAGAATGGGCTACTTCACCATCCAGACCTACATCCCCTGCAGTATGATCGTGGTCTTGTCCTGGGTCTCCTTCTGGATCAACAAAGATGCCGTCCCAGCCCGCACATCTCTAGGTTTGACATTTTCCTATTACATATTCATACACTGTTAAACAGAGTCAGAATGGCATGTGCCTTTTTCTGGATTGGTTGGTTGGTTGGTTGGTTGGTTGGTTGGACCGTCAATCAAACCTGATCAAACCACACTCACACAGTCCTGTTGAAGCAGGGCAGCTGTTTTTTTTTTTTAAATTGTTGACAGTTTCAACACCCCCTTTTGAAAAGATTCAGATTAGTCAGACTAGATGTTAACACATTTAAGTAATTTATTTTCAGCTCATACATCTCAACACCCAAAGGTTTCCAAATGTAGGGGAGGACTGACAACATCCCAAACGGTGTAACTCTTTAAATGTTGAAACTGCAAAGACTTGAGGGATGGCATTATCTCAATGTATTTTGTAAAGGATGGGCTGTGTATCCTAGGCTAAAGGAGATAACAAGGGAAGCATTGAAGCTCCTTTTCTTATCATCAAGAATATTTGAACAGTTCTTATCATGGCTGCCACTTCGGAACTCCTTTGTCATTTCTATCCGTAAGGAAACTTTCCCTAAGCAAAAAGACTATTCGACCGCAGCCCTGGTCAGAAAACTGGGCAGGGAAAAAAGAGGAATAGCAGGAGGAGAAGAAACACACATGCACTTTAGGGGCTGGCAAGTAACATGAGTCGTCATAATAACACCTGATTGTTGTAAGTGTAATTTAAGTTTATTCAATGATACCCAGGAAGAGGTAATGGTTTGACGCTTTAAGAAGACTCTTGATGTGGTGCCATTTATCTGTCCAAACTAAACCCATTCCAGTCCAAGTTTAAGCAACTCCTCACATCGTCATTTCAACAGTGCTTTCGCTGTTACATACTCTGACAAATTCTTCATGAGAAAGTATTTGATATTCCACCTTAACAATCCATTTAGGTATTACTACAGTGCTGACGATGACTACTCTAAGCACCATCTCCAGGAAGTCCCTGCCTAAGGTGTCCTATGTCACTGCCATGGATCTGTTCGTCTCCGTTTGCTTCATCTTCACCTTCGCTGCCCTCATGGAGTACGGCACTCTGCACTACTTCACCAGCAACAGACCGACCAAGAAGTCCAAAGTCAACAACAAGACACAGGTACCCAGCACGCACTCCTTTCTTCTTCTTTCTTTTGAACCAAATGAGTCTAATGGTGACATACTGAAATATTTCTTTGTTCCCTCCACAGCAGAAAGCATCCAGCAGGATGAATCTCCGCCCCGGCACGTCCCTGGTGCAGATGAACAACATTGTGCCCTATCACGAGGAGGAGGACTATGCTTACGAGTGTTTGGATGGAAAAAACTGCACCAGCTTCTTCTGCTGCTTCGATGACTGCCCGCTCAGGTGCCTGGCGTGAAAAACAGGATGCATGTGCACGTTTCCAAGATTGATTCATACTCGCGAATATTTCTTTCCCACTGCTTTTGGCCTTTTCAATCTGGTTTACTGGATTGGATATCTGTATCTATAAAACCAGAACATCTAAAAAAGACGACTGGAGTTTAACATCTGCAAGCATTTAAAAAGCATAGCTGCCTATTGTAGCATTAGGAATATTAGCTTTGTTGGCAAACAAGAAAACCCAAATTGCAAACTAATTATGAATGTCCCTACAGCCTAAGAACAATATGGATATTTCCTATCCCTAGTGAATAATGCATAAATGATTATTGCGACTCATTGATCTTTTCGTCTGGCACCAAAATGAAGATTCCTCTTTACATGCATTTTAAAAAGCTAAAGGATTAATTTCCATTAATTTTTTTCTGGATTCTCTCATTGGCAGGGGATTGATTCCATTTGATATGAGCCTTAACCGTGAAAATGGAAATTACATACTTGAAGATCTTCCCTTATGGAATTGCCTCACTCCCAAACTAAAGGGGACACGACTTTCCTTGTTGGTCGGCATAGCAGATTATGTAGATTAAGTCTGCCATTTGCGCTAGTGTTTTGTAATTGAACTATTAGGTAAGAGCACCGATTATATAATTCCTCTAACATTGGGATCTTAACATTAAGGTAAACCTAAAAACTGAATAAAGCCAAATGAAATGTTTCCTTTGTCAGCTAAGTTATTCATGTTAATAGCTAAATCCCCTCCTTCTAGATCTAAGGGCTTACCACACTCTTAGTGCGTGTGTCTGCATAGCATTAACTTCTGGCTCATTGTGTGATAGACACGCATCGCCCCTTTGCTTTTTATTATCTGTTTTTGGCAATGCTTTGGAGAACTGGATACGTCATTAGGGAAATTTGATCAGTGTCGCATTGAGCCAAAATGGCCTGCCTATCGAGAACAAAAACACCTGGATCATCCTAGGTCTTGGAACCATAGAGCATGCACACTTGCGATTTTGATCTTGTCCTTATAGTATGGATGATTGGACTAACGCTGTCTCTCTATCGAGAACAATTGAGACACTGCACCTTTTATCTCCTGTCGTTCTTATTTCATCGGGAAAGGCAACATAGCAAAGACATGAAGGAAAATGTAGGCCTGAATCTGAAACTCCAAACTTGCAAATTTTGGAATTAAAAACCTCCTCAGATTTAAATAGGACAATCATTTGAAAGGCTTTTTAAGAATCAGCAGTTTTGATACTTGATTCAAATTGGTTTACATTCTGTGAAACCCTAACCCTACCCACAGCAGCTTTGAATGCAGAAATGTTTTGCACGAGTTAGACTCCAGTCTAAACAGGAGATATTGCCATCAAACCTAAACAAAATTACACAAAATGTGTGTTTACTCTTTGCCGCTGTGCTATTGATATTGTTAAGAAGCAGGATAAAGAGGCCAATAAGCTCTTATGATTCTTTATTGATTTGCAGGAATGTGGGGTACTATTGGTCACTTCAACACCAGAAGGGAACATACCTTTAATGTTCATAGGGTTCTATTTTTCTAGGCGACACCTCACAGCGTTCTGATTGGTGGGGTCCTACATGGAACGCATTTATAAAGTTATTCAAACAGTGAATTCATGAACAATGATGTATGTTTTCAAAGAGCCAGACTTTATACTCTGATATATCATATGTCCATAAGACTGACCGTTTTTCAGACAGGTCAGGACAATGGTCATATACTCTTTAAATTCAGTAGTCAAGTCCTATTTCGAGATTGATACAGCAAATTGATTTGGTTTCTGAAAAGGTTTGAGAAAAGAATGTCCTTTACTAATTATAAATGACTTGTATACAGTTCTGTTGCATGTAAAAGACTCACTGTGTGGACAGATATGGTTGCCACTCTGCAAAACCACCTGAAACACAAAATGAACATAAACTGACATATCTCCAGCAACATCCTCTCAGAATTACTCTACATTACATTGCATTTAGCTGACGCTTTTATCCAAAAGCGACTTAAAATAAGTGCGTTCGACCAACAGAATCATATAAGTACATCAGGTTTCATAGAGCTAAAACATTTCAAGTGCTACTCAACTGGCTTTAGGTAAGCCAGCCCTTTATTAGTATATAAGTGCTTTGTTAATAGTTCTATCGCTCGAAGTGGAGTCGAAAGAGATGAGTTTTCAGTCTGCGCCGGAAGGTGTGTAAGCTATCTGCTGTCCTGATGTCAATGGGGAGCTCATTCCACCATTTTGGAGCCAGGATAGCAAACCCAACGTGTTTTTGCTGATGGGAACTTGGGTCCCCTTGGCAGCGAGGGTGCAGCGAGCCGTTTGGTTGATTGCAGAGCGGAGTGCACGTGCTGGGGTGTACGGTTTAACCATGTCCTGGATGTAGGAAGGGCCAGATCCATTCGCAGCATGGTACGCAAGTACCATTGTCTTGAAGTGGATTCTAGCAGTTACCGGAAGCCAGTGAAGTGAGCGGAGGAGCGGCGTGGTGTGGGGAGAATTTAGGAAGGTTGAAGACCAGACGAGCCGCTGCATTCTGGATGAGCTGCAGAGGTCGGATGGCACATGCAGGTAGACCAGCCAGGAGGGAGTTGCAGTAGTCTAGGCGTGAGATGACGAGAGCCTGGACCAGAACCTGCGTCGCTTTCTGGGTCAGCTGGGGACGTATCTTCCTGATGTTGTAAAGAGTGTATCTGCAGCAACGGGTTGTAGCAGCTATGTTTGCAGTGAAGGACAGGTTGTTATCTAGGATCACACCCAGATTCCTTGCAGTCTGAGTCGGGGAAACAACAGAGGTGCCGGATGTTGATTGTTAGGTCAAGAGTGGGACAATCTTTTCCCGAAGGAAAGAGCAGTTCAGTCTTGTCAAGGTTGAGCTTGAGGTGATGAGCAGACATCCACTGAGAGATGTCAGCTACGACAAGCAGAGATGCGTGCGACGACCTGGGTCTCTGAGCGGGGAAAGAACAGAATTAATTGGGTGTCGTCAGCGTAGCAGTGGTATGAAAAAACCATGCGGGCTATTGACATGACTCTACATCTAATATAGTGTGGGCACTGGGCAGCCACTATCACAACAGAAGAATTTACTATTATAGACTTCAAACTGATTTTTTTCCCCTCCATTTCTTTCTTTTTGGCTTCTGTCTGTACAGAAACAACTTATATATTTGAATCCAATCCCAGTTTACTATAGATGGACATCATCAGGTTGAATCATTTTTCAGATTCTAGTCAGTTTGGGATCAATTCAAAGATTAAGATTTACCTTTAAAATCACACCACAAAGAGATTGCATGAACATTCATAACAGCGCTGTCTCTGACACGTTTTTTTATTCAGATGCAAGTTAAGACTGTTGCTGGATCCAACTGTTCCTTCACTTCAGCACAAATCAAACCAAACCAAAGTAACCACCTTTCTGTTCCAACTCTCATGATTGTTCCTGCAGCTAACTTTCATTAAGCTAACCAGGAAGTAAGACTTATGACAAAGCAGAGCGTACAATGGCATTTTCACTTGATAGTGATGGGAAAACAGCCTATCTGTACAGTGATACAAATCTCAAGCACTCAATCCATAAGCTATGATTAAATGAGCAGCACCAGCAGTTCTTAACAAGACGCTAAGAGTGTGTTTGTTAATAGTCACAGTTCGTGAACAGGGAGCACCGTTCGAATGTTCGGATATTCAAGAATGGCTCACCCCTCAAAGCTGCAGAGCGTACAGAAAAGTTACTTTTAAGCCCAACTAATCAATAAAAACATTTTGCTAGCTAACTAGCTAATTTTCTCTTTAAATTCTGTAAACGTTAGCTGTAGCCTACACTTTCTTATTTATTTCATAGGCACATGTTTCATCATCATCCTCACTGATACGTAAAGAGGCAACACATTTTTTAAATATACATGTCAAAAGGAAAATGTATTTGTGTAGAAATAGAATGCTTGGTTTCTTTGAACAGTAACATTATTATTTTAGCGTAGAGCTTCAGATCGGATAAACAAACAGAACCTAAGAGCAAGTCTCCCTGACGGCCATCTCTACATGCTCTGGGACAAACAGTAAGGAAGGTTTGTTCAGGGGGAAAGTGAGGTAATGTCAGCTACTGCAGGACATACAATAATAACCCAAAACATCATCATTATTTTCTCTGCAGCTCAGTACAGAAAGTACAAGAGTTTTTGCAAAGTAAAAGATTTCGTAAGCTGACAGTGGTTTTATTGAATACGCAAGATTGTCAGTATTTAAAATTGTTGCCATTATTGGAGAATATATACCATAACATACATTTTAAAGTACAGGAATTACATTTCATGGAAATGTATCAAAAGATCCAGGTTCTAGCCCTAAACAACTGTACTCTTTTTAGATCTTCTGTAAACTATACTGTACATCCATACATCCTAATTCCTTTACACTCTGACCCAGGTGAGTATTACTTCAGGTATCTTTCTCATGCTCTAAAATGTAGGAATGGAAATGTGAGACATGCAGATACAGGGAGAGGAACATGACACACCAACATCAGCCCTTAACAAAACCACAGACAAGAGGTTTTTGAACTTTTTCACAAACACCAAAGAACTGTCGTAAACAGTGGCATGTCCTGCAGTTCTAATTGCTGCACATATGTAAAACATCAAGTAGTCTTTTCGCATAAAACAGCATTTCTGCATTGTTGAGATTCCATATATGTTTATAAAATGTTCAAGGTGACACTATAGTTATTAATTAACTGACATTTCAGTAAAAAGTAATGTCTGAGGTTTATTCAACCATGCAAAACTAACAAGGAATGTACTGATACATTCATCTATGCAAACATGAACTGTGTTGCAGTTGTTTTCTTACGGTGTGGTAACTCCTTATTGAGTATTCATAGGATAATTAATAAGAACACATATTAGAAACATTTGACACAAAAAATATCTGTATTTCGTTTTTCTACTCAGCTCAAGTACTAACTCCACTTCCAAAACACCTAACCCAGTTTTAATACACGGCATACCAAACCAATTTGTGTTCTTCAGATGTCCCTCCTCAATATTGGTACACCTTGCAACCAGGGTGCAACTAAATTAGTACAAATTCCAGAACACAAATGCAAAAAGATTTGGTTATAATTGAGATAAACATGTTGTCCTTACTGTTGGTGCGTTCACACCGGACGAAAAGCCAATGTTTTGCGCGTCAATGCAAAGAAACAGATGTTGCTGTCTGCACTGGCGTACTGACGTTGTTGAATTAGAAAACAAAACATCAGCCTTTGGCTTTGCGTGTCCTGTTTGAATGACTCGAGTAAACACAACTGAGTGCCATGGTGAAACTCGTGCGAGCAGGTGATAACCACCTTTAGGGTTAGGGTTATGTGCATAAAGCATTTCCACAGCACAATACTTCCAGCATTTATCAATCTGCTGTTCTCAGTTTCTTCTTTCAACAAATACTGCCCTCATCAACTAATTAAATGCAGGTAGTTGTACTTTGCAATTCCTGCAAGTTTTTTCAAATCAAAGCCTTCCAGTAGCTTAAAGGGTATACTGCATACCCCTTTAAATAGCCGTTTGGTGTGAAGCACTCAAAGTAAGTATTTGGTTTCGATATTAGTTTAACAATGAAAAAAATAAAATAGCAATCGGAATTTGTTAGAAAAATCTCACTCTTTGTCTTAAATATCAGGATACATGTATTTATTATCCTTGCAAGAATGGAAGTAGTCATCACACACAGAGGCTGCGTGGGACAAATAGTTCCCAGAACAGTGTCCTTCACATGCTTATATACAAGAGAGTGTTAAACAGTCACAAGTTGCAGAATACAGGTTCAAAGCAGTATTCTGGCTTTAGTTCAGATTAGCTAAGGCCCACGTAAACAATAAACATGACAGTCATATGTCTATCTCCATAGAGGCTGAATCATCATGTTAATCACATAGCTATCATATGCCTCAAACAGTCCTGACACTCTTCTGGTAATCATATATCCGGTTACGTACACAGCTACGTAGGGCCTTTGCTATCATGTGCTACTCTGATATTAGAACATTCAGTATTTTCCCAACAGAATTGGAAGGGAGTTGACACAGCATTTATTTTTCATTGGATTTTATTATGCATATCGTCCTGACCCAATCAGAATAATAAAAGAATGTGTCCCACAATATTCACGAAACAAAAAAGAAGAGACATTTCACAAATGTAATCCAACATTTTATAAACACTGACCAAAACATTAGTTAATGCAACTCACACCCATTGTATCTAAAGAGAAACTGGAAGCAGCAGTGTGACAACTTTAAAATGAACTGTCGAAATGAGTGCTGTTGAAATGCTTCGTACATAACGAATGGATTACTGAATTTATGTGACCCAATATAGTGTTTTTATTCAGATGCCTTTCAGTGTTTCTTTGTTAAACACAGCTTCAATTTAGGATACTTTGTATTGGTTTGTACTAGCCAAACATAGCAGATATTTAATTGAAGAATGATTATAGGCTAGTTTAACTACCCACCAGTAAACTCTGTCCACACACACATTCGCCAGAGTCTGGTTCACTTTGAGTCTCTACAGCCAAAACACACACAGTTCCTCTTACCTCTGCTGCAGTCAAATCTTTTAAGAAGTGTTGCTGCTTCCTTTCACATTATTCTTTTAAAGTAGCAAAGATAGAACAAGGAGCATGTGCAATTGGTACATATTCTTCTAATGTAGCACAGCAGGCTTGCTATTCCAGTTATACTGTACCAAAAGGAAATTCTAGATACATGGGTTTCAAATTATCATAATGACAGTGCTTTTAAATATAGCATTTTAATAAAGTGTTGGTCTTATATCTTTTTTCACTAAATGCATATGTTCATATTTGGGGATATCAATTAAAATTAAAAAACTTAATGTGCTTAAATATTTATACCACAGATTACAGCAAGCATTAGAAAAAAGCAAGCACCATTTGCTTTTCAGCGCTTCTTTGCCCAAATGTTGTAGCCGCGCTGCTGATTATATTAATTGCAGAGTATAATTTCAGGTATTTTTGCACGTTTTGGCAAAGCTGTGTTTTAGGGTTAGCTCTGTGGGCTCATGCCTACTTATGGCAGGAGGGTACATTAGACTCCATAGGGCCCTTTGTTCCCCCAGTGGCAAAACTCATCTGTCTTGGCTTAAAAAAACGATTGTTTTCATAATGTATGTAAAAAAAACAAGTTTATATCGCTTTTAATCTTTGTAAAGTGTAACTCAAATGATTCATCTAAGTGCTTCACAGGTTGCTCTGTAACTCCTGTAAATGTCTGACATCATGTTGCATATCCAATCCTGTAATTAGCCTCTGACAAATGCTGTATTTGTTCAGCCCAACAACCTCAACATGTTCAATGATCCTGTGAAAAGGAGAGCAGGGTTGTCTGTTATACTAATTGCTAATAGGCATACTACTATGTATTGCATTCAACTCAAGCAATATAACATATCATCTGTGTACAATGTCATTCTCTGTAAATGTTATTCATACTGTATTGTGACTAACAATTCAAAACACTGTGAAAATAAAGCAGTGCCTGGAAAAAGTCAAATCAATGTTGTGAGACTTGTGTTGTATGGGCCCACGGTTGCTCAGGAGGTAGATGGTCTTACTACAATTGGAAAATTGGTTGTTCCATCCCCTGCAGAAACACGTCGATATGTCCTTGGGCAAGCCACTTAACCCTAATTGGCTCCCAACAGTGTGTGAGTGTGTGTGAATGTTAGTGTTACGGTTGCTGTTTGTCTGCTCCTTAATCTGCTGGGATTGTTTGCAGCTGTGTGCGTGTGTGTGATTATGCAAATGAGCTGTGTGGTTGTCCCAACATCATTAGCTGCCCATCCTCTGGTCCGCCTCTGAAGATGGGGATTGGATTGACGTCGTCCAATCGCAGCGCACAGCCGGCGCACACCTGCTGGGGAGGAGTACAAAGGCTGCGGACTATCACCACTCTGGAGGTTCTGTATTGTGGGACAGACGCCTCTCGCTACTTACTCTCGTTCTGTGGTTAACTTGTGTGGTCTGTGTCAGGTAGTGTGATATTGTGTGTTAGTAGTGCCTAGAGTAGTTTAGTTTAGGACCTTTTGGTCCTTTTGTTTGTTCAGGCTGCGTGCCTTCCATTTTGTTTCCTCTTGCTTTATAATAAAACCACTTATAATTATACCAATCTGGTCGTGTCGCTTCCCTTTTGGTTCCCCTAGCCCAATAGGAAGCGTAACAGTTAGTCTCCCTGAGAAGGTGGACCTTTGTATGGCAGCCTCTATGACTGTATGAATGTGTGTGAATGTTGTGAATGCTGACTTGTAAATGTAAAAGCATTTAGAGGGGTAGCAGACTGGAAAAGAGCCATATACTGTACATTTTGTCCATATTCTATTTAAGTAGAAAAGACCAAGCCACATATTATTGTCTTTTATATAAGACTGTTGATTGGAAAAGGGACCCTTTTCTTTGCCTTGCATGCAAAAAAAGGTACCATTTGCCATAGCAAACCATTTGGACACAGTAAAAACTCATATCGTGAGTAGATTATCACTCTCAGTATGGCCAGTTTGAACTGACTCTACATTTCCCATCTGCCTATTTTTAAATCTCAGGTTCCTAATTTGGACAACTGACTGTCCTTCAGTGAGAACCCATTAATATATGAATGTCAGACCTTGGCTTTGATTGACATATCTTAATTATTTAATAGATTGTCATGCAATCCACTAAAGGTATCTCTTCAATTTGTTTCTCATAAGCTTTTTATTCAGTGCCCTGAGGTCTAAATGTAAATGTGTCCAATATTTTTGGGTTACGGATTATAGGGTTAGGGTTACCTGCATATACCTGCTAAACTGGAACATTCCCATTAACCCTGGGCCACTTTGTTACTGCTAATGCTACTACTGCTAATTAGCCAATGTTAGCATGCTAACATGTCTACCTAAGATGTCGAAGATGATTAACATTATACGTGAAAATAATCAGCACTATTAATGTGAGCATATTAGCATGCTACTGTTAGCATAGGGTGACCAGACGTCCCCGTTTTCCGGGGACAGTCCCTGTTTGTATTGGCCTGTCCCCGGTTGAAACTGTCCCCGGAAATGTCCCCGTTTTTTATATACGGTAAAAACACTTAGCAAGGTGAAATAAAACGTTTCATGTCAGGAAACACTGGGTAAACACTACAGACTGTGGTCATGCCAGCCCCCACTTCGGAAAACACAGTCAAGCCAGCCCGCACGTTGTATTGCGGTACGCGAATATCCTATGCATTACGGTAGAGGCCTGTAAAAACTGCCTTCAAAATAAAAGCGTTTACTCGGTCAATAACAAATATACCTAAAAAACACACCAAACATATTCATATATATACTGGAGCTTAAATTAAGAAATATGTACTATATAATGTAATCAATAATAATTTAAAACAAACTACGTATAACTACCATATTATAACTGAGTGAATGTAAAATGTAAGTATACAGTTATGAAGACATATCTGACATTTCCACTGGGTGACTCATTTCAATTGATGTTGACACCATCTCACAACACTCCTAAAATAACATTACTTTCTGAAGCACAATTTAAAATGTATGCTGTTTAAAATCTCAACTTAGATCTATTGTCCATCTATATTTTGATTATTATTTGATGGAAACCGTCCATAATCAAAGAGTCATTCAAAGTCAATTAAATACTTATTTCACTTCAGGGTGATAGCAGGAGATCCCATCTAGTCACTCAGAGAGAATCTGGACAATCTGACGTACCGTTTCAAAATAAAAGACCTTTGAAGTCTCATATGAGCAATCATCCCTCTATTTTTAGATAAGAATAAAACAAGAACTATCCAGTATCAAAGACTTATTTCACTCCAGCGTGATAGCAGGACACCCCATCTAGTCACTCAGAGAGAATCTGGACAATCTGATGTACAGTTTCAAAATAAAAGACCTGACGTCTCATATATGAGCTATCGTCCTTCTGTTTGTATCCAACAGTTAAAATGTTCGAATTACATTGAACCAGAATTGTCCCCCTTTTTTATTTAACAGTGAAGAAAATTTGATATGTTAATGAGATTTTGACCGTAAAACTCAAAATGTCCCCGGTATTCATTTTGAAAATCTGGTCACCTTATGTTAGCATGACTGTTGACACTCAGCTTTGTTGTTTTAAAACCTTTTAAAATGTAACAACAATTACTGTAAATGATTATATAATTATTTATTATAATAGATGCTTTGTATATGTTCATCCTTTCTGGTCTAAAGCACAACTCTACATCCTCAGGTGGAGAAAACTTGCTTCAAGCTAGGCTAACGGCTTTTATTCCAGCTGAAGACCTCTCTACTTTTCAGCAAAGCACATTTTATATATATCTGAAAATCCCCAGTTACAAATGTGTCCTTTCTACAACTAATGGCAATGGCCCTTTGACATTGTAGTCTATTATTCTATGTATGTATTAGTATTTGATCTATTTTGATTTCAAACTATTCTGCTTTTTTATTTTACATTTTTCAGTCAACTTTATTTAGTTTAAAAAGTGCTGCTGTATACGGGCATATATGAAGTTTGTTATTACTCATACGGTGCTTGAAAAGGGAGTGGGGGGGTGTAACATTTGCGGACTTGATATTTGAGCGGTATGCGTCACAGCCCGAGCACATCTTGTCAGCAACTGTTAACACCTAGTTATATAATTATTTGGGATTGGGATTACAGCAGGATCTGACTGGAAAAATGCACCTGTGACTTTCAGGGATGCAAATTTGTCACCTTTCGGCGAAATTCGCCGTTTTAAATCCAAAATAGGTTGTTTGTGTGATTCATGTAGATCTGCAATAAAAATATGTTTGGGGTATGGGGGGGGTCTGGGACCCGGAGTAATCTGCGGCCGCGAGCTGTTATGTGCCATCATACACGCATGGTGTTCTTTTTTATATATTATAATGAAGCGCGAGCTGTGTGCTCGAGTCTTCCTGCCTGTCGGCTCTGCTGCTCCGCGATGATGGTCTAGCTTCAGCAGCCACATTACCTACGGGTGCGTTCGTTAATATTAACTGTGTGCTCCGGAGTCACAGTGGCACAGACTGGACCGCTGGTGAACAGCTGTTAGAGCGGGCCGTTCAGGTGTTCAGAGCAGAGCTCCCTGTCAGAGCGGCAGAGCGTGATGTAAACTGAGAAGTTTTTCTGTCGCAATATTATTTAATGAATCGTTGAGCTAGCTAACTAGCATACATTGTCACTATCTGCTAACGTTAGCTTTAGCCTTCGTTTTCTAATAGTTTTTTTCATAGGCTATAAACAGAGGTGGTATAAGTATAGATATTGTACTTGAGTAATAGAAGCACTCAGATCTTGTACTAGAGTAAAAGTAGAAGTACTCAGATCTTGTACTTGAGTAAAAGTAGAAGTACTCAGGTCTTGTACTTGAGTAAAAGTAGAAGCACACAGATCTTGTACTAGAGTAAAAGTAGAAGTACTCAGATCTTGTACTTGAGTAAAAGTAGAAGTACTCAGGTCTTGTACTTGAGTAAAAGTAGAAGCACACATATCTTGTACTTGAGTAAAAATAGAAGTACTTGAGTAAAAGTAGAAGCACACAGATCTTGTACTAGAGTAAAAGTAGAAGTACTTCGATCTTGTACTTGAGTAAAAGTAAAAGTACCAGAGTGTAGGAATACTCTGTTACAGTAAAAGTCCTGCATTCAAAATGTTCCTCAATTAAAAGTAGAAAAGTATTATCATCAAAATATAGTGAAAGTAGTGACAGTAAAAGTAGTCGTTGTGCAGATTGATCCATTTCAGAATAATATATGATATGTTTTATAATGATTGATCATTAAAGTGTTCTCAAAGCTGGTAAAGGTGCAGCTAGTTTGAATGACTTTGTAGACTGCAGGGTAGCTTGTGGATTTACTCCAGGTGGAACTAAAGTCTGATTTAACACTTGATTATATTTCACATCATTCATCCACATCTGTGAAGTAACTAAAGGTATTAAATACATGTAGTGGAGTGGAAAGTACACCATGTACCTCTGAACTGTAGAGGAGAAGAAGAACAAAGTAGCAAAACATTGAAGTATCTCAAAATTGTACCCAAGTATAGTACTTGTTGAGTTGATGAATTTAGTTACTTTACACCACTGGCTATACAGATAGAAAGACTAAGCCTTGAACAGAGGCATGGAAATACATTTTCAACAGTGCTGCCAAAATGATAAACTGACTACTACACAATTAAAATAAATGCTTTTATATATTTCTATTAGATGTGACTCTTTAACGTTTCTGTTATTATTAACTGCTGCTTTAGTTGTTCTGACTGCTAACATCCTGTTATTCCTCATTTTAAAGCCGATATTCTGTGGGGTTGGGGGATCGGATCCTTGTCACCTTTTTCATACCTGATGAGTTTGCATCCCTGTGACTTTATCTGTCTTGATCTGAAAAATAACCACAAAGAACTGACAGTTCATGGACATACGTTACATTTTGGTGCTAATACAAGGTGCTAAGACATAGAATTAAAAAAGCAAACATCCAATGAAAATACAACCATACTGTGGAAATAGAACATTAAAAGAGGCTATATAAAAGATTCAAATATATTTAGGAGATAAGGATAATGCTAGTTTGCAAATGATTCATACAATCTCAATGTATAGTCATCAGTTATTCAAAAACATACTTTAGTATACAGGGCTCAATGCTAACTTTTGGGTATTTTGGTTGCCAAAACTGAAAATACGGTTGCCATTTTTAGTCACCTTATATTTTAAATAATTAAGATACAATTATACATCAACTTAATAATGAACATGTGACACAAAATAATGTTCAAATGCTTTACATTAAGTAATTAACACAATTATTTGAAACTTAAGTGGTAGGAAACTTGTCCACCCTCAATTGCTGGTATAAAAAACACCAGTAGTGCAGCTGTTGTCATGTTCTTCACAGATCCCCCAAAAATGAATTGAGCAAGTCACTAGTTTCTTGGTCATCCGTTGTCTCCCTTTCAAATGTGGGTTTTCTTGACCTTTGTGCTGACCCCCACCATAGATCCACTGGCCCTTCAGCATTGAAGTCATGGATTGGCCAGACTAATACATTTCTAATGTTAATTAAATTAAAACCATTCACAATTAAGAATATGTCTAACTATATTTAAAATGTGTTACCTTTTTATAGAAGTGATTATATTTGATTATTTTTCTATGGGAAAGTTTCGTTTAGCACTTTTATTTTGGTAGTAATAAGATCGGGACTCTTATTTTGAAGGAACTTTTAATACATGTTACTTGTTAGACAAGCGACTTACATACTCAATACTGTGGGCAATCCCCACAGGAGCAATTTGGGGTGAAGTGTCTCAGGGACACAACGACATGCTGACTGCAGTGGGGTTTGATCCCAGACCAAGGCTCTACCCACTGCGCCACACACGGCCCCGTGTGAATGGACAACGGAGCAGAATGTACTTATATATTTCGCCTCCCAAGACTTTACACATTTTCTCTTTGCTTTTCGTTCGGGTTCATCTTGCGCTTTATCAGTTGAATCACTTTGAACATTCGTTTGAGATCGGGCCCCGCGCCACGAGGGGGCAAAAGGGGGCATTGCGCCCTCAGTTGTATTCTTGCCCCCTCACTTTGAGCATCATTCATCCATCAAAAAGTACAATAAATGTCACAATTATTAAATAACTTTAAATAATTATTTTCCCCAACACACGTTACTATGTTTAGATCAGATATGTGGGCAGGCAGTCAAGCAACGTGTAAAAAAGCCTCAACCCCAAGTGAGCTTGTAGTCTTATGTTAGCGTGTGTGCTAGCTGTAAACACAGTCGGATGGGTGATCAAAACGTCCCCGTTTTCTGGGCAGAGTCCCCGTTTTCGGTGGCCAGTACCCGGTTGAAACTCCCGAAAATTTTCCCGTTTTTGAACGTGCGTTAAAAAAAATAGAGCAAGGTGAAATAAAATGTACCATGTCAGTAAAAACAGAGTAACAGTGTTGTGCCTGTTTGTAGCGTTAGCGTATTTCTTCTTCTACTACTTCTTCTTCTTTTGTCTTTAATGGCAAATCGCTTCCACTTGGAGCATATATCGCCTCCTACTGTTGATTTATTAAATGTTTATATTAAATCCTTGTCCTCAGACCAGTGTTTTTGAGGAACTTGAAGATCAGCTTGTTTACTTCATTTCTTGATTTACTTTCGTACATTGACTTGAAATCCATGTTGTTTGACATCAACAAAAAATAAGACAGACAACTACAGATAGCACCACACATGATGGTTACTTGTTATTATTTAGGGCTGCCTGTATGGATCAGGTTTTTGCCAAAGCGAGCCCTTATAATAATATGTTATCTATTATATCAATCGTATTGGTACAATGAGCGACATCTAGTGACTGATTTTGGAACATTGATTTGATTTTTCTCATGGCAGTTAGACTCTAGAGACAAACCAGGGGACTTTACTTGTATTTTTAATCTGTGTCTGTCCATATGGTGTAGTATTTGATCCAACATTACATTTGGTTTATATATTAGTCACTTTCTTATGAAATGCCAGGTTTTATGCCTTGATTTGAACATTCAATCCTGAAAATAAAAAATCCACCAGATTAATGTTTCTTTAATCCTGACCTGACTAGAGGTAAGTAAATCTGTATAGAGGTAAGTAAATCTGTATAGGAAGACGAGTTAAGGGGTAGAGGAGAAAAGGTTATGGTATAATTACAGAGCCTGTCAATTTATAAATTGAGGAAATCAATGTTAGTCTGTTAACCAAAGTGCAGCCATCTATCTATCAACTATCTGTTATTAAAGATCAGAGGAAAAGAACAGAACGAGAGGGGTAAATCCAGAATAAAAATAAAGAAGCAAAGAGATTGTAGAGCAGTGAGAAGGAAAAAAACGTGGTGTGTCAATTCATTACATTGCCAGTATTTTTCGTTGTTGTGAAAAAAAAAATCGCCCCCACGGATTTTTTAACAGCCCCCTCAGTCATTTCATCCTGGAGCCGGGCCTGTTTGAGATGTTGACGGGTTGGCCGAGTGATCCAGACAGATGATTTTCCGGTCTTTTGCTGCAGTTTAGAATGATGTTTATTTAGCTTTACATACCCAGGTTTAATTATGCTGTGTCAAAGGTTGTGGCATGAGCATCTGCCGGGCTGGTGGAATCGGTGTGCTCTTCCTCCTGTGTCCTCGTCCTTCCCTGTCACCTGTGACCCCTTTTATACACCCGGTGCAGCTAAACCCCGCCACCAAGTGTTCAAAATAGTATTGCACAATAACTATAAATAAAGTAAACTGAGACACCAACAACACCCATAAAATGGCTCCTACAAAGTATATGGAGTAATGTTCCTCCATCGAGATATCATATCTTTTTTAGGGGGGTGGTGAAGCCTCCAGTGGAATAAGATACACCCACTGGTGAATACACACTGTTGGTGATGGGATGAAGAGAATGAGGAAGACCTGGATTTGTTGAAGAGTGGACCTCTGATAAGCTCAACCTGCACCCATGATTACTGGAGGTGGATGGGCTGGAGGACGGCTGCAGCGTTACGCCTGAGAGAAGAGAACAGATTTAAAATTAGCCAGGAGCACAATGATTGGCCGTTGGAGATCATGGCAAAATAAGTTAGTTAACTATAAGAGTGAACACCCATTATCAGCGGATTTGAGGCAGCTGGAGGAGTGAGAAACAGAATTAAAAATAAATGAAGCATTGAGGTATTCTTCCTGATTGAAAACTACGCTGAGTTTCTTAGTAGACTCAACAGTAATTCATGCCGGTTTGGGAGTGCTTATGCAGGTCTCAAAATTAAAGACACATTTCCATAACCCCCTTCTTTCAGTCCATCTGGCATCATTAGCTTTACTAATAAGATACTACTACCACTGTTTTGGGCTACTGTAGTGGAAACTGTTGGAAAAGGAACATGTTTTGAATAAGTACTTGATTAACAATAAATGAGATCTCCTGCACATCTCAGAAGGAACAATAAACACTGTAATTCTCTGAATATTACCCTGGAAGCCTGTTAGAATTTCATAGCTTCTGGGTATTTTTCCTTGATTAATTTTTAATGAAATATAATGATGAAACATTGGGTTCCTGGGTATTATTTTTTTACATGCAGGCATTCTCAGCTGCTATGTAGAATATTACAAAAGCCCTTTTGAAGCTGAGAAAAACAAAGACACTTGGAGGTTTCTTTGGTTGTTTAAGTCTCACATCCCGGAGGCGTGCCTCTTTCTCTTTTTCCTGGAAGGTAGCAATTACCATGTAGGCTCAACGGGAGAAGTCAGTAGTGCCTGAATACGGCTGCGTGAGGGGATGAAAATAAAGCCACTGTGAGAGTTGATAATAGGGTATGAATATGTGAGACATTGAGAAGCTCCCACCTCCAGGCTGGCAAAGGAAAGAGCAGAGTGAAACCCAGAGTGCAACATGAACTGAATCAGTGTGGGGTCGCTGCACAGAACATGGATTCTACTGATGATTGCAATGTGACACATAATACAATGTTGGTGATCTTAAGCGGTGAATGCCCTAAGGCCTTTAATATTGCAGACAAGACAAAATAAAGACCATGACATTACATTACGGTTTATTTTGCAGACGCTTTCAAATGATGACAAACTTAATCAATCCCAGAGGGGAAATTCAATATTCAACCCGTTGTCATTTACATCACACCCACCCCGAAATGCAGGACATGCCATAAGTGCATTCAACCATGAAGATACAAAAAAACAAACAAGTATACCAGCTTTCAATAAGGCGAACCATTGTAAGTGCTGGTACACATTGTAAGGCTTAAAATAAGCCAATCATTTCAAAGTGCCTTATATTATTTACTTTTAGAAAGGTCAAATAAAAAAAGGTGGGTTTCAGTCTGAAGGAAAAGGTGTAGACTTTCTGCTGTGTTGATATCAATGGGGATCTCGTTCCACCATTTCGAAGCCAGGATAGCAAAGAGGTGTGTTTTTGTTGAGGGGTACCTGGGTAAAGCTCGAAGTGAGAGAGTAGCGAGCTCATTCGTCAATAAAAGTTATCAAAGACAAAGTGTAGTGTATGGTTTAACCAGGTCCTTGATCCACCCAAATCCCTTCAGTCCAAGTACACACATCTTCTGAATCCTCAAGGGTGCCTCTTCAGTGTTTCTGGAATCCTTGGGTGTTTCGGGTCTCTAAACATCCTACACACTCCTTTAGGTCACCCAACTATGGCTGATGATAACATAGAACTGCTAGCAGCCTATATTGAGGACGTTTTCTTCCCTCTGGTGACTCTGTACAGTCGACTGGATGTCTGTTTTCTTCGCAGTCCCAATGGATGCACACACAATTTTATAGAGTCTGGCAAAGCTACTTGCTGAGCTCTTATTTTTATTTAGAGTACAGTTAAAACATTGACAGTGATGACCAACATCCAGTTATTGGAGCTAACTGGATTATTGAGACTGTTAATTCCCAGCAATTCTTTTTTCGCATATAAAACCAAAGATTCCTCTCAGGAAAACACTCCACAAGATGTTCAAACTGTCAGTGCTTGATGCAGATAGAGGGACGAAAAGTTACAAATGTTTCTGTCCGTGATTCTCAAGGCCTCTAACAGGCCCATTATTAAATTATGATAATGTGTCAGCGAGATGCAGACACAGAGACCAGGCCCGGCTCCAGGATGAAATGACTGAGGGGGCTGTTAAAAAATCAGAGGGGGCGATTTTTT
Organism: Pogonophryne albipinna; assembly: GCA_028583405.1. Taxonomy (NCBI): domain Eukaryota; kingdom Metazoa; phylum Chordata; class Actinopteri; order Perciformes; family Artedidraconidae; genus Pogonophryne; species Pogonophryne albipinna. Next base: position 32,832,522 of record CM053249.1, read on the forward strand.
TTTTCTCACAACAACGAAAAATACTGGCAATGTAATGAATTGACACACCAAGCTTTTTTCCTTCTCAATGCTCTACAATATCTTTGCTTCTTTATTTGTATTCTGGATTTACCCCTCTCATTCTGTTATTTTCCTCTGATCTTTAATAACAGATAGTACATTATCAGATGGCTGCACTTTGGTTAACAGACTAACATTGATTTCCTCCATTTATAAATTGGCTCTGTAATTATACCATAACCTTTTCTCCTCTACCCCTTAACTCGTCTTCCTATACAGATGTTACTTACTTACTGGCATTTCATAAGAAAGTGACTAATATATAAATCAAATGTAATATTGGATAAAACACTACACCAAATGGACAGACAGATTAAAAATAAAGTCCCCTGGTTTGTCTCTAGAGTCTAACTGCCATGAGAAAAATCAAATCAATGTTCCACAATCCACCACTAGATGTCGCTCATCGTACCAATACGGTTTATATAATACAGATTACCACAACAGAGCTGTGCCAAATGAATTTCCCCCTGTAGACAATAAATCTAATCTAAACTAATGTAATATTCAATCCCATACTTGGCGATTGAGAACATACATTCGTAATTTACCTCGTTTAGAGTACTTTTGTAGTAATACTATGGATTTAGTTGACACTACTAGCCGAGTTTCTTTGTCCAATATCTCGCGGGCAGGTACATTGAATAAGAAGAAGAAGAAGAAGAAATACGCTAACGCTACAAAAAGACACAACACTGTTACTCTGTTTTTACTGACATGTAACATTTTATTTCACATTGCTCTGTTTTTTAAGGCACGTTCAAAAACGGGAACATTTTCGGGAGTTTCAACCGGGTACCGGCCACCGAAAACGGGGACTTTGCCTGGAAAACGGGGACGTTTTGGTCACCCATCCGACTGTGTTTACAGCTAAGCACACACGCTAACATTAAGACTACAAGCTCACTTGGGGTTGAGGCTTTTTTACACGTTGCTTGACTGCCTGCCTACATATCTGATCTAAACATAGTAACGTGCATTGGGGAAAAGAATTATTTAAAGTTATTTATTAATTGTGACATTTATTGTACTTTTTGATGGATGAATGATGCTCAAGGTGAGGGGGCAAATAAGACAACTGAGGGGGCAATGCCCCCTTTTGCCCCCTCGTGGCGCCGGGCCTGACAGATACACACAAGTAGTATATAGACTCAAGGGATTAAAATGAATAGGGTATGTCATCTTTATTAATGTAAACGTACATGATGAGTGATGATGCATTAAAAATGTGTTATGGGGCAGGCAGCATTAGTGTGAATGTACTATTCCAACCCAGTCTCACGGTATTTCGTGTTATATAATAGTAAATCAGGCATATCTTGCCTCAAAACGATGCAGAGAAACTAGTCCATGCATTTGTTACTTCTAGGCTGGATTATTGTAACTTTATTATCAGGGTGTACCAAGAAGTCAGTCTAAGTCGCTTCAGCTGATTCAAAATGCTGCAGCTCGTGTACTAACCAGAGTTAGGAAAAGGGACCACATTACTCCTGTTCTGGCTGCCTTACACTGGCTCCCTATAGAACACAGGATAGAATTTAAAATTCTTCTTCTCGTCTACAAAGCCCATCTTACCTTAAATAACTCATTATACCCTACTGTCCAACTAGGGCATTGCGTTCCAAGAATGCAGGGTTGTTGGTTGTTCCTAGAGTCTCTAAAACAGGGGTGGGCAATTATTTTTTCCATGGGGCCACATGAGAAACAAAAAATATTGTGGAGGGCCGGCCAAAAGGCTGAACTCAATCCTGCATAATATTAATTGTATTTCTTTATAAAAAGCAGTAAATAGCATTGTTTTGACAAGCTGGTAAGAGTATATGTTATAGTTGAGCAATGAAAAAGTGAGGTTGCCTTACAAAAAATGTAATTTATTCAATCAAATTTCCCAAAACAATGGTAAACAAAATGTGAACGTTTTTCACCATTTCTGACTCATTAGTGAACATTTTCAGTCGCATTCACTACAAAACACATTTTGAGTTTCATATACTGTTGGAAAGTTGTGCAAAGGTTCTTAGCATTCTTAAGACATCACAACATTGTCTTTGTGCTCCAAACATTCAGCAAGATACATCATATTGAACTGTCACTGAACATCACGGAACTGTGATTTTGAGAAAAAGGCTTCCAAAGAAAGTGTCCCAGTTCACTGCTAGTTGGTACCTTTACATGCCTACATTTGTAGTCTAACCACCTCATTTGGTGTTTTTAAGTTATTTTTTCTTGTTCAGTGAGAGAAATCTAGTCTTGCTGGGCTTTAACGAGTGCATCGAAGTCAGGTTGAATGTCTGAGGTGGAGATGCGAAGCACAGCTGACAGATGATCATCAGTGAGAGAGGATCTATACCTGGATTTCATAAACTTCATCTTTGAAAACGTTTGTTCACATATGTAGGTAGAGCCAAAGAGAAACAACATCTTCTGAGCATGTCTCCTCATGTTTGGAAAGTTCTCCTCCTCGAGAGAAGAGTAGAAATCCAGCAGAGATCCTGAATTAAAGCGCTCTACCAGTACTGCATCAGACTGCAGGTCAATGAGTTCCAGCTGAACATCACTGGGTGCATTATCCATACTGCAGGTCAATGAGTTCCAGCTGAACATCACTGGGTGCATTATCCATACTGCAAGTAAAGGGAGAGGAAATCATGAGCATTTCATCCTCGATTGTTCGGAGATCTTCAAATCGCCTTGAAAACTCACCATGCAATGCTCCTAACATGGATGAGTACCTGCGGCAGTGGTGTAGCTGTGGGTGGGCCCGGGTAGGCCTGGGCCCACCCACATGCACGTCTGGCCCACCCACAGCCAATCAGCGCGTTATAGCGCAGAGCCGGGAAGCCCAGAAGGAAGTGCCACAAACTGCAGTTCATCTAGTGGCCAACAGGGGATGGATGTAGAAAGGAGCCATTCCCATAGACCCCCATGTTCAAATGCCCAACTTTACAGCAGAAATATACGTTGTTTCTAGCCTGGATCCAATAACACTTATTCTGGATATAGTTAGATTCCACCTTCATGACAATGGAATAGGGAGTGCATTTTTTTACCGTGAGTAAATTAGTAAGTAAAGTAAGTTTTGCCGCGAGTGACTTAAAGTCTTATTTCTTCTTGAGGTCTGCAGTGAAGCGTGTACACATTTGCTGAATATGAAAAGTCTCTCTCAGTGTGTGCCCACTGTACGACTGTCAAGGATAAACAACCTGTGGCCGCCGAGCCAGTCATGTGTAGGGATGGGTACCGAGCCCCGGTATTAAACGGGCCCCAGGGCTGAATTATTAAATACCGTGGTACCATTAAGCTCCAACGTTATCGGTCGGTACTGGAGAGAGACATGTAAAAAATATCTGTCATATGTATTATTACTACACAAACATTATATTGCAGTTTTAGTGTCGTCAACTCCGTTTCTAATATGCAAAAAGACAGCAAAATGCGTCCATGATTATTTTTAGTATTTTAGATCTTTCCAATCCAAAAGTGTGCGAGGGGGCGGGGGCAGTTTACACACACGTAGCTGCTACATGCAGCAACACACACACACACACACACACACACACACACACACACACACACGGAGGAGATGGCGGAGAGAACTAAGCGCTCCAAGGTGTGGTTAAACTTTACCCGTCTCGATGTGGACAATGCTCGTTGCCAAAAGTGCAATAAGAGTTCAGCATGTAAGGGCGGTAACACGAGCAATTTGTCTAAACATTTAGCAAAAGTGCTCCACATTCAGACGGAGAAATGCACCGGGTTCGACTGTCTTTCTAGCAGCTTTGTAGCCCCATCCAAGAGTAATGTTTCCACGTCAGGTGTATGCTAGCAGCAACACACTGAGTTAACTCAATTATACAAACATGGGCTAATGATTAGAGGTAAGAGTTATTTAGAGTTATTTATTTTGTTAAAGTTTCAGCTATTCTGATTACAATTCTGTCATCACATTATTTAATACGATTTGTTAAAACATTGTTGTTTCTTTTGATGTGAAATACTATGTATTTAATTAAAATAAAAAGCAATGTTAGTTTTGTTCACAATTTGTTTACCTTCTTTTTTTCTCCAAAAGAACCGTTAAAGCACCGGATCGATAAGCGGTAAAGAATGCAATGCATAGTTTAGCATAGGTAGGTAAAGTTATAAAATAAATAAAGCAACGGTTAAAAGCTTCGTAGATTTTTCAGAATCGTACGGCTGACTCGTTAGCTACAAGTGAAGCAGCGGAGTATTTCAGCGTCAGGGTATTGAGTCTCTGGCGGCTGGAAGGGTATGGAGTCCCTACGCCTAGTGGAGGTATCGAGTCCCCGCAGGGTATACTTCGCTGGGGGGGTCAAATGGTGGTATCGAGTCCCCATCCGTGACCAATGAATAATAAATCCAGTCATAGGAGTTGGAGTGAAATTATATGTAATCCAAGAGAGAAACGCAAACTTCAAAAGCCATTTGGAATGATCGGATCTCACTGTCTTGTTCTGTGGGTTAAATGTCTAAAGGCTAAACGTGACAAGAAAGAAATATACGTCGCACTATAAAGGACGGATAGACTGTGGGGAATCATTTTCTGTGAATAAAAAGTATAAAAGGTGAACATAAATCAACCTTAGTCAGATAAAGAAATGCGAAGTCATAATGGGAGGAGAATTTGAACAAGAAGAGCGTGAGTTAGGAGCCCCAGTACCAGGGACCAATGGGCTCAAGCAGAAAAATTGATTAGCAGTGGGATTAAAACGGCGGATCGAAAAAAGTCCTCCACAGATCTCCGTTTCCTACGCAATAAAATGATAGCAGAAGACAGAGTAGGGGCCGACGAGACATTCGGAAATCTGTTTGTTGATTGTTCTGTCAGTTGGTTGTCATTGTTGATTCGTAAAGGCCTTGTTTTATGTTGCTAAATGTTTTGGTATACCATAGTTTAAATGTTAGTTGTTGAAAGAAGCCCCCCTTCTCTTGAAAAGGCTGGGAGCTCCAGTCGGAGCCGGGGTGTGTTTGTCTGTGACAGAATCTCCCCCTCTTTCTGATTCTGTAGAAGAGGAGACCCTTTGTTTCAATCAGCCGGGAGAGCAGCAGTGTGCATGCTTGCTCTTTTCTCTGATGCCTAAAAATAAAATTAATAATCAATGAGTGATCTGAAGTTGGACTGAATACATTGAAAATTAATGGATCAATGTGTGATTTGATGTAGTAAGATATATTGAAATAAATAAGAAACTATAATTTGTTGTTTTTGGCATAGTTTTTGTGGATACAGTTACGTCACATTGTGGTTTTATGAGAGTTTGAGAACTGATTGTTACCATTGCATTGCATTGTGAATTTCGTGGTATTTGTCATTAACTGAGAATTGTACTTAATTATATTTCAAAGGAACTTAATTAGTAACGTTGAGGGAAAGTAAAAAGAGGTTTTTATAAGTTTGTCAGTCAGAAGGAAGCTGTTAAATGTATAAGCATGGCAGAGGTGCTGCACAATGTTTGCTCCAGCCAACACACAGAGGTGATTGATGAGAGAAGCTTGTGAGCAGGCAGCCGCAGGGCACAGTGAGGAAGGAGAGAGAAAGAGACAAGAGAATTAAGATGTTTGAAAAGATTAGAAAGAGTAAAAGTTATATAAAGTTAACTACTATTCTGGAAAATGTCATATTGTTTTATGAGTAAAGACATGAAATAAAATATATTACTAGATATAAGAACAACATGCTTATCTAGGTTAACAGAAAACTGCTGTTAACCAGTTTCAGCTGCAACTATCCTATCTGTGTTCTAAAGAGAACATACGTTGCATTTACAATTCATATTAAGAAAGTTCACAATTGATACCATTAAAGACCGTTTTGGATTAATAGGGTGTGTCTGTCATAAACACTCGTGCTCAGATGGAATAAAGTGTTGAAATGTTCTCAAGAGCGGGAGTTTTCACAATGCTTTTTAGTTTTTATTGAAACAATTAATTGATAAGGACAGAAAACTGTTCCGTGATGATTTCTTTAGGTTTTAGCTTTAGTAATGAAGATTACAGTTTGTGAGGAAACTTTTCCACCAATAATTCCTTTAAGTCTTCAAAGATATATTCATTGACTGTAATCAGATTACTTGTTTTTAAAATATAGCGCTAAATACAGTTAGTTTTGTATTCTGTTACAAATCTAACCATGCTTGTAACACAACTTAGATAAACAATTTGAAAAAGAATAGAATAAGCAAGTAGATAAAAGATCAATCTATAGTGGTTAAGGAGGGTTTTCCTGTTTTGCTCATTTGATTTAGAACTGAAGTAAGGAAGCATAGTGTTTTATGAGAACTGTCATTCCTCATGGTTTTTAAAGATAAATCATCAGTTTTATGGACTTTGATGTAGAAATAGGATCATGGTGGAGAAGGAAGACCTTTTTGGTTTCAAATTAAAGAAGATTTTAAAGATGAAGTTTATTTTTATTTTCCTGACTAGAATTTTAGAAGCAGGACACCAACTAGACAAAAGAGATTTTACAATGTAGTTTTACTACTTTTAATAAAGTAAAGAATCTGGGTAGACTACTACCATTAGTTTGTTTTAACATTCACATGTTTCAGCATTCCTGACCATATAGACACTCAGCCATTTTATTTTGTAACCCTTTGGGGGAGAAATTTAAATTGAGTTTTTCTCAGTAGCTGATTTGCTGTGATTACAGCAGCACTGGATAGTTGTGCACCACCTTTGGGTTGTACTCAGTGTGTTAAGTGAAAAGTTGCTCACTACAGAAACAGAAGAAGTGTGCAAAGAACGTATCTCTGAGGAGGTTTTGACATGTTGCTTGTGCCTCGTTGTCAAGGCAACAGTGGTATGAAGAGGAACTGCAGTTTTTGGGGATTCCTACTGTGCAGAGGACAACATGTGTCTGCTGATTGTACCACATTGATCCAGAGGTTCCTTCCCCCTCAGGACATCCCAGTGCCAAACAAGAGTTTCATTGATCCAACTGACTACAGCTGCAGACGACAACAAATCACTGACTGTTCTCATTATGACAAGTTCTTTAGACAGGCTGGTCTCAGACTCTGAAGAAATCATGCAATGATTTTACAGCATAACTGTGCAGGAGTTTTCCAGAGTGTGGTGTAGAACGTTAGGTTTAGTGTTTGAGAAGGGAGGCTGATTGTTTAAAAGATGGTTTGGAATACTGAAAAGATTAAAGTTTAATATCCTTGTTTGGCAAACAAGACATCTGATTATTATGTCACACGGAATAATCTTGACATAGAAACTAGCTATGGGTAAAACGTGTGGTTGTTATACCATTGTTATCATGAACTAAAAATAAATAGGGAAATAGTATCTGGTTAAAGATGAACGGATTTCATATCCTAGAGAGGGTTGGTTATGTTGTGAATACTTCACAAGGTATTTACTAATGTATTTTGAAGAACAAATAACAAGGACACGAGTCCAATTTAGTTTTGTTTTTAGATTAAATTGTCCATTACCAAAACTGTTCACCTTAGGTCTAGATTTGGACTTTGATAGTAAAGAAGTACTTAGGCTTATTTTTATACATCTGAGATTTTTAAAATATGTTGGCTATTCACTAGATAGACATTTGTTAAGAACATTTCTGAAGACTGAATATTTGTTCCATTTCTAAATATTCCTATTTAAAAAAGTAATTTTAGAGTAAAGAAGGCTGATGCTGAAATTGGAAATAATGTGGGGCCTTCAATCACCCATTGTAATGGTGCATATTATTGACGACCAATAGGGAGGAGGGGTCACTTGACCCACCCTTCAGTGGTTTTTTAAATCTTACTTGCAGCTTCACAGGAAGCGCACGGCACCAGATTATGAGTTTAGAAGACTAGCGTCACCACCTCCTAATGGACATCTATTTAATTAGTAATTAACTGACATTTAGAGATGTTAAAAAGTAAACACATACCTACCATGAGTGATAATTCCTAAATTCAACTACAAACCATTGATGAAATGACTTCTGTTTTTAAATCCTTGATAAAGGAAGGAGTGATTGTTACATGTTCAGACACCCAAGGTTCCACGCACTGTTAAAGAGGTTAACATTGTTCTCTAAGTGGACCAGATTTGAAGATAAATGAATATGAGTTATGGAAAACATGGCAGAGCTTCTCAGATCCTAATAATGTTTTGACTCAGGAAAATAATTATATGCACAAGTTTCTGAAATAGATCTATTAGACATTTTAATATAGATTAGGTGTTAATAAACTGCAGTAGTAGTACAATAAGGAAGTGACATTTTTTTGGCTAACACTTTTCAGGGAATGTGGGGAACAGCTGTTCCGATGAAAAGTTAGAGATAACTGGAAAATTATAGTTGTAATCGTGAATTAATTAATGATGGCGCTCCATATATGATGGATTTTTGTAGACAAAGGATACTGGCCTATGCTGAAATATCAAAGTCTCTGTAGAGCACACACATGGCCAAAAAGACTGAGACCAACTGACCTTTGACCCTGACCGACAGTGTAACGTGAGAAGGCACTGTCAATGACTGACTCTGGGGTGAACTTGACCAAACTTGACTTTACAACCTGACAGTGTGAGTGTGAGTGTATGTCTGCATGTGATCAGTGCAACTGCATGATTTAAAACAATGACTAATCAAGCATGCTTTTGGACTAACACATTATTCTGGGGCTCTGTGGGAAATGAGAGGTTTCCTAACAATTCCACAGAATTGGAAAACCGCACTTGTGCACTCCCGCAGGAGTTTGCAGAATGTGAAACTCAAACTAAAACATGAAGATTCTGTTTCTTTTAGGACTAAAAGATGGAGAGAAACACTTCATTTCACTGAAGTGTTTACTGTGGAAATGATGGATGTACATTTGGGAAAAATGTTTGGTTTTTTCTTATAATCCATTATTACCTGAAGGTTTTCTTCCCATACAGGATTGTGGTTACACATGAGTTCATGTGTAAAAAGGGGGAGTGTAAACTTCACAATGTACATTTTTCATTTAGGGACTGAAAGGAACCTGCTGCCCCAACTCGATTGTTCAATCTGACCATTGATTGACAGTTTTAGAATTGACCTGCTCCATATCTGGGGATAAGATACTGTTTGATGAATGTTGACATGTTTCTAATATTGATTGAGTTATAACAGGTAACACAGATGCAGAATCAGTGGCCAAGGGGCTACTGTGAGTGATGTAATTCCAGAATGGAATACTAAAGAAGTTGACCTGTGAGTAATGTTTCAACAGGTATTAAAGTAACTGAGGTTTGAAATGTACAAAGAACATATTACAGTTAAAGCTAAAACATAGTAATGTAATGAGACAGAATTTCATTTAGACAACATCATGTAACTAGCCTGGTAAAGAAGTAAAAGCCATAGACTTTATTGTTTAGGTCATTATGGGGATATACATTTCATCTAAATTCATAATAGAAAAACATTTGATGACAGTTTGTTGGAATTCTGTATTCATTTTTTCAGCGTGATAATATCTAAGCACTGGCCGGTAGAAGCAGTATCACCAGGAAATCATTCACTTTGTCAGTATCATGATTTTGGTTGTTTTTGAATCCATAACATTAGTGTGTTTCTTTACCAGAAACATTAGCAGTTCATATTATATTTAGATTTTAAATAGGATCTCAGGGATTTAATTTAAGAAGAACACAGACGCTTGTCAGAAATTCAGAGCTATTGAAATATGTTATTTGGTTCACCTAGAGATGTTGGAGTTTTGTTTTGTTGCCACAGGCCAAGTATTAAGATTCTGAAGATGCACTGGCAGACAGGAGGTCTACAATTAATTTAGAAAACCTGTTCACAGACGTCTGTTTTAAGACACCCCACCAACAGGCTCCAAGCGGCCTACGCAGTGGTGGGTCAAACAGCGGAGGGCCCCGGAGCCCTGAGCGTAGGCTTGAGGGATTTGTATCAGATTTCTTCACACAGGTTGGTGATGCAAAAAGGGGGACCCGAGACGCAGGAGGCTGACACAGCGGAGTTCGTCTGGCTGAAGGTCATCAGGACAAAGTGGCTCAACCCCAGGCTCTCCGGCCCCGACCGAGTGACCCAGCGGATCTCTCATGCCGTCCGCGTGGGAGGAAAGGGGGACAGCTCGTACCACGGGAGCCAGTGTGCGGCGGGGAAACCACCTGCTAGGACCGGGGACGACATCAGGATGGACGTGGCCCTCGCAGAGGAGGTCGACTCGGAAGCTGTCATCAGTGGACTGGACGAGAACGACCCTGAAAACATCCTTACAGCAGACTACTTGGAAGCGGTTGTCAGCGGGCTGGGGGACTTGTCGAGGCAGCAGAGGAGTCTACTTCTCTCTGATCAGTTCCACCAGTGAAGGGAAAGCCGCATCTCCCCCTCCCTATCAGAGGGGGGGGGGGCTGATGATTCACCACACAAGGAGACTGCTTTCTGGCACTCAGGTTCCACCTCTGATGGTTCCTTCACTACCATGGACAGTTGTGTTCTGTTCGCGAAGGTTTCAAGTACTCTAAATCCCAGCTTCAGATGGATTTATACAATGTTTGGGGGACGGACACAGTGGGTATGTTTCAAGTGCCTTGTGTAAGTTGGTCTCTTTATAGAGAGACCAAAAGGGGGAATTGTGGGAATTGATGTAAAGTATTATACAGAAAGTTTGATACAGCGTATTTCTGGTATATTCATTTTTAATGTCATCTAATATATGTGTATTAAAACTTGGATGGACAAGTCAAGTTTTTTCCTCTTAAATATAGAGGTTTTTATATTGATGTTCCTATAATGAAGTCCCATTTTTAGTAGAAGTACATTTAGCGCAAATGGTCTTTTCTTCCACTTGACTTGTTAATAATCAGGAGGTGGTTTTTTGGCTATTTTGTGAGTAGGTAAGGATACAGGACAATCTGTGACCTCTGCTTTAAGTAAAATAATTACCCATTGATAAGTGTTTCAGAGAGTCATTTTGGGCTTTCAAGGGCAGAACTCAGTAGATTGTCTGTAAGAGTTTTCTGTATAAATCTGGAAGCTTAAATTAATGCGAGAAATGTATGTGCGTTCATTTCAAGACTCCTAAAGAGCAGGAGACGATTGGGTCACACACAATTAGAGAGACAATGGTCCTTCTGATTCTGGGTGAGCTGACTTCGGAGTGGAAGGGAAGTTCAGAGATGGCCTTAGGGTATAGGAACAGTTAAGCTTTGTTGGTTAGCTGGTCCTGAGGAGGTCATGAGATGATGACTGGTAAACCCCAACAAATATGGCTTTCATAGAGAAAGACATGTGACATTCACGAGGGACTGCAGGATGAGATGTGTGTATTCATTATGCTGAGCAATACCGGTGTTTGTGTTTTATTGATTTCTATCTGTTTTTTCATGTTATAAGTACTAAATTGCCACCACATTTTGGAATAATTGGTTTAAACAGATGTGTGTGTTAAAGATGTTTTAGGGGGAATGTGTGTGCGTTCTGTTAAAGAGTCCTCTGTCTGTGAAATTATGACTCCAAAGCATGACTGTGGGACTGCCTAAGGGTAGACACACACACACACACACACACACACACACACACACACACACACACACACACACACACACACACACACACACACACACACAGTAAGGAGATGGAATCAACAAACTGCTGACTCATTGCCTAGGCAAACCGGCCAAACTCCTCCCCGCTTATGTGTATAAATACTGTAACATTCTTATGCTCAATGCTCTCTTCCTGACTGGCTGTCGTGGTACGTATATCACCCGGTGGTAGGAATTGAGCCCGGAGTACTGTTGCAGAGTGCTCTGTATGGTGTATTGTGTTGTGTTTACCATTAAAGCAGATTATTGTTTAACCCCTGTCCTGGCTGTTTTGAGTTTTCCTTCTTTTAAAACAAACTCATATAGGATCGGCGCGGAGCAGAGATATCTGCTCCAACACGTCCGTGAGGAAAAGAAATGGGGCTCAGAATACTGAAATATGTATTTTTTAAATCTTTTTTTCCTTCAAATTTGTCATTCTTTTCTAAATAACACACTGTTATTTAACCAACAATAACACACAATTATCCTTGTTTTTATTTATTTTTTTGATTCTATAATCTCAGGCTTTTTTGCCGTCCGTCAGGAACTGAATTTCAAAATAAAGTCACCGGAAACAGACGTAGGCGATACACACCAAGATCCTCAGCTATGGTTGAAGCTCGGTGATTGGATGTTTTAGCCGCAATGCACGTTGGGATATGGTGTTAATGCGATATGAAATAACTATCAACAGAATTGCGTTGCCAGGCAACAGCTTGGGGGGAAAACAGTATTTCCGGTCTCAAAGTTTTCATAGTAATCTGCAGTAGCCTACTCATCCACTAAAAAACATATCCTTGTTAATTACACAACATTGATTGGTTTTCCATTGTGTAGAAAGCTTTTGTGTTTTTAACCTTCGATTCGGAGAAACAAATAGTTTTTGGGGAGTTTAGGATGGCCGAAGACACGACACTACCCATAATCCTCAGCTATCGTTTGGGACTACAACATCCGCTTTGCTTGACAAACCCCGTGATTAGTCCTCATGCTCTGTGATTGGATGTTGGAGTGGCAGTGCGCCAAGGTTACGCCGAGCGTCAAACAGCACTTTGAAATGGAATGAAACCACGGCAGACTATCCAAAACTGGACTCGAACGGGTCCAGCGAATACAAGCGTAACAGTGCCAGATTTAGCTTTGAGCTAATTTCCATCCGCAGTCCCTCACATAAAACATTTAAGAAAATTACATTTTACAAACATAGCAAAAACAAAATACATGATATGCAAAAAGTCCAAGAGAGCAAGAGCAGCATACACAAGTATTTATGACATGGTAATACAATATAGCAGCAACGACATATAAAGTGCAAGAGAGGATACAAGAGATACATAAAGTGCAAGAGGAGGTACCCCTGTATCAGGGTTTCCGTTAGCCGGTAATTACCGGTTTTTAGCTGGTAACATTTATTAAAAACCGGTCAATTCAAAACCTGCCGGTCAAAATGTCTGGTAATAATTAGGGATGCTCCGATAGATCGGCCGCCGGTCATTATCGGCCGATATTCACTCTTAATAGTTTGATCGGTGCTCTCTATAAAGGCCGATCAGGAGAGCTGGATCTGATCGATATGGACATAAACGCGAGTGAGGTATAACCGGACGCGAGAGAGAGATCAGATCAGCTGCTGAGTCAGACCGAGACACGCAGCTCTGCATAATCACCTGAAGCCCCGCCTCTGTTTAGCGAGCTGCAGGAGCTGCATGAGAAACTGACGGGCTGTCAGGAGAGAGAGGGAGGGAGAGAGGATCCGTTTCTCCCGTGTTATTATTCAAAGTTGATGTAAACTTTTCAATAATGTACGTTATCTACTACAAGTAGTTTGTTTGAATGTAATAATTATGTTGTTTGTGGAATAATTTATTGAAAAATTAATCCGAATTTTTCGATCTGTTACGATAAACTGAAGCAATATAAAAATGAGCCCCGTGAACTGAGTTTTAAACATCAGCATATCTGCTCATAGTCCGGTAATTACCTGCTAACGGAAACTCTGCTACACAACTCTTATTATTATTCGTGAAATATGACCGGTAAGTTTCAAATTTGTCCGTTAAAATAAATTCTACCCGGACATTTGACCGGCGAGAAAAAATCCTAGCGGAAACCCTGCCCTGTATTAAAGTGCATTTTGTGGTGATTGCACGGATGTTTGTTTCTCAACCATTCTTTGAGTTGACCTTTGAAGCTATTGAGAGTGGGACAATCCCGTATCTCAGTTGGGAGGCTATTCCACAAAGAGCTGCCTTTAATGGAGAGGACATTTTGTCCAAAAGTGGTCCGTCTGCGGTGGACTTCACAGTCTCCTCTGGTTTCTGACCTAGTGCAGCGTCCAGTGTGTTTTTTGTGGATTAATTCCCCTAAGGGAGGGGGGGCCAGTCCATGTAAACATTTATAAAAAAAACAAATACTTTTAAAAGACTTAAAATTGTCAAAACTCAAGAAATTGTGTTTTTAAGGATTGTACAGTGGTGGTATGAATGTGTCTTTCTGTCAAACACCTTGATAGCTCTCTTGAACAGCTGTTATGGGTTTCAGGTTTGTGGCACAAGCAAACGACCAGTTTGTAAAACAGAATTCAATATGGGATAGAATCATACAGTGGAGGTATGACTTTGCAGAATTGACAGTTAAGAAAGGTCTGATTTGTTTAACATTTTGCAAGTTGAATTTAATGGTATTGGATACTTTCTTAATATGTTTCTTAAAAGTCAAGTTCGAGTCCATTATGACTCCAAGATACTTGAAGTGGGGGACTAGTTCTATTTCTGCTCCGTTTAAAAACACATTGGATCCTTCGATTTTGACTGGTCGTTTACTGAACATCATGCATACTGTTTTTTTTGCATTTAACTGTAAGCAAATGTTGTTCAGCCAGTGTTGAACCTTGTCCAATGCATTTGAGAGACAAGATGAGGGTCATTTCAGTGTTTTTCTCATGTACAAAGATGACTGCAACATCGGCATACATTTGCACATTCAACTCAGGACATACATTAGGCAAGTCATTAATGTACAGAGAAAACAGTAATGGTCCAAGAATGGAACCTTGTGGAACCCCAACAGGGTTCACAAGGTAGGGGGATTTGGCTCCGTTGACCAAAACATACTGTTTTCTGTTCGATAAGTAAGACTTAACCCACTGTATTGAATCTGCCGAAAAATTGAAATACGTCAGCTTTGTAAGGAGCACTTGGTGGTCAACAGTTTCAAAAGCCTTCCTGAGATGTGTTGGTAATGTTACTTTGTTAAATTTGTTATCACCAAAAATGTGTTCCGTGAAAGTAAAGCAAGTTCATAATTAGCTAGCTACATCGTGAGGTATTTATTTTCGGTACAGTTTATGTTGAAACCGTTAGAGAGAGTAGCACAAACAATTGTTTGTTGCCGGACTGCAGTTAAGCTCAAGAGTGGTATGGTATTCATTCATTACACACGGCATTATAACATACTGTTGTTTCTGGTGTTTGCTCAAGGGACTAAGGAACAGACGGAGGCATTTATACGCCTCCGTGTTGAGCACCGACACCTGTTCACGGGCCGGATCAAGGAAGACAGCACCTACATATGGGCTCGTGTCCAACATACATTTAACCTTTTCCACAAAGACACAGTTAGCTGTCTCAGTGGAGTGGTGAGCATGAAAACCAAACTGCATTGGGTGGAGTGGAGCGAAACCTTTGTCTAAATGTTTGGTGATTAGTTTTGACAGCCATTTCTCAGCTATCTTAGAGACACAGGGGAGGATGCTGATTGGTCCGTAATTGGACATCATTGCCTTATCCCAGATTTAAAGATCGGTGTCACCGTGGCCACCTTCCAGGATGATGGAACTTCCCTCCTGCTGATAGATTGATTTACTAGCATACTAATTGGTTGTATTAGACCGTCGATATGTGTTTTTATAAAGTTGGTGTCTAAATCATCTGCATCCCTAGCCTTAGAACTTCTTAACCCTAAGATTATATGTTTTACCTCAACCTCTGTGATTCCTCCAGGTCAAAAACGGGGTGTGTATCCACAATCGGGATGGCATTGGCAACCTCAGATGGCGGGAAGAGCTTTGTGATGTCCAGAGCACTATTTATGAAATACTAATTTAGAGAGTTGGCCAACACTGCAGGGTCTTTTATCAGGGCATCATTCATTTTTAATTCTAGTACATTATTTTCCTGTTTGGTTTGTTTACCTAATAGTTTATTTAAGATTTGCCAAACTTTTTTACCGTTACCTTTCGCACCTTCAATTATATTGATGAAAAAGTTTGCTTTGGCCTGTCTTATTGTTTGCGTTACCTTGTTATGAGCATGAGTGAATTTCTGTCTGTCAGTGGATAGTCCGAATTTCAAGCTCTGCTTTAATCAACCCATTCTCTTCAGTCAAATAACACGACTTTACACATTGGAAATGGGTGCAATAGATTAGGGATGGGAATGATTAATCGAATATTCGAAATTATTCAGGTATTCGAAATATGAGTTATGAATATTTATTTATTTTTGAGAGGGATGCCTAAATTGATTACATATTATCAAATTGAATAATTCAATGTATACGACAGTGCCATAGCTAAATGTGTTAGGTCTAAAGGTGTGTTTTGCTCCGCTCACCGGTCCCTCACAGCGGGCAGAGCTGCAGGTGCTGATCTCTCTCTCTCGCATCCGGTTATACTTCACTCGCGTTTATGTCCAAATCCATCAGATCTAGCTAGTTCTAGCTAATGATATGGCTGCTGCCCCTCCCTACACGCATATCACACAGACTCAAACCTCATCTTATGCCCAAATGCGGCGCAAATGCGCTCCGCAGCCGTTGCGAGGTTCCAGCGCGAATAGTTCATGAGCGTGCTCCCCCGCCCCCTGTCAACACTCGCTGCTTGGCAACCGTGTGTGGCGGCAAAGTACATAGACATTTTGACAGGAGAGATTTCGTTTTGCCGGTATTCAACATATTTTACCGGTCATAGTCCGGTAATTATTTACACTATAACGGAGAGTCCTACACAACAGACATGGCGTCAAAAAGGAGTAATGTGTGGAAATATTTCGACCAAGTTAGTGAGTGCCAGTGGCGAGCCGTGACTTTTATACCTAGGCCCTCTGACCCCCCCCTTCCCTCGAAAAAAAAGAAGAGATATTACGTCACAGCGTATACTTCAGCCAAGCCCCCAGGAAGTGCGCCGGAGTCTGATGAGAATATTCGTTGTGGTCAAACGGCGGTACTACACTTCCTTTAGGTTGCTGGGCCCGGAAACACTTTTTCCCATTGACTTACATTGGGAAAGAGTGGTCTGTAACTCGTTGGATAATTTTTTTTTAAATAAATAAACTACCCAGTATGAACGTTTGTATAGCCCTTATTAAAAACATTCATTCCTCAAGTTGTAAAAATGTGCTAATAACGTTATTCTGAGAGTTATTTCCCTCGGCATTATGAACGCGCATCTAACCCACGGGACCGCGCCCGCCCGGCACGTTCATCTTACGTGTTCAGCACTACATGAGTTTCTCTTTACCCATGGATGCACAATAACAACGGACCCATATCGCCTTACTGCCAGCCCACGGAGCTGTAATAATGGCTATATTGCACATGTTTGCTGTAATTCATCATTTGTAAAATATTATACTACATGGGCTGTATGATGTAAATCTTGTACCGTAAATGTTGTATTAAATAAAGTTAATATTACCGACGTAGATTAACGTTCCTGTAGCTTCTTATTGCACTTGCAATTGTTTTAGTTACTTGTGGGCTACTTAACATGAATAATCACAGTTACTATCCTTTTACTCCATCACATTTCAAAAAGAAATAGGCTATTGTTATTTTAACTCCACCACAGTAATCCATCATCAGCTTTACTTTTTAGATAGTTTAGAAGTTTTAACTCACAATTGATCATAACAGGCTTCAACATACATTTTTATATATTACCAAGTGGTTTCATGTACAACCCAAACAAGTATCATGCTAAATGAAGCTCTGTTGCTTGGATATCACTAGATCCTGATGTCAGCGTAATATAAAAGTACATAACGATTGATGTGTAACTTAGCATAATTTACTAGCTAGCCGCAAGCTGCTAACTGCCGCCTCGGTAATATAAATCCAGTACCATGCTGTCATGAACGCGCGGTGCTGTTACGTGTACGCAAATTCACGTGCTTAATGTGAACGAGCCTTTTGGGTGGCGTGGTTAAAGTTGCGCATGCTCTATGAGTGCACATACGGGTACTTCTCAGGCATGCTGGGTAATCTGTGACGTTTCGCTCTCTCAAAAGTTGGGCCATTTTGTCATCATGCGCCATTGAGCAACTCTCATAGGAATGAATGAGGCCCCGCCTCCCACGCTGTATCCAGTTCTTATTATACATCCATGACTTCAGCGGAATATCAAAACAGCGGCCCGGGGTGCAAAACGCATCAATGACAGCGACCCTCTACCACACAAAACAACTATCATGACAGGGCACCCACAGCCAAGTAACAATTACAAATGAATTAAGTCGGCACGGCGGCCCGCATTGAAAATGACTTAGGCCTACCTTTGATGATCAAATCACTTAAACACAAAGTCCATCCTCCTGTCCTTTTGGATGGAGCACTTGATGGCGGGTCATTCAGCTGATCCTTTGCCACTCCAGTTTATCATTGTAACTCAATCTTGAAAATGACTCGGTTAATAATTTCGCAACGATGTCATCACTATCACTGAAGTGAGCCATCATGAACAAACTTATGCTAATCATAAATCTATAGATTAGATTTATGATTAGAAAATTATAAAAGTAGGGTAGACATGTGGATATTATCCGGCTGAACAAAACGTGCATTTATCTAACAGGTTTGTTTTCCACAGACCTTATCCTATGGAGAAATCCCGTCGCTTTTGTGTCGAGGGAATCCGAGCGCAGCTTACTTCCGGGTTTTAGGACGCGTCACTGCACCCATAGATATATATGACTGCACCCAGCGCCATATAGACTGAGAGTTATGTCATCTCCGTTCACTCCAATGGACCACTTTTTTACAGCAATGGCGGATCGTGGAGCCTCTCAATCGTTCCCCGGAAGTTAGCGCCAAGGCTAGCAGAGCTGTAGAGTTGCAGCATAATAGACCGTTCGTGACGGACTTTTAAAGGTAAGAAGAAGTTTAAAGATTTATATTGCGGATATTATCAGTACATCTGATTCAAATTAACATGTGTATTAAAGGATGTCAGTGGATTATCCCTAAATTAGTAGATTTAGGGAACGTTTACAGATAACAGATTAAGCTAGGATACCGAATCAAGTTAGCAACACACGTTGAACAGCCTTTTAATTGTAAATTCCGTTCTCTTAATGTCATTTCGTCCAACGTTGTTGAATTAGAGAAGAGGGGCTTCTAAACGGGATTGTATGCGGGGGTGGAGGGAGTTAAATATTAGATAAATATAACTTTGGTGCGTGTAAGAGTGAGTGTTTTTAGCAGAGCCATATTGTGTCCTTGTGATTATGTTGATTATTACCTGTCTGTATAATGTTGCAGCTCAGCTGATTTTGGATTGATGGCTAAGTGAGAGTGAAAACACAAGGTAAGTTTAATACTACTGTTTTATATAAGTAAGCATACTAAACATGTATTCTATCACTGTATTATATAAGTAATCTTGTTAGTAACCTACTGTATGGCCGGTGGAAGGGCAGTGATGTTACAGGTGGAGGAGCAAAACTGCAAACTCACAAGACAGAGAAATCAAAGTTTGTTCTCCAGAGAAGAGGTTGATTTCACTTCAATTTTTTCATATTTTCTAAAGATGCGGAAATGGCACAAAAAAAAACTTGAGAGCTGTAACCAAGACAACTGTAACAACATGAGTAGAGAGCCACCAAGGTTTTTCAAGTCCCTCTCTTACTCCATTTTGCCAACCCAAACTTCCAGGTACATGACGGGACACCTTGCTTGTTTTTGTTGTTTGCGCTCCTCTGGCTAGGTGCTGGCAGGTGGAGGGCAGTGATCCCTTCCCTTCTTCCCTCAATCTTTGAGACTAATGTAAGTAGAAGACATGGCACTGTAAATGTTCGAACATTTAAAATATTATACCACTTAAAAATAAGAAATGTTACTTTTGTTACTAAGAGTTCATACTTATTATACCTGTGTCACCTTTCACACTATCGCTGTGATCATGAGGTATGGGCTTTGTAGATACAGGTCCCGGGGTGAATCGTGGTGCAGGGGCCCTTCTCTTTTTGACAACAGGGCGATGCACGAAGATGGTGGGTATAGCCTCTGCTCTCAGCCTAGTCTTGCCCTTTTTTGTCTTGACAAACTGGTCTGCATCAAAATGTGACTGCGGAGTGACTTGAGGTTACTTCACACACAGAACAACTCAGTTTTGTCTGCCCACATACTCCATAGTGGTTGAATACACAGTATTAGGAAACACTTTATACTTACTGGACATGTTATACTCATTACATACTGTATATAAAATATGACCAAGAATGTGAGACAACTTTATACTGATGCCATTTGTCATACTTTGTTAAACTCACAAATAATAAAGTTCCATAACTTCAGTTGGGAACAGAGACCACACCTTATCTCCCCAAGGCAATTTCCCATCCAATAGGTGTGCTATATAGGTGTGTATAACCCTTTCTCCTGTCTGTTACTCCCTCTTTCAGCACAAGAACCAGAGGGGGATTCAATGGAGCCTGAATACCTGCACTGAGACCCTCACCCTGCACCCTGAGTCTCAACTCTGTGTTTTTCAAGCCTTTCCCTTTTTTTTTGTATTAAACAAAACATTAAGCTTTCCCAATGGTGTGGTTTTCGTTTTGTGAAAAAGTGCAAATGCAGTGTTTGTATATAAATCACATATTTTTTTGCTGTTGGTCGTGAAATTGCTCCTGCTTCCTCCGCTCTGTGTCAGTGGGGAAGCCGTACATTCGTACTCCTTTCTCTGAGCGATTGGAGCATCCCCAGGCAGCACAGCAAACCATGGTGGCGACTAGGAGGCAGCACAGCAAACCAGGATAACACGGAGGAAAAGGCACAGACAAACTGCATGATATGCTATTCAATGTTTATTGAATTCCATGTATTTGCAATGGATGTTCCTAAAACAACACATTTATCATCATCATCATCATGCTGCTGCTGCTGCTAGTCCTTTGATAGTCACCTGTCGGTCTCCTGTCCTTTCTGAAAGCCATAAAGATGACATTAGTCATTTAGATAACTTGTGTCCTAAATTACCATGGGATTACTGAAACTACCATGAATTTAAGAAAATGGTAGAAATTAATCTAATCTGAATTTTAAAGCATTACTTTAGATCCCCTCCCGCTAAATGTATCAATAAACATTAGAAAGTGATGCTCCTGACTACCATACAAGTTTAAGAAGATAATATTGGTTTTAAAGAATTCAAAGCTATAAATAAACAGCAACAGGCTCTTTAACCAAGGCACTGTTAGCCTAACATGTAAACTAGTTGTTCACACTAATCCTAATATTAGCAAATTCTATTTTATTTTTTAAAACATATTGATGTAAATACATACACATATCGATTTGTTGTATAAATATTGCAATTCAAAACCTTTATTCACTAATAATTACCAAAAATCGTAGTTCTATCTCCTGTTATCAATGCATTCACATTGCCCTACATGAACCACGTGACGATAACCGTTTTTGGACTTCCGTTGACGTAACTCTTCTATCTATATGGCGCTGACTGCACCCCTTGCATAGACCTCACAGCGGGCGGAACTTGTCATAAAGTCCGCGAAAATAAAGCCCGCCCATTTAGAGGGAAGATATGATTGGTCAATTGTACTGTCATTTGACATTACTCTCTCATTGACTTACTGTAGTGGGCCCTCTGTGAATGTACAGAGGGACCAACAAGCTCTCCCGTCTTCACAGTAACTCGCAGAGACGGCATTTAACCCTTCACATTCCAACAGAAACTGAACAGGCAGATTCGAAGGATTTATTTCTTTGGAAATATTATTTTAAATACAATTAAATCAAGTTATTTTGGTAAAACTAATGAAAAATGTAACAACAAACAAATATTAAAAATAATATTTAAATTTTTTTTTTTTTTTTTTTTATGTTTTCAAATATAATTTTTTAGAATATCTTAGGCCCTCACAGAGGGCCTAGAGGGCCCTGACGGCTCGCCACTGGTGAGTGCGGTGTAGAGTATCAAATTAAACTTATATATACATAGGCCTACTATACCTTGCTATACCCGCAACCTCCGTTCCAGCTGAGAGGGTCTTCTCTACAGCTGGCCTGATTGTGAATCGCCTCCGCACCCGCATCTCCCCTGAGCATGTAGACATGCTCATATTTTTAGAATGAGTAGCCTATTGAATAGCTGCATTCTGTGCATAGGCCCTGTTATAGGTTTTTGATGTTTTAAGCATGAAAGCTGTAGGCCTATAGCTGTCAAACTGTGATCACCAGTTCAATACATTTGACAAATTCTACTTGGTTTCTATACTTATTTGAACATGTATTTATTTATTTCCAAAAGTTATTTAAAAAAAAAAAATCGAATATTTGAATATGCATTTGCTTTCAAATTCTCATCCCTACAATAGATACGCAGAAGTCCGATTTTGCGTGTATATGATACGCTAACCATTCCCATTGAGTTCTGAGGGCGAGTTTTTCGTGCATATGATACGCCACGTTTCGTGCCTGCACCATTTATTTTTGTCCGTTCGGGTCGTGGATGACCGGAAGCTGTGTGGTTCATAAAAACATGTTCTTACTCAATACCAAGCCACGATTATTGTTTTTATTTTAAATCATATAATGTCTGACTTTTTTCGCCATCTGTGAGTAAAAGAAATGGGGCTCAGAGCCTCAGAATACTGATATCTGCATTTTTTAAAATCTTTTTTTCCTTCTAATTTTTTTATTATTTTCTAAATAACACACTGTTATTTACTCAACAATAACACACAATTATTCTTGTTTTTATTTATTCGTTTAATTCTATCATCTTGGGCTTTTTAGACGTTCCTCAGGAAAGGCACCGGAAACAGACGTAGGCCGATAAGGGACATTCCGAGCATCATTGCGATACACACCACACACCCACTGAACTGATTACCCAAGATCCTCAGCTTCAGTGGCGGATTTAGGATTGTAGGAGATCCGGGGCTTAGCCCGGGAGTTGTTGGGGGGGGGGGGTGCAGGGGTACAGTGCTATTTTGTATAAGTGGGGGGTGGACCGAACATCCTTTAGGGGGGTCGTCGCCTCCTCTGGGGGGGTCCGGGGGCATGGTCCCCCGGGAAGATTTTTTTTAAATATTGAAGTTGAAAGCATCAATCTGATGCATTAACCCTACCTTAATAACACCTTAAAGCGGACAAAAGGCACTGGAGAACACTCATTAACACCCTTTAATGAAGCAAACTAATGCCTTAACTCACTCAAACAGTCGTTTACTTATTAAGGTGAAATGAATGTGCGTAGAGTTTTAAAGGATGCGGATAGTCTCACCTTGATTCTGGCGCATTGCTTATCGTTTTATAGATCTATTCTCATCCACCATCTTTGTTTGTGACGTAAAAAATGTGTAAGAGTCACTTTTCTGAATCGGACACTCTGATGCAGTCACAGCCAATCGGAGTCTGATTCAGAGGGTTGCCTGTCAGTTCCGTTGTTATGTGTACTGAAACGAGAGCCGGTATAATTCCACGCGCGAAAACAAAATAAAAAATGGAATACGTTATTTTAGTGTCTTAAAAGTAGACTGAGGTATGAAGGGTTAACGTTACATCTTAGGATAATTTTTAGTCATGTTCTGTATATATACTAACATATAAGGGTATACTTAGTGTGGTTACTCCATGTTTACTAACTATAACATTAATGTTACATCACTCTTTTTCACTTCTTACTCAGTCAGCCAGAGTGCAGATATCACCATTAGATTCACAAACCTGAAACATCATCCATTTCTTCACTGCTGGTGATAACATTGTTGTCAGCTGCTGATACTGCTGCTGCTGCAGCTTGTGGCGCCTGCTTCAATGACAATAACTTTCTAATATCCATAACTGTATAGGCTATTAGCTTAAAACTCGTCAGGCACTAGGAAGGATCACTTCTACTTCAGGGCAGGCTACGCAGTACGCAGGCTAATGTCCCGCAGCGGATGCCTCTCTGGTGGACTCCGGTACTGCACATTACTCCCGAGACGTTTAAAAAAAAATATATATATTTTCTTTTTTTAAGTGAAACATCCGGGGCTTTTCAGAAAACATCCGGGGCTTGAGCCCAAGTAGCCACCCCCTAGCGCCGCCACTGCTCAGCTTGAAGCTCGGTGATTGGATGTTTTAGCCGCAATGCACGTTGGGATATGGTGTTAATGCGATATGAAATCCGAAAAACATTTCAGAGTTTAGGATGGCCGAAGACACTACCCATACGTAACGTCTCTACTGGGAATTGTAGTTTTAAAAGACATTTTCGTTTTTCCCACAATTAGAAGTTGCCAGTATTAAACTGTGTACACCCCTGGAGGTTTAGGCGATAGGAAACACTTTAGTGTGTACAAATTTAAAACATATAATTACTAAATGGGTGAAAATCGCTTGTATTCATAATGGGCAGCATTAATATATACCCACATGACAGCTCATTGTTACTTTGTAATTCTGCTCCACTACAATTCAGAGGTTAACCTGGTATTTTTACTCCACTACATTTATTTGAGTTACTTTGCAGATTCTGATTAATGATATGAAATATAAACAACCCTTAAAGCAGACTTTAGTTACACCTGAGTAAAATTCAGGGAAGGTGATTGTCAAGTGCCAACAATCAGGAGAGATATTTGATAGTTGGTGCTTGAGAAGACTAAACATTTATCTGCAATTGACATGAATGGAAACGAGTAATAAAGTATATTCATTACTCGTTATTCTCCACTAATAGTTAATTAAAGACTGTATAATGGCTATTTTGCACATCCCTTTCAAGATTTCAAGATTTTCTAAGGTTTATTGACATATCATATACACAACTACGGTGTAGTTATGCAATGAATGAAAAACTTGGGTCGCAGGTTCCTCAACAGTGCATTACAAGACATCTATCAATATGTGTGTTTACATCCTGTCAGGATTTGAGTTTCATGTGTTAAGTTTTGGGTTCCCTGTCTCATGTTTTCCTCCTTGTGTCTTGTCTGGTCCTACTTCCTGTGTGTGCCTTCCTGTCGTTAGTTTCCCTGGTGTGTTCACCTGTTGCCCTTGTGTTTCTCCCTCCTTTACCTGGCTGTTTCTTGTCCCGTGATTACCCCTCTCTGTATTTAGTCTTGTCTTTCCCTGTTTTCCCCTGTCGGTTCATTGTTTGTCTTTCCCTTCATGTCACGCTCCATGTTTGTCCCTGAAGTTTTGATCCTGGAATCTTTACTCCCCTGAGTTGGTAATGTTAAGTTTGTTTCTTTTGTCATCGTCTTTTGTTAAATAAAGCTCGCTTTTTGTTATCCCTTAAAACCCGCTTATCCTTTAATATTGCATTTGGGTCCTACCTTTTCCACGCATCGTAACACATCCACCATTAAACTGTCATTCTGCACATTTCTTATACTATCTACATACATAAGAGTATAATTAACAGAGGTGGGGACTCGAGTCAGACTCGAGTCGCATATTTTTTGACTTGAGACTTGCTTGACTAACATTGATAAAAGACTTGACTTTGACTTGGTATTCATGACTTGAGACTTGACTTAAGCTTGAGATAGATGACTTGAAAGGACTTGACTGTTTAAAATTAAATATTTGCGTTTGTTTTTGTAGTGAGATATTACGTTTAGTTTTTTCGAAATATGATTGGGTGATTATAGCGCCATGCGCGCAAACCTGGCAACCCACTAGAAGGCAGGAGTCTCAGTTAACATGGCAGCGGCTAGCTTCACTCCAAAAATAGTCAAGTTTGGATTCAAGGATTATGTTGTCGATGACGGTAATAAGAAGAGAACAGCGGTATGCAGGGTCTGCAGCATAAAGATCAGTGACACGACCACCAGAACATCCAACTTCATTCGTCACTACAAAAAACCCCACAGAGAAAGGTAGGCTACATGCATGTGTTGTGTTAGCTAGAAAGCTAACGTTAAGTTTAAGCTACGTTAGACTTGATTTCAAATCGATTAAGCAAAGAGAAGACAAAATGGTAAATGAACACTAGAACCGCCAAGGGATTCATTTGTACTATGCCTCGTTTATTTTCCCTGTGTTATTATCAGAAGTTACTGTAAACTGTTGAATAATGTAGTTCATCTACTTTTAGTTGTTTGTTTAAAAGTTTTAATTATGTTGTTTTTGTTTGTAGAAGTGCATCATTCTTTGATTTATTGTAAAATGAATCTGAACTTTTTGATCTGTTATGATGATAAACTGAAGCAATTTCAAAATGAACCCAATTAAGTGAGTTTTAAATCGTCCTACTTAGTTTATAAGGAACTTATGACGAGGAACAAATTAAATTAAAACTGCGGTCGCACTTGTGCGCGCAGTGATGAGCGGGCCCTCGCGTCCGTGCGCTTGTCGGGGAGGGCGGCCGGTCGTCCCGGCGTCAAGCAGACGCGCGCGAGTCCTGGGAAATGAGCCCTTTCTCATTTCTATAATTTTCGCGTCCCAGACTCCCAGGTCCTCCGGCAGCGACCCGGAAACGGATGTTGGCGCGCCGTCTCGAAGGAAAAGAAATGTCTCTAAAGGCTCGTCGAGGAGGCTGTCTGGAGGAGCCGTAACCGAGGATTCACTGATTTAGAGGAGAGAGGAGAGAGGAGTGTCTCTAGAGGAGCTATAACCGAGGGTACACTGAAGTATTCTCCTGAGACGATTTCAGCCAACAGTGATGTTTAAAAGAGGTGTGACGCATGGCTGGACTTCTGTCAATGAAGCACAGCTCTGCAAACTGTTCCCGTTGTGATTATAAGTTATTTGAGATGATCAAATGTGCATCAGACTTTCTGCCCTTTACCGTTTGTTTACTCACTAATCACATCTCCCCTGGATGTTAGGCTATTTTTTTTTCAATACAACTGCTTTCATTGTGACGCGATGTTTACAGTGAGAACAGCTGCTGAGGTCAGTGCAGAAAGCAGAACAGTGTGTATTAATATATATTGCTCAATAATAAATGTAACAGGCCTACATTTCACACTTTATTTGTAGGCTTTAGGAGATATCGACAAGTAAAGAGTAGGGTTAGGGAGTGTATAGGTGTCTGTTGTAATGAATATGCCGCCAGCAAAGGGCGTTGTTGGACTAACAGTAGGTGTGTGTGTGTTTGTGTGTCTGTTTGTTTGTGTGTGTGTGAGAGAGTTGATGTGCCAGGCAGACAGGCAGGTCTCAGTAGCTTATCTGACATAATTGGTCAAAAATTGTACATTCTCCATTAGCCTACGAGCTCCCCGTTTGAGCGAAGGACTATTCCTTCTCAATGTAGCATGACATTGGATATACGCCGAAGTTGTCCTGGATTTGAATTTTTCCGATCATTCTAGAAGATGATCAAATGTGCATCAGACTTTCTGTGCTTTACCGTTTGTTTACTCACTAATCACATCTCCCCTGGATGTTAGGCTATTTTTTTTTAATACAACCGCTTTCATTGTGACGCGATGTTTACAGTGAGAACATCAATAATATATGTAACAGGCCTACATTACACACTTTATTTGTATGCTTCAGTAGATATTTTTCATGAAACCATATAATGCTTCACATAATAAAATATACAAGGGCTGTAGCCTGATATACATTATATGCTTTAGGAGCTGTATGTGTGTGTTGTACAGTCAGTAGGTGTCTGTTGTGGAGTGTATAGGTGTCTGTTGTAATTGATTTTGCCGCCAGCAGAGCCGGTGTGTGTGTGTGGTTTAGGAGTTATGAACATTTTTTTCTAAGCCCCGCATTTAGATTAATGACGGGCATATTTATCGACTGAACATGCTTCTTTTCTACGGTAATGTGTCTGACCTTCCACTGAGGCTGTATACTAAGTTTGGCGTTGAAAAAGAAAACATGGAAATGTAAGGTCATATTTCACTGTTTTTAACATTATGCTAATAAAAAAATGAAGTAGGTGGAGCTTTGGGGTTCAAGGACATAATATGTAGAGTAGGTCCACCCGAATAAGTGGGCAACATTTCAGGTCATTCGGAGTTACGGTGCCACTTTGTAAAGGTTTCCAAAAATGGAAATGTAGTAGTTTGGATTCATTTGTGACATGTAAATCGTCAAAAATGGTACATTCCCCGTTTGAGCTAGCAACTATTTTCTTCGCAATATAGCATCATATTGGATAGGGGTTGAATTTGTCCTGGAATTGAATTTTTCCGATCATTCCCCTAGGAGGAGTTCGCAAGAATGTGCTTAAAATGCATGAAAAACGCAAATTTTTCAAAATGGCCGACTTCCTGGGGGGCGGGGCTAATGGAAGGCAATTTGAAATATGTGTGCAATCATAATAGTAATGTGTATACAGCGTTTCGTGAATATCGGAAAAACTATATGCGAGCAGTTTGGAGCAATTTGCGCAATGTAAATCATCAAAAATTGTGTATTCGCTGTTAGCTTACGACCTCCACGAGTAATTTTTCAAAATGTGCTCCGCAATTAAGTATCATATTGGATAGGGGCTAAACCTGTCCTGCATTGGAATTTTTCCGATCATTCCCCTAGGAGAAGTTTGCAAGAACGTGCTTAAAATGGCTGAAAAACGCACATTTTTCCAAATGGCCGACTTTCTGGGGGGCGGGGCTAATGGAAGGCAATTTGAAATATGTGTGCAATCATAATAGCAATGTGTATACAGTGTTTCGTGAATATCGGAATAACTATATCCGAGTAGTTTGGAGTAATTTGCGACATGTAAATCGTCAAAAATGGTGTATTCGCTGTTAGCTTACGACCTCCACGATTGAGATATCAAAAATGTTCTTCTCAATTAAGTATCATATTGGATAGGGGCTGAACGTGTCTTGGATTGGAATTTTTCCGATCATTCCCCTAGGAGGAGTTAGCAAGAATGTGCTTAAAATGGCCGACTTCCTGGGGGGCGGGGCTAATGCAATCAATTTACAAATATGTCCGCAATTCCATGAGGAATGTCTGTGCCAAAATTCGTGAAGTTCTGAGAAACTATGTGACTACCACACAATAGGGGGCGCTAGTGAGCAGTTTTTTTGAAAATGTACGTTTGTTTTTTACATTCTCGAAAAGGTCGTGGGCTCTGACGTGTGTCCCAAGTTTTGCGTCCAAAGCTCATTTTATGCTATCACAATAAAAAAAATATGTATAGGCCACGCCCACATTCTGAATTTGTTGCGACACTTTAAATCTGAGTTCGTAGTCACCCCGAGAGTATGTGTAAAACATTTTTTTTTAAATCGTCCATCCGCTAGCGAGCAAGTTGGACAATTGGAACCCATTGACTCCAGAATAAGGTAGTTTTCAACAGTCCTGGCCTCCGTGCAAAATTATACAACTTTGTCAGCGTCCTAAAGGCCTCAAAAACAGGAAACGCCAGCAGAAAAAATAAAAAAAATAATACCACCAATAACAATAGGTTCCTCGCACTTCGTGCTAGGACGCCGTCGGGTCCTAGCGCTCCGTGCTCGGGCCCTAATGATTTGAAAATGATATCTATGTAGGTGCTGACGCTGTTGGCGGTTCTAGTGTTAACATACATTTAAATTAAATATGTGTAATGGCAAATGCCATATATGATTTTCTTACCTGGAAAACAGACTTTTTGATGCAGTTCTAGGGTTAATATTAATCTAATATGATTGTCATCGGTCTAAATTAGATTTCAAATGATTAACTGTGTATGTAATGAAGATCATAGTGTGGGTTGAATCCATTTTCATAACCACTGTCTTTTAACTGATTTAAATGCGGAAACTGGGCTTATTCATCAGAATTTTGTATGACTTGACTTGACTTGCTTGACCTGAGCAATGACTTGACTTGCTTGACTCTCATCACAGTGACTTGGGACTTGCTTGATACTTGTAGGTCAAGACTTGAGACTTGCTCATGACTTCCACATGTAGGACTTACTCCCACCTCTGATAATTAATATGTATAATATCAGTTAAAATAAGTGCTTCAACATAGTTAACATTGCAGGAAAGCAAGCACACTCGGATTAAAGTATTATTTTCAGTTTTTTAAAAAGGTTTTTCGGATTTCATATCGCATAAACACCATATCCCAACATGCATTGCGGCTAAAACATCCAATCACCGAGCTTCAACCATAGCTGAGGATCTTGGGTAATCAGTTCAGTGGGTGTGTATCGTCTACGTCTGTTTCCGGTGACTTTATTTTGAAATTCAGTTCCTGACGGACTGCAAAAAAGCCAGAGATTATAGAATTAAACCAATAAATAAAAGCAAGGATAATTGTGTGTTATTGGTGAGTAAATAACAGTGTGTTATTTAGAAAAGAATAACAAATTAGAAGGAAAAAAAGATTTAAAAAATACAGATTTCAGTATTCTGAGGCTCTGAGCCCCATTTCTTTTCCTCACAGACGGCAAAAAAAGTCCGACATTAAACGATTTAAAATAAAAACAATCATCGTGGCTTAATATTGAGTAAGAAAATGTTTTTATGAACCACACAGCCTCTGGTCTTCCAAGACCCGACCGGACAAAAATACGTGTTGCAGGCACGAAACATACTACCAATAGAAATACATTGCTTTTAAAATCGTTCTGTGTGACACGAAAAAAAAAAGGGGAAAATCGTGTTGGTGAACACAAATCAATAGATTAAATGTTGTGACTATAACACGACATGCCGTGAGACTGGGTTGACTATTCGTCGCCTGCTCAAGGGCGCTTCCATATTGCCTTATTTTGTCATGGTACTTCAGGTTAGAGCGTAAGTGCTGATACTTTGCATACAGTAAGATTGCCACATTTATCAACCTTTATCAAATAAACTGTTAATGAGCTTTCGAAAAACTGTTATAAACTTTTAACACTTTTTCAGGCAACAAACTAACGGTTAGCATTACCATGTGATTCGTTTTCTGAAATAACGCATATTTCAACCCATTCTCACGGCATTTTGTGTTATAGTCACGAAATGTATTTAATCTATTGATTCGTGTTCAACACGATTTATGCATTTTTTTCGTGTCACACAGAACGATTTTAAAAGCAATGTATTTCTATTGGTAGTATATTTTGTGCCTGTACCACGTCTTTTTGTCCGGTCGGGTCTTGGAAGACCAGAAGCTGTGTGGTTCATAAAAACATTTTCTTACTCAATATCTTACCCTAAGCCTAACCCTTTTATTTTTAAATAGTATAATGTCGGAGGTTTTTTGCCGTCCGCGAGGAAAATAAATGGGGCTCAGAGCCTCAGAATACTGAAATCTGTATTTTTTTTTATCTCTTTTTCCTTCAAATTTGTTATTATATACATTGCTTTTAAAATCGTTCTGTGTGATGCGAAAATCGTGTGGGTGAACACGAATCAATAGATTAATTTTGTGTCTATAACACGAAATGCCGTGAGACTGTGTTGCATATTTGGGATCTTATGGTAAACATTTGAGCTGACGGTCGGCTAAAAGAAACGCGTCAATAATGTTTACATAATTACTCTTCTGCCATAACAAACACAGGTCTGCACTGCAATTTTAACCATGTTGCCATAGCAAGCTACATTGCTAACAATTGATAGCTAACTAGTAGCAATACAAAGCAAACGTTAGCTAGCTTGTAAAGTACTTTACTTCTACTAGCTGTTTACTTTTAGCTTGTTGGATATACAGCTAACGATTGCTTGTTAGCTTTTTAGAGAGATCGTTATTCTATCCACATAATATCAACTTTTTAACTAAACTGCTATTGCTAAACCAGAATAACTAAGACATTATACATTTGAATCACAAGTAGGAAAAGGGTTGGGGCTACAAGCTGACACCATATTATGCAAGTAACAAAATTCATAATATTTTAATTAACGCTAACAGCTGGAGTGTTTCATCCCGCCCCCTCCCTGTCAGTCACACTGGGGTCAGATATGCAGACTAATCTCTGGAGGGTCAGAGATGCTCGTGGCTCTGCCTGCCTCTGGAGAGGAGGACAGTGTGTTGCTATTCCCTTTGTTCATCTAAATTATGTGAAATCACTCAGGTTTGGGGGACATGCTGTGTGAGCAGCTGTGGAAATCAGACCTGGAAAAAACGGCGTGCCACTAAAAGCAGGAGTGTTTTTCTGTGGTACACGACACCTGGTGTGCAGTCTTCAATTCTGAGTCACTTAAAGCATTTTCTTTCAGTTTTTAGCCATGTGTAATGTGAGCTTTTGGAGAAGCACTTGATTAGGCTTCTCTTCTTCACATTGATGAGCGGCAGTACATGGCTGATTAGCTCAGCAGCACATCATCTGATGAAGGAACACGTGATGTCTTCCTCCTCTCCCGTGATGCTTTGTACTGAAGGAATGCACTGAAGCCTACAGGCTGCCAGCATGACTCATCACTCCCGTGCCACGATTGCTTGCTCGTGACTGACCCAGGTTCCTTCACTGTGGATTATGTATGTTTCTGTGGGTTTCCTCTGGCTTAGCATAAAGGCTTGGATATCATAAATATGAACCACGATGAAGTGGTGGTCTGTCAATTCTGTCTTCTTGCTTTCCACCCAGTGCATGATGAGATCTGCTTAAGGGCAAACAAGCAAGATATAGGAATACAAACAATAAGGAACAGTAAAAAGAAAAAGGTCAGAATACAATCCCTTCTCTTCTGTAGATTTAGTAGTTTGCAATATTTAACAATGACAACAAGTGACAGGATGGTAGACTCAAAAATAGCTTTTTTATAGTTTCATTTTGTTTCATTCTCTATTTTATATTCCAGCAGTTCTACAAAATCTTGAGCTGATTTGTTCCGGCTCTAAGGGGCTTCTGGTTGGAGCTGTGTGAACATGCTCTCACTAACCAGGACTAACACAGGTTTTGGATTTAATCTGATTTAGTTCAGTGGGAAACTGCACAGTCCGCTGATTTAAAGACGTCTCTTTACGTAAGTCAATGTATTACTAAGCCTAAATATCGTCACACAAGAACACGGCAGTTTGCCTAAACGCCCAGCACACTTCTGGGGAACTTGATGTATACACGTACAGTGGGGCAAAAAAGTATTTAGTCAGCCAATTTTGTGCAAGTTCTCCCACTTAAAAAGATAAGAGAGGCCTGTAATGTTCATCCTAGGTACACTTCAACTATGAGAGACAGAATGGGGGGAAAGAATCCAGGAAATCACATTGTAGGATTTCTAATGAATTAATTGGTAAATTCCTCGGTAAAATAAGTATTTGGTCACCTACAAACAAACAAGATTTCTGGCTCTCACAGACCTGTAACTTCTTCTTTAAGAGCCTCCTCTGTCCTCCACTTGTTAACTGTATTAATGGCACCTGTTTGAACTCGTTATCAGTATAAAAGACACCTGTCCACAACCTCAAACAGTCACACTCCAAACTCCACTATGGCCAAGACCAAAGAGCTGTCAAAGGACACCAGAAACAAAATTGTAGACCTGCACCAGGCTGGGAAGACTGAATCTGCAATAGGTAAGCAGCTTGGTGTGAAGAAATCAACTGTGGTAGCAATTATTAGAAAATGGAAGACATACAAGACCACTGATAATCTCCCTCGATCTGGGGCTCCACGCAAGATCTCACCCCGTGGGGTCAAAATTATCACAAGAACGGTGAGCAAAAATCCCAGAACCACACTGGGGGACCTAGTCAATGACCTGCAGAGAGCTGGGACCAAAGTAACAAAGGCTACCATCAGTAACACACTACGCCGCCAGGGACTCAAATCCTGCAGTGCCAGACGTGTCCCCCTGCTTAAGCCAGTACATGTCCAGGCCCGTCTGAAGTTTGTTAGAGAGCATTTAGATGATCCAGAAGAGGATTGGGCGAATGTCATATGGTCAGATGAAACCAAAATAGAACTTTTTGGTAAAAACTCAACTAGACGTGTTTGGAGGAGAAAGAATGCTGAGTTGCATCCAAAGAACACCATACCTACTGTGAAACATGGGGGTGGAAACATCATGCTTTGGGGCTGTTTTTCTGCAAAGGGACCAGGACGACTGATCCTTGTAAAGGAAAGAATGAATGGGGCCATGTATCGTGAGATTTTGAGTGACAACCTCCTTCCATCAGCAAGGGCATTGAAGATGAAACGTGGCTGGGTCTTTCAGCATGACAATGATCCCAAACACACCGCCCGGGCAACGAAGGAGTGGCCTAGCCAGTCTCCAGATCTCAACCCCATAGAATTTTTTTGGAGGGAGTTGAAAGTCCGTGTTGCCCAGCGACAGCCCCAAAACATCACTGCTCTAGAGGAGGTCTGCATGGAGGAATGGGCCAAAATACCAGCAACAGTGTGTGAAAACCTTGTGAAGACTTACAGAAAATGTTTGACCTCTGTCATTGCCAATAAAGGGTATATAACAAAGTATTGAGATGAACCTTTGTTATTGACCAAATACTTATTTTCCACCATCATTTGCAAATAAATTCTTTAAAAATCAGACAATGTGATTTTCTGGATTTTTTTTTCTTCTCATTTTGTCTCTCATAGTTGAGGTATACCTAGGATGAAAATTACAGGCCTCTCATCTTTTTAATTGGGAGAACTTGCACAATTGGTGGCTGACTAAATACTTTTTTGCCCCACTGTATATAGCATTGACACTTCCGCATACCCCCCCTCTCCTCTGGAAGCCTATTCCCTCCTCGCATCTTAGGAATCGGGATGTTCTTCAACATGTCGTGTGTTGATCGATTTCCGGGATGAGGAGTGAAGAGTAGAGAAGGGAGGGTTGTCATTCAAGTCCCAAATGTGACCCGCTCTATCGAAATCAGTCGGAAGTCGCAACGGCTCATTTCAAAATAAACGTGAATTTACGTAAAAAACAATTTTTTTGGGGTTCGGGTGTTTTGTTTGATTTTAAACAAACAAAGTCTTGGCTTTCAGAATATGAAACTTTTATTTCCAAAATCACACGATAAATACATTTTTGAAGCTTGTAAAGGGACGAAGACAGGCACCTCTCACTCGCAATCTGCTCTTCCGCAGCGCCGCCCCCCCTCCCTCCGGCTGAAATTATGAATGTAAGAGTTTAGTAATCATAGATAATACGGCAGGGTCCGTTACAGTTTGTTTTCATCTGATTTCAATTAAACAAAGTCTTGGCTTTCAGAATATTAAACTTGTTTCGGCAAATTCAGATGATAAATACAACTTTGAAGCTTGTAACGGCATAATTACAAGCGGAGAACGGAGTAACTTAACGTCACTGCAGGCATAACAACAGCCGGTGTTTCTCATGAGTGTTTTCCCCGGGAAACAAACACAATACACACAAACGCAAAATTACACAAACACACACACACGTATACACACACACTCACAAGCTTACCCTCCAAACGAAAATATCTTCCCTCCGTAGTATTTTGATCATTTGCTCTGCTAATAATCAATCCGATCGATGGATTCCAGAGAAGAGAAAACTTTGAAGGCCTTTTTCTCAAAATGATGACTCGGTGACAGTCATTATATAATGTGACATATTTCGCTTAATATTTGGAGTACAAAAACAATCCTGGTATCATTAGAAAGCTAGGAATCTCCTCTTTCCAACAGTGTATACAACTCAAAATGTGTCTTCGGGTCAATGCGACTGATTTCGATAGAGCAGGTCACAAATGGACCAAATCAAAATTAAGTATGGACTGGTAGCTGTAGGTGTCAGTTCACCTCCTGGGCACAGCACCTAGAGCAAGTCACCGAACACCAGAATGCTCCTCGAACCTGGCAGCCTCTCCGCTCTGACATCCCTCAATGAAAATGTGTAAAGGTCCTGAGTTTTTTTTTTATTTATTTTTTTTACATTTTTTATTTATAGAAGGACCATGCATACAAAAACATTAATCTCAGCAAAGAGAAGAGATGCAATATGCCAGATTATAGCTAATAGCTAATTTCCATCTGTGGTCCTCAGACAGGTTCATAACAATCAATAAACAAATAATAACATTGCATGATCTCTATCAGTCAAACAATTTTAAAACCTGATTTAAGTACAGCTCAATAAATTAATACATAGTACACTTGAAATACAATTACATGATCTCGGTCACTCAAATAATTACAAAGCCTGATTTAAATTCAGGTTACGAACATAACACTTAGTACACTTCAAATACACTTAAATAAAATATCTAAGATATAGTATGACAATACAGTTAAAATAAAAAAATAAAAAAACTCAGATTACAGTGTAATTAATGTTGGCATGACTGGTTGCTTAATATCATTTTTTTTGCACCATAGGAAAACGAGTTAAAATCAGTACAGGTTTTAAGTTCAACTGGAAGAGTATTCCAGTGCTTGATGGCCGTAAACGAAAATGCTGATCGTCCAAAGGCAGTGCGCCTCAGAGGGATGGTTAGATCTGCATTTGATGAGGATCTGGAGTTTCTGCAACTCTGCTCACGGCGAAACTGAAAAAAGCCCCTCAACGGTGGTGTTGTAGAATTGTGAATGATTCTGAATACCAATCGAACTCGGGAAAGTAGAACAAGACTATCAAAACTGAACAGTTTGTATTTGGACAGTATATTGGAATGATGGTGTTTTAATGACTTTCTATCCATAACTTTTAAGGCTTGTTTATAAAGAACCTCAAGTGGTCTCATAGCAGTCTTAGTTGCTTGGGACCAGCAGGTTATACAGTAGTGAAAATGTGATAGTATCATGGCATGCAAAAAGGTTTTCAATGCTTCTATGGTTAATGAGTTCCTAATATGTTTAAATTTGAAAATGTTATATTTCAGCTTTCTAGTCATGCTTCTAATATGGCTTTCAAAAGTCAAATTGGCATCCAAGATCACTCCCAAGTATTTGACCTCATTGACGTTTTCAATTATTTTACCATTCACACGAAGCTGTGGATGCGTGGTTGGCAACCTGTTCAGCATCTTTCCCATGAGTGTAAACCACCGTGTCGTCAGCATACATCTGGATGTCCACATCCTCACAAACAGATGGGAGATCATTAATATATATGCTGAACAACAGCGGTCCAAGAATTGAGCCTTGTGGCACTCCGATTGAGCATGGCTTAGTTTCTGACAGTTTATCATTTATACGGACACACGTGTACCGAACCGAACCGAAGGGCCCGTACCGAATAATTTCGGTACGGGTACGTGTATCGTTACACCCCTAATATTTATACACATTCTCGAGATCTATCGGGTCGTTGTTCGCTCCCATCGCTCTAAACGCTCGAGTTTCACCCATGGTTTCACCACGGCTGCCAGCTGTGTTTACTCGCATCATTCAAACAAGACGCGCTGGCTCGGGAGCTACAACTACAACAAAATGAACATATTTTACCGTGATTAAATTGTAATACACGTTTCTAAATGATGCCGAAGTAACAACATACTGATACCGGTTAGTAGAAACCATGAATTAATGCTTGACAAGTCTGCAGACAGACGGCAGGCAAAAACATTTTTAAAATGCTTGTTTTCTGAATGAAGATCGGGTCGACCAGGCTAAGCTAATGTTGTATATAGGCCTACTCCGTCCACACTCACAACAACGGCCTACAGACATAAATAAACCAGCGACTGTATTCGCCATGACACAGACAGTCTGTGGTTTGTACTTGTTTAACTTTGGTCCAGTTTCTGAACAGATATGAGGAGCTGTGATCTCTGTGTGCTAACTGTTAACGGCTGATGTTTTCTGGTTGAACGTCAGTGGCAGGCTGAGATCCTCACCACTGCTGTGTGTGTGTGTGTGTGTGTGTGTGTGTGTGTGTGTGTGTGTGTGTGTGTGTGTGTGTGTGTGTGTGTGTGTGTGTGTGTGTGTGTGTGTGTGTGTGTGTGTGTGTGTGTGTGTGTGTGTGTGTGTGTGTGTGTGTGTGTGTGTGTGTGTGTGTGTGTGTGTGTGTGTGTGTGTGTGTGTGTGTGTGTGTTAATCATGGTTCTGACTGTTCATGCTTAAATTAACCGAGAATAGGAAATCCGAAGACACCCTCCCTCACCTTCTTCATTTACAAAGTGAAATCAGCGGAAGAGCCACAACTCATGTGAACAACAGATAAACGGTCATTGTCCTCCAGAAGCTCATCTCCAATGTAAAAGGGAAGAGGCTGCCTTTGGATAAAAGTGTCAGCCATATGGAATGAAAGGCCTGTTCAATCAGGAGAGACGTGATGTATGAAATACATGTTTATTACCGGGGCACATAATATGAATGAAAAGTGATTGACAGATTATAACGAGTGAATGAAATGGTGTTTGGCGATTAGACCCCGGTTTGCAGGATAATCATTCAGGAGGGGGAAAACCGCTCCGATGAAACCCCCCGGGGTCTAGACACTGGTGGTGGTGATAAGTAGTTCGGTCCGGTCTGAAGGAAGAAGGTTTTAGCTTGGCCCTGTATTAGGAGACAGGAGGCGAAGGGGTGGAGGAGGGTTGCGCGTTGTCACCTGAAATGACAGCTGGCGGAGAGGGAAGAGCAGATTTAAAGGGGTTAGTGGGTGCAAGGAAAGGCTTGTGAGAATGGGGGGAAGTGATTGGTTAGCTGGGGAGTAACGCCCCCGATCACTTATTGAGAGAGGAGAGAGTATTGAAATGACAGAGGTTATTGGTCTTCCTGATTGAACTTGCGCTAAGCTACATTCACCGGAACTGTTTTTGTCTTACTCTTCACAGCTTCTTAACACCAACAATGTTAACTCCCCTTACTGCTGCTAAGTCATTTACTGTTGTCTTATTACTAATTAACAGTAAACGTGTGATTATACCTGGTCATTGGCTTTGCAGTAAAAACATTTTCAGTCAAGTCAAAGGTGCTTTGTTTCTTATTTCTTCACAAAAAAAAACTGTTGACAGAACATAAGTGATTCAAGTTCATTTACATATGAAAGGAAAATCATCTCTACATGTTAGTCTTCCTCACAGGAGGCCCCAAGCATAAACAAAGGAGTACAAACTCCTCCACCACACTTCCCTTGTACAGTTCATTTTACAGTTAACGCCCACAACATTCCAATAATCCTATCCCAAACAAATAGCCTGGTTAAAATGAACCACAACTGGAAATGTACTCATGTATCTGAGAGCTGCCAGCTGGTCGTTCAAAAGAAGAGAGAAATGTAAGCTTCCCACGGTATGAGAGCCCATTGTTAAATCTGTGTTCTCGTCGCCAACTCAATTAAAATAAGATTTGTCTCTGGAGTTTGCATGTGGCATTAGGAGGAATAATCGGGTGAATGGCTACAGTCAGCGTTTTCCCAGGAGTTGCCCGTGTCTTGGCTGAGTAAACATAGACACTCCAAACATGGCTGACTGTTAACTGACTTCAGTGGTCTACCGTATTTTTTGTAAAATATTACTTAGACCAATTTTAATTTGGGGTTATGACAATAATGGCTTTACCTTTTCTGTAGAATGTGTCATTATTATTCATGTTTGATATAGACACAGGCTCAAATCCAGGATGTTCCACCATACAGGGAACAGAAGCTTCGAACTGCTGCATCCGTCTCATTAACCAGTGTGATTACCATAAAGGATGTGTCAAGATATGTGAAAAATGCATCCTCAAAACAGACAACTCAGTAAAGCTAACCTGTGGTATCTCCATGCAACACAAATGCTCTGGTTCAGAAGTCTTGGGTTTACATTTCCACATGTAAACCCATATAGAGACATACAAAAATGCGAGCAATTCAAACACATGAAGCTTGAAAACTAACAGACATTCCTGACAAGCTACAATGCAGTTAAAGTAACATACACCGAATTATCACTTCATAAAACAGGGCTGAAACAGATCTGTTTGGTATTTTGAGCAAAACACTTTTTGAATACCATCTCATGGGTTACTCCTTACAGGAAGATGCTGCTTTTTCTTTCGAGAAATTAGTGATTTCTGAATATGGAAAGTTGCTAGGACTAATGTAGGGCCAAAAGTGCACCAGTGAGATTTGTTTTGCCAGAGTGATTTAATGCTTTGAGATGCTTTATTAATGTGGGTCAAAGAAGTAACGTGCAACATTTAGCCCAGCCATGCCATCACACAGTGAAATATGTTCAAAAGAAAGATTCACAGTATCTGTTGCCATCAGCAACCTAGAAAAAACCGGTCATCATCTTAAGGGCGAGGTGACCCTGCAACACAGCGAAATAACGGACTGCTTCTGCAGAGCCAACAGAATGTGTCCAGCATCTGCCACACCGAGTACCCCCCCCCCCCCCCCTGGGCTGATGTAGCTGTTTAACAGGACATGATCACCAACCGTTCCTCACACTTTACAGAGGTGAAGTGTACAAGTGGAAGCTTTGATCTCTCACTCTCCACACCTCCCTACCACAGAGAAATTGTAGTCACAGGTGGAGATAAGAGGTCAACAATATAGATATAAAATAACGTAGAGAGGTGCAGGAATAATTCCTTAAACCTAGAAATGAGTCAGCATTATATCACTTCCTGTTCCCTTGTTTTAAAGTCAAGGTTTTTTTGTAAATAGGGAGGCTGTGGCTCAGTGTGTTATGGCGCTTTTCCACTGCAGGACCTAGCACGGCTTAGGGTTACGGTATGGTTAGGCCTTGGTAGGCCAGGCTCACTTTATGCTGCATTTCCATTACAGTTTAGGAACTGGGGTAGTAACTATAGTAACGCAGTGTAGGCGTGGTGATCGGCTGTTCGGCGGGGGCTGCGTAAAACTGCCGTGACGTCATCTTCAATGCGAACCACAAAACCAAAACATCAGCCGTTAGCTGTTAGCCCTCAGAGCTCCTCATATCTGTTCAGAAACTAGACAAAAGTTAAACAAGTACAAACCACAGACTGTCTGTGTCATGGAGAATACAGTCGCTGGTTTATTTATGTCTTGTTGGAGCACCACCCAATGGCGGTGGTGGAAGGTTCACCTCTGCTCCGCGCGTCCCTTGATGACTGATGAGCTGGTCAAATTATAAAAGAAGGAACTCAAAGCACCAGAATAAAGGTTAAACAATAATCTGTTTTAATGGTAAAAGCAACAATACACAATACAGAGCACTCTGCAATAGTACAAAATACAGAGTACGCCGGGCTGAATTCTACTACCGTGTGATATATACGTACCACAACAGTCAGTCAGAAGACAGCACCGAGTATGAACATTGGGACAGCTTAAATACAAATTATGTGGGAGGAGTTGTGCCTGTTGCTCCTCCCTAGCTATTTGTTATTGGCGAATTTCACTTCTGGGCGAGCCCTAGACCGTGAGCTGGTAGTTCTCCATTGGCCAGTTTCACTTCTGGGCGAACCCTAGACAATGAGTCAGCAGTTGTTGACTCCGCCCCATCTTCTTACAAGGAGATGTTAACAGATGACCAATGTATAGCTGGGATCACACACACACACACACACACACACACACACACACTTTATCATGCAGCCTATCACACAAATGTCACATGTTTTTCCTCTGAAAGCTATACTTGTTATAGGTTTAAACGTCCTCGTCTCATGACATCCATAGGATTAGTTAACTAACAAAGGTTAACTGTTCCCATACCCTAAGGCCTTCTCTGAACTTCCTTTCACCCCGAAGTCAGCTCACTTAGAATGAATACATCTATTGATAACTCAGAAGGACCATTGTCTCTCTAACTCAATAACACACATCATCTCATGGCCTCTTCTAATGACTTTCTGAAAAATACTTATCAACGGGTAATCATTTTACTCAAGGCAGAAATCACAGGTTGTACTGTACCTTACCTACTCACAAATAGCCAAAAAAACACCTTTTGATTATAACACAAAAGTGGAAGAAAATACCATTTGCGCTAATCTACTTCTACTTAAAATGGGACATCATTTTAGGAATATTCAAGTTTAACACACATCCTATATATCAGGTGACATAAAAATGAATATACCAGAAATACGCTGTATTAAACTTTCTGCTAACACATTATTTTAATACTTCAGTCTGTAGGCCGTTGTTGTGAGTGTGGACGGAGCATACTGCATACAACGTTAGCCTGATCGATCCGATCTCCATTCAGAAAACACGCATTTTAAAAAGGTTCTTCGCCTGCCGTCTGTCTGCAGACTTGTCAAAGCATTAATTCATGGTCTTTACTAACCGGTATCAGTATGTTGTTACTTCGGCATCATTTTGAAACGTGTATTACCATGAAATTACGGTAAAATATGTTCATGTTGTTGTAGTTGTAGCCCCCTTGCCAGCAATTCTCTCTGACCATTCAGCAGTCGAGAGTGTTTACGTCACTAGTTTAGCATATTCAGCCCGGTTGTTGGCCCGGTAAGAACCTCGATTTTGGAGGGGCAGAAAAAAGGTGAAAAAGTAGCCCTAGTGGAAAAGTAAAAAAAAGCGGGCCTGGTTTGGCCTGGCCCACTTCAACCGTGCTACGTGCTGCAGTGGAAAAGCGCCATTACTGCGCTGATCTTCAGATCAGTTGGCACTGGTTCCAACCCCACTGCAGTCAGCATGTCGTTGCGTCCTTGGGCAAGACACCTCACACAAAATTGCTCCTGTGGGGATTGCTCACAGTATTGACTGTATTGAAGTTGCTTTGGATAAAAGCGTCTAACCTGTGACATGTAATGTAATATAAATACCTGTTGTGGCTTTTAAGTCAGTTTCTAAAATATAATGTCACTTACTTTTGTTGGGGTTGTGGGTTCTGACTCTTCCATTTGTCTAATTTAACACATCATCACACAATAATAATCTTAATAAAGTAAAATGGATTTAACAATACCAGTAAATAAATGAGACGCCCAACTTTAGCCGCCTTAAGCTTAGTGGTGGTGACGTGAAGTCATGTGACCTTGATGTAGTTTGTTAACAGCCTAACGTTAGCTTTTTACTTGCAATTGGAATACACTTATTAAATCATAAAAGTGGTGTTAATATGAGGAGATCATCCTGCTGAACAAAACTTCCACACAAGTTTACTAACGGTTTTTCACCAAAGAGCATATTTTCCGCAACATTCCCAAAAAGGAATAGAGAAATCCCATTGCTTTTTGTAAAGGGAGCCCTTGCGATGCTAACTTCAGGGTCGACGTACAAAAATACATCATGGGATGGACTTGCATCTATGTAGCACCATTCTAGTCTCCCGTTGCCTCAAAACCCTTCCACTGTACATTCTAGCATTTACCCTTCACATACACAGATGGCAGGGCTCTCATACTAGGTGCTCATCAAATCTAATGCTCATTTCCCCACACTCACACACTGATGGCTGGGCCTTTTGGGTTCAGTTTCTTACCCAAGGACACAGGCTGGGAACGAACCGCTGATCTCCAGATTAGTGCAGAACAGGGGCGGCGCCAGGAGGTAGCTGCAACTCCAACAATTGGTCTAGCAACGGCTTAGCAACCCCATTGTTTTGTTATGAAAATGTATCTATATTTATTAGGGGTGTAACGGTTCACAAACATTTCGGTTCGGTACGTACCTCGGTTTTTAGGTCACGGTTCGGTTCGGTACAGCAGAAAAAATTATCACAAAACATAACATATATTTTTTTAATTATTATTAAACTGTGAATAATGTATTCACTCAAATAAATACAAAATATAATAAAATAAACATTAAGGTGCAGCATTTCGATGAACTGAAATAATCTGTATTTGAACTTTACTGTAGGCTACTAGTAGTAGCCTACTCACAAAACATAAACTATTAGTTTTGGGTTTTTAATTATTATTAAACTATGAATATTCACTCAAATAAATACAAAATATAATAAAATAAACATTAAGGTGCAGCTTTTCGATGAACTGAAAGAATCTGTATTTGAACTGTACTGTACTAGTACCTAAGCAGCCAGCTTGACATTATGACTTGCTTGTCATTGTATTTTCATGTTTTTTTAAAGAAAAATTAACTTGTCCACATTGCTTGCCGAAAGGGCAGATCTGCTGGCACTAACAATGTCTCCTGCTGTGGAGAACACCCTCTCTAGGGACAGAGGTAGCAGATACAGCCAGGTAGCGCTTTGCTAACATGGCAACATAAGGATATTTGGCGTTTGTAATAGCTTTGGCTTGGTCTGAACTTTTTGCGAGTGGTGGAGGCTTAAATGCTAGTGGGAGTTGGGTTTGCACTTCAGTCTTTTGGTACTGGTGATATTCACGTTCGGGTGATGCCTTTTCAAATGAGTGTGCAAGTTTGATGTATTGCCAGCCGCGTAACCAATTTTAGTTGAACAATGCCGACAAACAGCTTTGGTTCGGTCCACCTGTCTTTGTCCGTCATCCTTGTACGTAACTGCGAAACCAAAATGTTCCCAAAGCGGAGACTTCAATGATGCTGGAGGATTTTCGAGCTCAACTTTATCTGCGTTCGCCATTTCGACAGTTCCTAAAATTACTGACTACATTTGAACGAATCCCTCTGACCAGCTCTCATAGTATGCCTCTCGTCCAATGAAATGACTTGCTCGCTCTATGACGCGTTGAACACAATGTGAGCAAATTACTCTGAATGCTGCGACGCAGCACCTGAGATTACTTCCAAGAAGTTGTTCACGTTCTCAATTTTTTACGTTTAACGTTATATTCGTTCGGTACACTTCGGTACACACGTGTACCGAACCGAAGGGCCCGTACCGAATAATTTCGGTACGGGTACGTGTACCGTTACACCCCTAATATTTATACACATTCTCGAGATCTATCAGGGGTCGTTGTTCGCTCCCATCGCTCTAAACGCTCGAGTTTCACCCATGGTTTCACCACGGCTGCCAGCTGTGTTTACTCGCATCATTCAAACAAGACGCGCTGGCTC
The DNA here is from genome assembly GCA_028583405.1 of Pogonophryne albipinna. Classification (NCBI taxonomy): domain Eukaryota; kingdom Metazoa; phylum Chordata; class Actinopteri; order Perciformes; family Artedidraconidae; genus Pogonophryne; species Pogonophryne albipinna. The sequence goes on from CM053249.1 coordinate 32,877,065, forward strand.
GGGAGCTACAACTACAACAAAATGAACATATTGTACCGTGATTAAATTGTAATACACGTTTCTAAATGATGCCGAAGTAACAACATACTGATACCGGTTAGTAGAAACCATGAATTAATGCTTGACAAGTCTGCAGACAGACGGCAGGCAAAAACACTTTTAAAATGCTTGTTTTCTGAATGAAGATCAGGTCGACCAGGCTAAGCTAATGTTGTATATAGGCCTACTCCGTCCACACTCACAACAACGGCCTACAGACATAAATAAACCAGCGACTGTATTCGCCATGACACAGACAGTCTGTGGTTTGTACTTGTTTAACTTTTGTCCAGTTTCTGAACAGATATGAGGAGCTGTGATCTCTGTGTGCTAACTGTTAACAGCTAACGGCTGATGTTTTCTGGTTGAACGTCAGTGGCAGGCTGAGATCCTCACCACTGCTGTGTGTGTGTGTGTGTGTGTGTGTGTGTGTGTGTGTGTGTGTGTGTGTGTGTGTGTGTGTGTGTGTGTGTGTGTGTGTGTGTGTGTGTGTGTGTGTGTGTGTGTGTGTGTGTGTGTGTGTGTGTGTGTGTGTGTGTGTGTGTGTGTGTGTGTGTGTGTGTGTGTGTGTGTGTGTGTGAGTGAGATGAGGTTGCATGCCAGTTGAAACAGTGAACGATCACTATTGTGTACTTGTACGCTCAGGGTGTAATGGTATTATACAAAAAATATTGTAGGAGCACAGAAACAGTGTTCAAATTCTGCTTTTATAAACTTATTTTGGTTGCTTACCTTGCAAAGTAATGTTATAAGTGTCAAAGGAATGTTTTTAATGTAAATATTAAGGATAATATTGTAGTGTGTCCAAGTAGTTATTTTAGTTAACAGATGTGCACAGTTTTAGTACATTTGTAAAGTTATTTAGGCAATGTTGTTGGTGGGAGTTAGGGAGAGACCGCCCCTTCCAGGTGTGTGTGTGCGTTTTCCGGTGTGCGTGGAGGGAGTACGAGACGGTAGGAGTTGTGTTCGAGTGTGGGAAAAGTCATGAGTGTTATACTATTGATTGGTTCTGTAAGGCGTGGCTGTGGCCGTCAATACCAGAAAATAAAGAGAACGTTTTCGACATTGAAGGCTTGAGTGATGCTATGATCTTGAATAGCGGTGAACGCTACAATATGAACAGGCTTGTGCTTGGCCCACTGGTATTGTTTGTTTATTTATTTTGAAAATTAACTAGCAACGCCGTGCTGTCATATAGCAACTGCAAAGCTACTGCAGCAAAAAAATTCTGGCGCCGCCCATGGTGCAGAACCTAATATAGAAGAAGTGTACGTCATCTGCAAGCTGTGAACCTGAATATTGGAGATGCAGCTCAGCACTGTGTTTTAGTAACAAAACAGAAGAAAAAAAAAAAATTTTTTAAATAAGTGGTGAAAATGTGTACGGATTTTGGCAATTTAATGGTAGGATGGTGCCCATTACTGTGCTTTATTAATTCTCATAGTTGTTGTTTTTGTTGATACCATTTGTGACACATATTTGTTGCAATTCTTAACCATTTGGGCCAATTGGTTTGGAAAAAGGTCAGAAACCCCTCCAGAAGAAAAACCAAGACTTTGAGGAACTCAATAATAATCCATACTGTAATTAGCATTAAGAACTTCTGACATTTGGAGGTTTTGCCATTTTTTAGCACTTCTGTTCTACTAACTGGTCAGAAACGTTATCCCTACGAACGCCATGCATCCTCTAGTTTGTAGATGTACAATTTCATGAGACAGGGATTATCCTTGAAGCCAAAACAGCTCATTTTATACAGTGAGGTCACATCCACAAGCCTTTATATTGCTAATTTACACTAAATGGTTAAAATGTCGTTTTGCGTTGTATATAATAGAAAATTACATTTATTTTTACACAGGTTCTAAAGCTCAATCTGCTTCCCACAAGGCAAGCAGAATAAGAACTGGCACAGACTCTCTCACACACAAAAAGATAAAGATAGATTCTGAGCATTTTCATGAAGACATTTAGAATCTATCATCTTTAATAAATAATATTACTAATTTTAGCAGCCATCTGAAGATTTGAACAGAATCTCTTTCCTCCAGTCCTGATCTGTGTGCGGCCCAGAAGGAAAGTATAGCAAGCCTTTCTCCTAGTGAGACGCATCATAAACAATGCATGGCACATACATGTCAGTGGAAGTGCTCTCTGATGCCCTTTCATTTTGAAAGCATGAAGGAAAGTGTTCCATCCCATCTCCTATAGCCAAAGATCTACAGCATTCTGACCTGCACTCTGGATTGAATTTATTAGATGTAAATGGGTGAGATGGGGGCACATGCCATATTACACATGTGTGTTTCAGCATGTTAGTAGATCAGGGACACACTGAATAAAAAATGGCTCTTAGATTTTTGACAGAATCCAACTAGCTTTACGACATCACCCATAAAGAAGCAGTCAGTCCATCAATGAAACCTGCTGATATTGTACTTCTATTGCTTAGGATGAGGCACCGCCTTAAAAATAAATTAAAGCCAGGGAACAATATCCTCCTCTGTACAGTAAAGAAAAGGAACAATTGTAGAATAACTCTGAAGACAAGCTCTGAAGATATGTGCGGATAATTATCTTTCACCGACCTCTAGGGGAAGGTTGTTACAAAACAAAAGACATGAATAAAAACTATAATAGTTGTTCAAAGAGCTTATATTTCCCCTGTCGTATAAAAAAACGGTGCAAATCACGCGCCACACAACCATGTGGCACTTAACTCTATACAAATGTCTTCCTCAAATAGTTTTGAGGAGCCCCTCAGGTTATATTTAATCTTCTCCAAGTTCAGGTATAACATTAGATCTTTAAGCCACAGAGATGCTTTAGGTGCTATCGAGGATTTCCATTCAAGGAGTATTCTTCTACTTGCTAATAGAGATGCAAAGGCTATACTCTCTTTAGTTTTCCTCCTCATCATTCGGTGGCCAGGTAGTACTCCAAAAATGGCAGTTTCTGCACATGGTGTCAATACCACGTCCAAGGCCTCAGTAAGGTGTTTGAAAATGCTTGTCCAGTATCCTTGTAGGCGAGGACAAGACCAAAACATATGAGTCATGTTTGCTGGTGAAGTGTGGCATCTGTTACAGGTATCCGTAACATTTGGGTATATTTTGGAGAGTTTAGAGTTGGTGTAATAGATACGGTGGACAACTTTAAGCTGTATAAGATTGAGCCTGGAACAGGACGTACTATTGTTCACTCTCGTTAATGCACCATCCCAGACCTCATCATCTATTGCTTGGACTAGTTCATCTTCCCAATCTTGTTTGATTTTACCAAGAGATATTTCTGTGAGACGGGAGATGGAATTGTAAATTCTTGAAACCAGACCTTTTTCGGTTGTTAGTGTCCAGAATTGAGTCAATTATTGAATCCGGACTGATATTGGAAAATGAAGGGTTATTTAGTTTAACCCAGTTTCGGGCCTGGAAGTAGCGAAATAGATGAGAGTCTGGAAGGCAAAATTTGTCAGAGAGTTGGCTAAAGCTACCGAAAACATTGTTAATGTAAAGGTCCCTTACTCTGATAAGACCAAAACTATTTGAATCTGTCTGGGGCTCTATGATAGCCTACATAGCTGAACTTAAGACACTAAATTAAGAAGAAAGGGGGGGAAATACGAATGTATATGTATGTTTTTTTTTTTATATTATTATTTTTTTTAATTTATTTGTTCTGTCTTTGTATACATGTATGTATGTAGGTACCAGAGGTCGCGTTAACCGAATATTTTCCGTCAGACGGATTTTTTTTTAACAATGACGGACAAATCTGAAAGCAGTCCGTCATTTTGACAGATTAGAACAAACTCGGAACAGCGCCAAAGTTTCCCCGCAGCGAGGCTCCGGTGTTATGCCGTGTTATGCATGCCCTCCAAAAGGAAATCATACCGTTTCCAAACCTAACTGTGCCGTACAAATCATTGAAATGTCTGTGAGTTTTGGCTTTACGCTGTGCACGCTCCCGCGAGGTGCAGCAGCCATGCATAACACGGCGCAGGTGAACTGTAAACACATTGTGCCTGACTCAATAAAAAATATATATATAAAAAAAAAAAATGTCTTCCTCAGACCCTTTCAACTCAGGCTGATTTTTATTTTGTATTCTGAGATTCAGAGATTGCCAATGCATTCTTACTCGTTTGCTCTTCAGATGGATTGTTCCCTTAACCTACATACAACTAAAGCCAGCAGAAAAATCCTTGATCAACACAACATCGGCGACAAATTAAACCAGAACACTTCCAATACTATTATTGTCACAAAAAGCAGGTGAGTTCCAAAGCTGAAGACGGGAACTCAAACGGCTCATACCTGTCAGTCTTGAACCAGACAAGGCAAGGCAAGCAAAACTGAGCAGAACAGAACTTCCTGAAACATGACAAGAATGCAACGAAAACTGGCAAAAACCCAGGACCTAAATCGAAGCAGAACTAATGAGGGGGTGAAGTGCAGGTGTAAAGGTCAGGTGGTTGCAGGGCTGATGGGGAACAGGTGGAACTAATAGGGCAAACAATCAAACAGGCGGGGAAATAAACAGGTTGGAGGTTAATTAGCACATCTGCTGCCCTGGAATGGCACAGGACAACTTCAAGGAGAGAACATGTAATTGTTAGTGTTTCATGTTTAAATAATTATTACAACCACCGCCCTCTCGATCCTTCATCAAGCCTCTGAATATGGACAGCAGTACACAACTTTGCCTCCTGGCGTGGTAGGACTGAAACTCTAGCAGACTAGTTCTTTCATAGGAAACACCAACCCTGCCATACAGCCGTGCAAGTGATATTGAATTTGAAAACAAAAGGAAATGTAATTGTTTTGTAAGACACTCAGTTGTTCTCTATCAGCTGTAGCAGTGACAGAATAGAAACACTCAAAGATATCATTTCAAAGACATTTTTATTTCCTGCAAATACTATTAGCACCTCTAAATTGATTTCTTAAAAACAGTCAAAGTTTCCTTGGATACACTTTAAACGGAATCACCTAAATGTGTTCCGAGCTAAACTAAAACAGGATAATGCAATGTAACAACAGTCAATAGTATCAAATAAAAACATATGGTTGTGCCAGTGTTGTAGTCAAGTCACCAATTTACGAGTCCAAGTCACTCTCTAATCCCCACTTTTCGAGTCGGAGTCCAAGTCCGAGTCACCTAGGGAGAGTCGAGTCGGAGTCCAAGTCCGAGTCACCTAGGGAGAGTCGAGTCGGAGTCCAAGTCCGAGTCACCTAGGGACAGTCGGAGTCGAGTCCGAGTCCAAGTCCGAGTCACCTAGGGACAGTCGGAGTCGAGTCCGAGTCCAAGTCCGTGTCACCCAAGGAGTGTCCGAGTAGAGTCCGAGTCATCATTACCTGTGTTCAAGTCCGAGTCCGAATTACCCAAGAAGAGTCCAAGTCCGAGTCGCAAGTCTTCATGTATTCATCTCAGTGGATATATGTGTTGAAATGTAGCTGCTCCTCGACATTGCTTTTATCCTGTCATGTTATACTAATCTGTCTATTGAACTGCTGTGAAGCAAATTTGGCTACAATTCTTGTATAAAAGGTGCTATACAAATACAAAGCTTATTACTAATATTAATATTATTATTATTGTTTATTAATAATTAGGGCTGTCAAGTTAACTCGTTAATAACGCGTTAACGCAAACATTTTTTAACGCCACTAATTATTTTAACGTGCGATTAACGCACGCCCGCCCCGTAGTTTCAGAGCCCAAAGGCTTGACGTTGTTGTTGTTGTTGTTGTTAGTTGGATGGTGGGAGATTCTAGCAAGAGATATGGATACAAAAAAAGGTGTTTTAAACAGCAAGCCAAGCATACAGCGGATGCTGACAGCCCCGCTCCTGTCCCGCCAGGACAGAGTACATCTGACTCCAGACAAAACTTGCTCGAATCCGAGTCCAAGTCGGAGCATCAATGTACAAGTCGAGTCAGAGTCATCGTGGCCGAAAAATTCACGTGTCCAAGTCAGAGTCATCGTGCGCGAGAATTCACGAGTCCGAGTTTGAGTCCGCGTCAATCAGTGCGCGAGTCCGAGTCGAGTCACAGGTCCCGAAAATCGGCACTCGAGTCCGAGTCCAGACTCGAGTACTCCATATCTGGGTTGTACCCAGTTACAGTGTGGATCTTTGTCAGTCAATAGTACCTGTCCTGTAAAAACTACAGCTATCTACAGATCAGGAAATAAAGGACTGCATGCTGCAATATTTTTAACTGATTTTAACACAAAGGTTCACAAAGGACTATAACTTTAGTCCCTGGGGAACTGCATTCTTGGCGGAGGTCTAAGAGCAATCTGTAGTCCAGAACTTGCTTAAATGATTGATCTCCTGGTCCGCCATATAGCTCAGTTGATGACCCATATACTGGGGCTTGGTCCGACTATATGGGACCAGTAAATGGGACATAGCCCCAGTATCTTTGACCCTAATTATCCTGTCCTTAAACAAAGATAGGCTAATTAGGATTACAGTATCTGCTCTGGCCCTTGGTCAAATGTAGTTGATGAACCCTGGGTTAAGGAGGACATGGCTTCATTATTCCCTGCCATCATAAAAGCACAGAAATGCTCTCAGATTTCTTTTTAGCTGACAGAACAGATGATGTATGGCTACATTGAACAGTTGCTATATCATCCTGCGTCTCCACAAAAGGCACATCCATCCCCACTCCCCCCACTCTCACCGGCAGCTGCTGCATGACTTATTAATACAACAGGGCATCTGGGTTCATCATTTAAAGAACACAATGGGCCGCGCTGTCCCCTCACTCCTAGTGTAATGGAATCTGAGGCACTTGCAGGGCATCATGGGAGGTATGGAGGTCTTCAGGGAGATGCATACTTAAAGAAAAACCTTTTAAAGCAACTGATATTTACACAAAATGTATCCAGAAAGCACAGATTTCTGACAGTGAACATTTGTAAAAGTTTAACTTTTAACCACATTTTGTCCAGTTTCAGTAGACATGCTGAACTGATATTTAATGGTGACATTGTATGAAGCCCAGTCTTGCCTTTTGCTGTGTAGTTATTCAATAATATTTCTTTCAGTCCTACAGTTGGCACACGACATTGGTCAAAATGATACGTATACAATCTTAAACTACAGGTTGACATAACAAAATAGACAGCAAAGTAACATGGTGATGAACATGACAGCAAGAATACAAGTGTAGTGTAGTGTAGTGGGGGACACCTCCCACTAGGGTTGCAAAATTCCGGGAATTTTCACAGATGGAAACTTTCCATCAGAATTAACGGGAATTTATGGGAATAAACTGAGAATTTTCAAAATTGAAGGTTGGCTCTTCGTAGGGAACTTAAATATAGTTTGGGAAAGTATATTTTAGCATAATCTTGACTAAAACAAACAGATGCCATTCAAGTACACTTGAATATCCATGCCATAGCACACTGCTTACTGCATGGCTATTGAGACCACACAAAGGTTTGCAACAGGCTCACAAATGTGAGAGTGGAAAAACTGGTTGGCATTCTGGCAAACCTAAGGCTCTTTGAGCCTGACACAGAGCCATCCTCAACAAGACTGGACAGTGACACTGAAGAGGAAGACTCAGAGTTGGATGTTGATGAGGCCCAGGAAGAGCCCATTGACTGAAAGGGTTTGGCAAAAATGCAGAGGATTGCTTGAAGGAAGGTTTGCATGTTTAATGGGACTTTTTGGAGGGAGAAGGGCTCTTTTCATTTAACATTTGAATGGGACTTTGTGGGATATTTTGGATGGGGGGTGCATTTTTGTTCTTTTTTTAATGAGTGGGGTTGGGGGGGATGAGTAATATTTAACTCAAAATTCCTGTTTTCGTTCTTCAATGAAACAAATAACAAAATGTTTTTTTGTTTAATTTTGCATCGAATATTTCCAAAATTCCCCAGCTTAACTTCCAATGGAAAATGTCCAGTAATGTTCCGCCCCTTTGCAACCCTACCTCCCACACATGGTGGGCACAATAGTGGAGAGCTGATAAAATGTTTTTCTTGTATTTGCATGAGCGTCATTCGTAAAGTCGGACACCAGCTATCAAACTGGACTCTTGTGGACTCTGGAAATTACATTTTAAGCATCAGTTTGCACGTACTACTTTAGTAGTCTCTGTAGATGGCGTAAAGAAGTGGAATTATTTGCCGAATGATTTAAAGGGCTGTAAGAATATTTTTATGTTTAAGAAAATGTATAAAGAAAGTGTGATTAGAAAGTATGAAGGTGACTTTTGATTGTGTTCGGGGTTTATGTTTCAGTATTTGTAAGCGATATATTGCTTTTATTTGATTTTGTAATGGTTATTTAATTTGTTGTTGTTGTTATTTTTTAGTAAGAAGGGGCAGGTAAAATAAGATGTTCTATCTCACACAGGCTCCGCCCTCTACTGGACTCTATGGGTACTACTCTCATCAATGATAAGCGAGCGTTCACACACTGAAGTTGTATAAACGTGGGCGAGCCTACCTGAATGCGCGCGCAGGCTCACAGTGTATAAGGCAGCTACGCCTCCTGACTGTCATCCTTTTCTCTTCAGCCAACGAGACAACACCTGACAGAGAAAAAGAAACTTTTCGGAAAGAAAGAGCAAGTAAAAGAAGAAGCATCTTACCTCCATGGAGTCGCCACTTCAAGAGACCCGTGCCTGTCGTGGACGGCGTGGAGCCTTCACCGTCCTGCACTGCCTGCCGAGCACTCCCATGGCTCAGACGCCAGAACCGGTGGGACCATTTCAAAACCCACTACATCTCACCGCGTGGCAATGACACTGATGACCAGGCTGAGCTCGAAGTGGTGGAGATGGGGGACCAGGATATGGCCGAGGCGGCAAGAGCTGTGTGCCTCACCTATGGAGTCAGATTTGGGTCAATATTCTAGCGCGCAAAACAAGCTACTCACGAGCGGAAAATGTGCTTTTCCACGCGCATTAAATGACCCTCGCGCGCAGATTAAACCCTTGCGAGAGACAGCCCTCTTGCTTGCTCGCGAGAGTGTCAGCCTCACTCGCTCACGGAGTCTGTCTGCGTGCGCGTGAAAAGTTTCTGACACTTTGGGGCGAAGCCACTGGACTTTGATTGACAGCTGCCAGGAAGCCCGGAGTTGCCAGGTTTGATAAATGCCTGAACTGCCAAGAGCCGAGGAGTGACAGCAGCAAGATCAGTTGGACGAGATTGAATGGTAAAGTTGTCCATAAAAAAACATTATATTCGTAAAGTGTACGGCTAATATATGTATATAGTGTTCGAAATGGGGGGGAGCCAGGGGGAGCTTGGCTCCCCCGAAGAGGGAGGGAGCTCCCCCGAAGGCCGACTTTGAGATAAATAGGGGGAGCCCAAAAAAATCGTTCATATTGATAATGTTTAACAACAACAAATTGGCTTTGTAATAAAGAAAATGGCGAAACGAAAACAGCCAAGCCTCGCAGCTTTTGGTTTCACAAGTAAAGAAGCAAAGGAGTCTAAAAATGAAAATGTCAACCGAACAACATTTAGTTCGCCAGCTGTAAGCGGCGTTAGGGTCGATTTTGACAGCTCCACACCGAGAGAAAGGCCTGCCGATGCGGAGCCAGAAGAGGCTTCAGAAGAGGCTTCAACAACAGCGACAGCCGCCGGTTCCACCTGCACTAACGAACCTGACGCTGACGATTCCCATGGCCTGCCATTTAACTGGACACCGAAAAGATGGAGTGAGTGGAAAGAAAAGTATCCATGGCTTTTCATAAAAAATAAAAAATGTGGATGTGAGATTTGCAAAGAGGCAAAAACTATATTGATCTCCTTGCCGCTCGCAGAAAAATCCACCGGAGTGCACCTTTCACCAGAATGGATTCAGGGAAAAGTCAGCAGTGATCAACAAAATAACCTGCGAAAAAAGATCTATAAGAGCCAGGCACACGAAAAAGCAATTGAAATTTCGGAGATGAGAAAGAAAGATGTCCTACCAAACAAGGTATTGGCAATCAATGCTGATCTAATGCAGGAAACATATACATCGTTCAGATCTGCCTATATGATTGCCAAAGAAGAAATGTCATACAGAAAGCTACCTGCTGTAATGTTCCTACAAAAACTCAATGGTGCTACCGTAGGGAAAATAAATGGTTTAAATGATTTATTCAAGCTTGCAATGTTTTGAACAGACATCCCCAGTCACCTCATGTGTCTTTTTGTAGTCCTCGCTGTACGCGTCCGGATATCGGCATCGCAACCACAACCTCACACACTGGTACTGGGCGATTGGTTCACAACCATCGACCTGAAGAACGCTTACTTTCATGTCAAAATTGCTCCAAAGCACAGAAAGTATTTGCGTTTTGCCTTCCAGGGGATAGCCTACGAGTACAACAGACTTGCCGTTCGGCTACTCCCTGTCCCCACGCACGTTCAGCAAATGTGTGGCCACAACGCTTCAGCCGCTTCGCGACCATGGCATGAGGGTTTTCTTTTATCTGGACGACCTCATAGTCATGGCCAGGTCGAGGGAATGGGCAATGTTCCACACAGCCCAATTGATCCTACACCTAACCAAGTTGGGGTTTGCGGTCAATTGGAAGAAGAGCAGTCCCATACCTCACCAGTAGGTGGTGTATCTGGGGATTTTGCTCGATGCAGGCAGACTACGTGCCACCCTGTCAGAGAGCAGACAATCATCCAGTTTGCAGACTGCGACGGGGGGCAGCGGTGACAGCCGCGACCATCATGCAGACTCTGGGTCTCATGGCGGCTGCTCACCTCGTGGTACCACTGGGGTTACTGCACATGCGCCGCAGAGGTGGTTTGCCGGCCTTCGTTTAGATCCCAAGAGGCACAAACGACATCTGGTGACCATCCCCCCCTCAGTGGAGGGCAACCTCCGATACTGGGGGTCCCCAAAGCATCTGCTGAGGGGAGCTCCGCTGGGGCGGGTGACCTCCTACGTCACGGTATTCACAGATGCATCCGTGACAGGATGGGGGGGGGACCTGCCTAGAGAGAGCTATAGGTGGTGGCCAGAGATGGGGTCGTTACTAGAAAAAAGTAATATATTACATATTACTTTTTAAAAAAGTAATATATTACACTACTTCGTTACTCTCTACATAAAGTAACTCGTTACTTTACTCGTTACTTTACTCGCAGGGCCGGCCCGCCCCTCCCTACAGGCAGATCACGCAGACTGCTAAAGTTTCAAATGTTCTCTTTAGTTCAGTTTCCATTGTCGCATAAGACTGATCCAGATAGCTCCTGAATGTTTTCCTATCTGACCGTGGCTGTCCTCTGTCTCCTGCTATCTGTATTTTGCACAGTATATCTCTGAACGATGGTGATTCCACTGTGCAAATGGGCAACATTTCCTCTACTATGAAGGATGCTACAAGCCTGTCCATCTCTGCTTTGGTTACCGCTCCTCCAAATTCTAATTTTTGCAGCTTCGGAGTCGGCGGCGCACTCACAACATCCTCAGTCTGGGTTCGGGGGTCCTTAGCTATTAGCTTCACCTTAGCATGTTGTCTTTGCAGGTGCTTGTTGAGGTTTGACGTGGTGTTTACAGCAGTGGATAACAGCTTCTGGCCTGGACACAGTTTCCACCTCACCGTCACATTCCTGTCTATTCTTCGGACGAACTCAAAGTAATGGGCATACCTCCACCCCTCGAAAGTTAGCGCTGACTCAGCCATGTTTATGCAGCACTGCACGTGGAGATGTGGACGTGCATGTCGCGCAGAATACGTACATATAAACCTGCGGCGGAAACCCCTCTTGTCTGTCAGTGTGATTATGACTGATTTTATAAAAGGTAACGAAGTAACGCGTGTCGGGGCAATGTTAGTAACTCTAGTGTAATTACTGAATTATAAAAGTAATATTATTACAGTAACACGTTACACCCAACTCTGGTGGTGGCTGGCCTCTGACAGAAACTCGGCACATCAACCTTCTAGAGCTGCGGGCAGTAGGGTTGGTCCTACAGCACTTCAAACCCTTACTACAGGGCAGACATGTGCTGGTGAGGAGCGCTGTCTCAGGAAGCAGGTGCAATAGGGGCGTTACCTACTCTGGGCCAACTTCTCCAGGCTTGGCTCCTGAGAGGGTCAGGCTGAGACGGGGTGGACTGTCTGACAAAGTTATACAGACTATCCAGGCAGCAAGAGCAGGATCCACCACAGCCTGTTACAGGACGAAGTGGTTGGGATTCCAGCGGTGGTGTGAAGAAGGGAGTCTAGAGCCTCTATCCTGTACATTGGACTCTATTCTGTCCTATTTACAGATACTGGTGGACAGGAGTTGAAGAGTTTCAACTGTGATTTGTCACTCTTAAGTGCTTACCCTTGACTAACTTTTTTCTTAATTCGAAGTTTGAAAAAGAGCTTTGCTAAAGCAATTTGTTGCTTGTTAATTCCAGTATCTGTCAGTAATCCTGGTGACAGCGCAGAAATATCAACTATATTATGTAAATGGTAGTTAAGTCTGTGATGTCGCTACCAAGCTAAGAAAGGCTAACAAGCAAGGCTAGGAAGCCAGGCAATGCTGCTCTGCGATGCTAGCCTGCTAGCTCTGCAGTTCTGTTGCTCCCAGTCCATAAACTTAATTGTTAGTTAGTTAGTTGAAGTAAGTTAACCTGAAAGTATATAGAGCAAAAAATGAAATATTTTCTGTTATTGAGATGATAATATTAAAAAAATATTAAAAATGCTTCCACAAGTTTTTACATCTTTATAAGTGGTTAATTGCAACACTTGATTTCCTCAGGACATGCAGCAGTTTAGCTAGTGTTACCATGAACCAAGCACAGCTGAATTTAGATTTGATCATGACTTATGTCCAATATTGTGTAACTAAACGTTAAAATGCTAATTAACATGTAATGGTAGCTAGTTAGTGTTCTTACCATGGATATTTCATCCATTTTTATGGCGTAATTTATTGCCAAATAAATATAAATCTTAGAAATATAATGCTACAATTTGATCCCAAAGAAGAGCAATTGAAAATGTATAATTTGAGTCTCAGTGCAGATCCATCAGTGTGTACAGTATACCTTACATTAAAGATTATAACTCCCTACACTGCTATTACACAAGGCACATATAGTTATGGTTTTACAACATTTAAGAAGTCTGTTTACAATTTATTTGGCTTTCAGGAAAGAAAAGCATTTGTATTTTTCTAAAAAGGTGCTTATATCTTTCAGTGCATCAGTAATTTGTATGTTTTGCTCAAGAGTATTTGTTTCATAACTTAGTTAAATGATGCTGTCGGCCTCAGTGTGCTGCCAGATGTGTTGGGGGAGGAAGCAGCACTCAGTGTGATGAGGTGTGTGTGGAAGACCTCAGCTGGACCCTCCCTACTCTCTCTATTCAAAGCGTGATTCTGCAGTCCCTGTTGGGTTGTCTGTTATCACACTGATGCATGCACTCACTCAGTGTCACTGACAGTTAATATCAAACAAGGACAGATGTCACTTCAAATACACATGGGACTCTGAATACTACTACTGGAAATGAATACAGGAGTCATAAATATAACTGTAGGTGCTATTGGAGTTTTAACCTTGGAGAATATAATGTGCTTATGTTTGTCTTCACTGTGATTCAGCATGACTTAAGGTTTAATCAGCTGGTAGTCATTTCACCTCAAAGAAACTTTCTGGAAGAAAATCAGTATCAATTTTGTATCTGTGTGTAGTTGGGACACTGTCTTATTCAATGTGTCCTGTTTGCTAGAGCCATTTAGGAATCAAAGCATTAAAAAACACAACTAATACATACAAAATAAATATTGTGTCAAGATTCTGGCTTTTGTTGACCTGATCAAAGTTTTTAATGTAATTTGCACATAAGCTACAGTGTAGAAATGGCAATGAAAATCTTGTTTCCCATTTTATTCTAAAATTATACGAGGGTGTCATGTCTGACATTGCTTCCGCTCATTGTGTTCTCCCACCATTTTAATTATCTGTTTGCTAGGAAACTGATTAGTTTGTATATTATTACAGGATTGCAATTAAATCGTTTATATTGCACAGGAGTGGGAGATAGCAGACCAGGTCATCACTGTGGAACAGATAGTGCTTGCAATATGAATACTACCACACAAGTATATGTCCTGTGTAGCACACATTATACAGAGGGGAATTACAGTATGAATACTTCTGAACAAGCATCTTCCTTTATTATCTCCTTTAGCTAAGGACACACTGGGCCATCCTTTATAAAAGGAAAGGTGATTGCTCTCCCACATTTCCTCACAGACTCAACATTCAGAGTGACGCACCTCCGGCTGAAACAACCAGTCGTGATCACCCACAAACGCTGATCACGCAAGTTACGTGAGTTTGTCAGCAAAAAACACTTTATATTTTAAATGTCATGCAGTCTCATGTAGATGGGAACCATGGCCTTAGTTGAGTTTTCCCTGAAACATTAAGCCTGATGAATATTTTCCAGTGTTCAACAGACACCATAATCATACTCTTGATTATTAAATAATGAATATTAAATCAGAATTGCAATAAATACAGACACAAACAAATGAATAAATAATACAAACACATTCTGTCTGCAGAGAATGTCCCTTCTGAGCAGGACACAGAATAACTACAGAGGGCAGGGTGTTGATCATGCAGGTGTTTGAGAAACAGGTAACAGACTGATGCTGCTCTAGCAGTGATACATGTGTATTCTTCATAGAAATAGAACATCAGACGTGTGCAGATACGACCTCCATTAAAAAGTTAATCAACATCAGACACTGAGGCGCGTTCAATTGTTCAGAAGAAAGGGCGTCTAATTCTTCCAAAAAACAAATGTCCAATGTTCCTCTTGTAGCATGGTTCCTCTTACTGTATCTTTGGTGGGAGGGACTAGGATGCAAGAAAGAAAAGAAAAAGGGGGGTGGGGGGGGCTTTTGGGTTGAATTGGGTAAAATACATGATGTCCAATGCTTCTTTTCTCAATAAATGTTGATTTAATAAAACAAGAATTTTTGTTTGGTCGGTATGACTTGGAACATTCACGGAAAAAGGTAAAAGAGAAGTGTATGATAAGAATATGAAAATGTTCTGGTACGTACGGTGGCCCTGAAGTGCAAGTCAAAACAGCATTTCAGGAAATGTGGTGTGTTCTGAAATGCTGTGGTGTTTTCTGAAATGCTGTGACTTGCACTTCAGGACCACCGTAGGTATGAGGCCCTGGGAGGAACATTGAAAACAAACAGATTTGTATTTTTACAAGAAGCCAGAGTTGTAGTCAAGACGAACAGGGTCAGAAGTGCTGATTGAAAAAATCCCTCATATCATATCATCCTATTTTTTAAGTAAACACAATTTGTTGAAAGAGAAATGTCCAGCTACACATATCAACAGAGAACACTGAGGAAGCAGGAAGTATGATGAAGAACATGGCACCATGTTATCTTGTGTTGATTGAGATGCATTCAAAGACATGCTGCTGGGAGTGAAATGAGGTCATATATTTCCTGTGCTGAATATGTCAGAGCAGTGTGAGTTACGAGGCGAGGATACAGCGTACGTGCCTGTCCTGCACTAAACCTGGATTACTTCTTGTCACGTTCATTCTCCATTCCTCATCACAGCAGCTCGGTTTCCATGGAAGCAGACAAGACGGCCACAATGGCCATGAATAGCATACGAGTGTGCAGAGCTTCATGGTCAGAGCCCGCTCGCATGCACTATGAGAGGAGCTGTTATGACTCACAGCAGGAGCAGAGATGAATCATGGCCAGTGACGCAAGGTAAAACGGTAAGAAGTCAGAATATCTGCTGGGAGGAATCGATCCACCTGACGAGCAAGGGTTCCTGGGTCCAGTGTTTTGGGTTTCACTTTAAGTAATTGAGTAGGATATGATGACTCATATGTTGTGTTTAATTACTTGAAGAACTGGTCTTAAAAAATGTTGTATAACCAAGCTAATTCATTGTTTAAAAGTTGATTGGTCAAGGGGAAGGGGCTTAACGTGTATAGGCTTTTGTCAACCCAATGGCCTGTATGCAGGAGTAGGGAGATGTGTGTGTTGGTGTGTGTGTCAGGGTACATTCAAGGAACAGAAGGCCCATGGTTTGAAGAGTTGAGAGTTCTGAATAAATAAAGTTAGGAAAGAACAGCATGGCGCTGTTCTTTCCTAACAGAAGGAACTAGCTAGTCACCTTCCTAAAGAAGGTTTTGATGAGGTGCTAGAAAACAGAAAATCAATGCAACAATGGGAGGGGCAAGTTTCAAAATAGAAAGAGATGTCAAACCATTGCGAGCGTTAGGGGAAGATGAAACGGCACGTCTGGGACTGTTTAAAAAGGAGCAAGCAGGTTCAGATCTTTGGTCTGGTTGTCCAGACACAACATCAAACTCTGCTAATCAACTGCACTGAAGATTAAGATGTTGTTGACCACACCCCGTCAAGTAATGTTCGAGCTATTTCCTATCTATTAGTATATTCAATGATTAATAAGATACATCTTGTCGATGCTCCTGGATACATCGTCATGTAATGCCATTGGGTGTCTCTGGTCCTTGACATCAGAACCCTAGCCCAGGCATTATGGCAGCATTCCCCCCTCCCCTTGGACCTCCTCTCAAGATCCAGAACCTTTTCAAGACTTTCTCTGCTGCCTCTCAAATGTTCTTGATGGCTTTTTTCCTCTTCACTCCGGTGACGCCCAGAGCACTAAAGGCTTTGTAGAGAGGTTGTCCACACACACTGTGTCTCCTTGGCCAAGCTTTTCAATTAACCTTCATTATTGTAAGACGTCAGTTCCAGCTTCCAGCAGCCTCTTTGTGTTATTGCTCTGGAAAGAATTTCCATCACACCGTCTCTTAGCAATCTTCAGACCCAATGAAACAGGCTTGAATTAGTGTGATGCAGACACAACAAGACAAAATATATACATGGAATATTGGTAAGATAGAGATGCTGTCACAATACAAATGCACCATCTTACCTAAGGCTATTCAGTAACCAATCCTGCTTCAGGTGAGAATCTGTTTTCCCTCTAAGGCCGAAGACATTGTACTCTCTTCAAGGCTAGTACACAATTTACTATGACGCGTAACAGCTCATTTCCTCCCTATTCCGATCACCCACAGCTGTCCATCACTGCCACTCTCTTACACAAACACACTCTAAAGCTTTTGGCAAGCTGATTTAGCTTTTATTTATTTCTGGAGGATATCAAAAAATCAATTCTTACTAGTAAGAATGCAAATTCTTGATATCAGAAATTCAATTCTTACTAGTAATAATGTTTATTTCTGATGTCAAAAATGTAATTTTAGCTAGTTAGAATGCAAATTCTTGATATCAGAAATTCAATTGTAACTCACAGCAAAATCAAAAGTGTTATATTTTCAGTGTTGGAGTTGGGAATTTAAATATAGAGTTGTTTCAACTAATTTTAAGTGTCATTTAACTCCAAGATAGTTATTATTCAAAACGAGTTGATGTTGAAACAGGGAGTCAATTGTTGAATTCTCCAAACAACTCTAGAGTGTTGATTTAATTACAAAGCCAGTGTTACAATCTCTCTTTCTGTGGATCACTCACTGGCTGTTGCTCAGTTGGGTGTGGCTTTGACTGTGCGCAGTCGAGGCGGGAGACCAAGTCGGAGGAGCATACCACCACATTCTATTTGGAGGATAAACTGAAAACATTGTAAGTACTTCAGTCAATGTTTTCGAACCAGTAGCAGAGTGATTCTACAATTTAGGGTACATTCCATGTCCATTGATGATAATTATAATTATTCTAACTATTTTCTTCAAAAATATCATATTTTGCCTATTATTGGAAAGCATGTTATAATATAATCACACAAACATTATGTGCATCCTATGCTTTATTTAGCTTGAAATGTGTCATGATGTTCTTAAATTGTCAGTTTTTGCTATGTCCGTTTTTCAGTTGAGGGTGTCTTGGTTTCAAAATAATGAATAAAAACCATTAAAGTAAATAAAAAAAAGTATTCACTTATTTAAAAAGTCTAAATACTAAAGAATAATAACATTTTTTAAATTGATTTCAATATCTTAATATATGAATGTTCGCAAACGTTCTGTCAACTATGTTACTAACAGTTCAGGGTTGCCAACTTTGGGTACCTGGCTGGAGTGAGATTTTGATATCATGGGTTTAATTACACATATGCGCAGTAAATAACTGCTATCGTGTCAGTAGCGGGACCTTAGCATATATAGGATATATATACAATATATACAAATACACAATATTGGACACAGACTATAAAGGGCACACAGTTTATGATAATTTGAACTAGTTCAAATGCCAATTTCTGATATCAGTAATTCAATTGTTGATATCAGAAATACAATTTGAACTAGTTCAAAATCCTTTTTTTGATATCAGGAATTCAATTTCAACTAGTCAAAATGCCAATTGTTGTATCAGAAATACAATTTGAACTAGTTTAAAATCCTTTTTTGATATCAGGAATTCAATTGTTACTAGTTATAATTCAATTTTTATTTATGACTAGTTACATTTGAATTCCTGATATCAAAAAAAGGATTTTGAACTAGTTCAAATTGTATTTCTGATATCAACAATTGGCATTTCGACTAGTTGATATTGAATTCTTGATATCAGAAATTGGTATTTTTACTAGTTCAAATGTAATTGTAACTATTAACAATTGAAATACTGATATCAGAAATTGGAATTTGAACTAGTTCAAATTCCAACTCCCATTGAAATGAATGAGAAAAACGATACAAATCTCACTAGTTAAAATCGCATTTCTGATATCAGAAATACACATAACAACTAGTTACAATTGAATTTGTGATATTTTTGATATCAGAAATAAACATTATTACTAGTAAGAATTGCATTTTTGATATCAAGAACTCGCATTCTTACTAGAAAGAGATATTTTTTGATATCCTACAGAAATGAACAAAAGCCTTTTTATGATCAGCAGTACAATACTCTGCTCTGGCTCTGCTGTTGTTCCTATGGAAGTATTGCAACGCACTAAATTGTCACCAAGCTGAAGTTTAAAATGATATCAACTATTACCTCAACTGCTGCTGACCTTTCAACGTGTAATCAGATAACAGCTGCATGAAGCGGCTCACGCTATCGGGGGGCAACAAAAGATGAGAGCAACATTTCAGGATACTTTCCCTCTATCCAAGGCCGCGACCATTTTTGGGTGAAAACATCTGCTGTCATTTGACTGGTGGTAAATGCAGATTCAGAAGTTTGAGCCAATCACATCATAAAATGTATAATACCACGCCTTTTTTATCTACAATGAGCCCATAGTCAGCCAGGCAAACACTTACACAGGCCCGGTTCCAGAACAAAATGACTCAGGGTGCCTCTGAGATTACAGGGGGCGCAGCAGTAGTAAGTTTACATGAGCAATAGTGGCCGGCAACAGCAATGAAAAATAGCATTGATGGTCCCCAATGAACAGATTATGGCATTTGTTATGTTTTGAAACCAAGCAAGTGAGAACATTTCAAGTGAGTTAAAAGTGCAATCCTGAAATATTTCATATAGTCCAAAGTGGACTGTGGCAAAGAAAAGCACAAAAGCTTCAAAGCTGTACTGATAAAACAAATGAGAACATATTGTAAATCAAGGCACATATGATTTGAACCAGCTCATGGTTTGAAATGGCAAACATTGAAAAGCAAAAGTATTATTAAAACCATGTACTACATCATCACCTTGGTCCCATCTATACTCTGGGAAGAGAACATTTACTGTGCTTGAAAACTGGTATCACATCATCATGTGAGGTTGACTTTGTGACCTGGAGAACATTTCAGCTGCAACATCAGCTTGTTGATAAGCTTGGGATATGAGATCTTTTTGTAGCCATTCGTGGTGAAGGCATCTGTGCTATTGTATGCATTATGTTTGACCCAACATTTCTACAGGCATGGCAGAATATTAATCTATTTCACATGAATATTCTAGCCCTTGTCTATTTGTATACCACGAGCTGCAAAATGACCGCCTAACCCCACTGTACAGGCGGGTACTTGTTTAGATATACCTGGGCAGGCTCTGTTTTGCCGTGGTATCTTCTGCGGGCCGCAGAGGGGCGGCGTAGTTTCGGGCGACGAAGAGTGCTGCTCCGGGGGCGAGGGCGGCGAGTCAGGCGGGAGTAAGCTAGTGCCCACGACGGCGGGTAACGTGATGTTCCCGTCTCACCTGTTGCTATTGTCTGCAGTAGATGCAGTGTTGCTGGCGTTTAGTGATGGTTGCTTTAACCATTTTCGTATAAATGATTATCCACAGATGTGTGTCACTGCTGTGGAAGCACTTTGGAAATGATGCACGTGCAGCGGAGCAGGTCACGCGCACCTGACACAATTTTTTTGTTTGTATTTTTCGCACGGTTCTCTTTTTTGAATAGAGGGTGCATAACATTTAACTGGGGGTGCAATGCATGCCTATTAGGGGTGTAACGGTTCACAAACATTTCGGTTCGGTACGTACCTCGGTTTTTAGGTCACGGTTCGGTTCGGTACGTTTTCGGTACAGCAGAACAAATTATCACAAAACATAACATATTTTTTTTTAATTAAACTGTGAATAATGTATTCACTCAAATAAATACAAAATATAATATAATAAACATTAAGGTGCAGCTTTTCGATGAACTGAAAGAATCTGTATTTGAACTGTACTGTACTAGTACCTAAGCAGCCAGTTTGACATTATGACTTGCTTGTCATTGTATTTTCATGTTTTTTTAAAGAAAAATTAACTTGTCCACATTGCTTGCCGAAAGGGCAGATCTGCTGGCACTAACAATGTCTCCTGCTGTGGAGAACACCCTCTCGCTAGGGACAGAGGTAGCAGATACAGCCAGGTAGCGCTTTGCTAACATGGCAACATAAGGATATTTGGCGTTTGTAATAGCTTTGGCTTGGTCTGAACTTTTTGCGAGTGGTGGAGGCTTAAATGCTAGTGGGAGTTGGGTTTGCACTTCAGTCTTTTGGTACCGGTGATATTCACGTTCGGGTGATGCCTTTTCAAATGAGTGTGCAAGTTTGATGTATTGCCAGCCGCGTAACCAATTTTAGTTGAACAATGCCGACAAACAGCTTTGGTTCGGTCCACCTGTCTTTGTCCGTCATCCTTGTACGTAACTGCGAAACCAAAATGTTCCCAAACCGGAGACTTCAATGATGCTGGAGGATTTTCGAGCTCAACTTTATCTGCGTTCGCCATTTCGACAGTTCCTCAAATGACTGACTACATTTGAACGCATCCCTCTGACCAGCTCGTCCAATGAAATGACTTGCTCGCTCTATGACGCGTTGAACACAATGGGAGCAAATTACTCTGAATGCTGCGACGCAGCACCTGAGATTACTTCCAAGAAGTTGTTCACGTTCTCAATTTTTTACGTTTAACGTTATATTCGTTCGGTACACTTCGGTACACACGTGTACCGAAGCGAAGGGCCCGTACCGAATAATTTCGGTACGGGTACGTGTACCGTTACACCCCTAATGCCTATGCACCCCCGTAGAACCGGGCCTGCACTTACACAATGTTATTGGAGATCGATGAACGGCGTGGATTCATGGTTCAATTTAAATGGATAGAGGATCGATGTCCGGTCAGGATGCCGGTGGAGGAGGGTACGGCAGCAGGATTACACCGATACTAGGATTCCCTTGGCTTGTCTGTTTTATTTCTGTCAACGCAGTACAAACTGTATATTTACTACTTTGACTTTCAACACTAAAAACTTGACAATTGACGTTAGCCTCATTAGCATCATAGTGTATCTGTGATGAAGTGTTTCTGACAGACGTACATGTATTGACCATAAACAGTCTATGGTATTGACTGACAGGGTCACATTGATTATGCTTTTCGTCCGCTCTGTGGAGGCCTGAAGACACAGACTGTCCTTTTTCTTAGAGGAAGTAAAGAAAATCGGAACTCTGGATTTCTGCTGTAGTTTATTTGAGCAAAGAGCATATTGGGTATCATGTGAAGGCAGTTTCAACTTTTCCTGCTTCAGGGGAGATTGTGTTTTGCCTCCAGGGCGACGTCGATGCTAGACATCTTGGCCCAGCAGTTGGAAGCCAGACACAAGATCTTTACTTGGCTCTTGAGTAGCTGCGTTTAGTGTTTAGTGAGACAAGCTGAAACCTACACTGTACATTTCTACCACTTGGCCACCTAACTGCTAATTTCCTCTCTGCTCCCATTACCCACAGCTGTCCTCCACTGTCACTCTCACACACTTTGACACACACTAAGCACCAGGCTATTCTTTAAATGATCATTGGCCTATTACATTTTCCACTTACTTCCTAAACGCAGGACAGCTTTTAAGGTTTATTACCCGCTCACTGCCAGGCCGTCCTCGAGTTCTCAACTTGAAACATGCTGTCATTTACCCTCTGATCAATTTAGATCTGTCTGGTCCTAACAATTACCTGCCAATCTCAAAGCTCTCCTTTTTATACAAAAACCTTCAAATAGTAGTTTTCTCTCAACTCAATTTTCTTTTTGGACAATTTCAGTATCCTGGATACATTAGTCAGGTTTTAGGATGTACCATAGCACCAAGTAAGCTTTTCTTAGGGTTACAGTTGATTTGTTTGCCATATTTAGATTCAGGAAATCAGACTTTTTGTTATTTTCATCTTTCTGTACTTCCTGAGTATCAATTCAGATATACTTCTATTAGTACTCTGCATGTGGTAAATTATGAAACCTTGTAGCGTCGCCCCAAATTGAACATGGCTGCTGTGCCCTCACAGGCAGTGACAATAGCCACTGTTAGCTAGCTAGCTAACTATTGTTTGCAGTACCAAATATTACAGACTGCTTAATTAACCCTATAAAGTAACAACGTCTTCTTTATGACACAATTTAGTTGTACATGACTTAAATAGTTGGACAAAACATGTATAACCAACACACTCTCACTCCATAATCGTCCAGGAGCGACGTTTGGTCAGTGTCCGTGGCGTGCAGTTGTGACGCTCCTAGGCTCCTTCAGCTTCATAAAGGGACGCAAATAGCTTTCAACTGATTGCAATGTATTCCCATCTGCGGCGGGATTTGACGCTCATGGAAGCACGGCATTCGTTTGTGTCGGCTGCCCTTAAAGGCAATGTGAGCGTCCATTCCCATTGGATAACGGAGAATTGTACACCCGGAAGTAAGTATTCCCCTTACTGTCGATTGATTTTACAGTGATATCTGCACAACTCATCGACTAAAAAACACCAGATTATCCTTGTTAATTACACAACATTGATTGGTTTAAATTGTGTGCAATGCTTTTGTATTTTTCCCCTTCGATTCGGAGAAACAAATGTTTTTTCGGAGTAAAGGATGGCAGAAGACACTACACTACCCAGAATCCCCAGCTATTGTTTAGGACTACACCATGTGCTCTCTTTCACCATTCATGCCAATAGGCTTGTTTGAGACGCGTTGCGGCTCGCCTCGAATCGCAGCCGGGGGAGGTCTCAAAAAGCTCGCCTGAAGTCGGACAGCTCGGAGTCGGCTTCTTCTTCTTCTTCTTCTTCTTCTTCTTCTTCTTCTTCTTCTTCTTCTTCTCTCGGTTTTTTGGCGGATTGCAAACAACTTGAAGGTGCATACCGCCATCTCCGGAGTCGGCTTGACTCGGTTTGCATTTATAAAGAATGCACACATGTGTTTAATCGTTAATGTCAGATATGTACTAAGTAAATACATTTGTTCCTGCTCAAGATTAGATTCAACTTTATTGTTATTGCACATATTACAGGTACTGAGAAAACGAAATGCAGTTTAGCTTCTAACCAGGTGCAACAAGCAGTGAAGTGAAAAGTAATGTACACAATCTACAGAATAAAATATAGAATTAATTGAATGATGAATAAACCGTGAGGAGGGGTATGAATACACTAGTTATCAGCCTGTGAGCAGTATGAACAGTGTGTATGAATATGCTAAGATATATAACGTATGAAAACTGTAAGCAGTGCAAGTATAGTATAAAATATATAGATATTAATTTCATGATGATAAACATTGTGGAACAATGATGAAAAGTGGGAATGGATGTGGGGACGTAAAACTGACACAAAACAACAACAAACTTTTGCCGAGCCAATTGGAGAGCTTCATCAGCAGCACGGGGTAAAAACCACCAATGAGCGCTCAGCTCGAGATACCAGCGAGTCGTTTCCCATCAAGCATTTCGCTTCCGCAGCCCGTGGAGAGGAACTGCGCCGCCTCGCCGCGCCTCGCTCTCAAGGCGTCTTTGTCCCGCGAGATTTCAACGTCTCATGTAGGCGAGCCTCCAGAGCAAGTCGGACAAAATGACTAACCATCATGCAACGCACTAGCAAGACGTTGATCGCAACTGCGCAGGTCTCGCTTGTCTCAAACAAGCCTAATGGCTGGCGTCTATGTCACGTGATCTTCAAATTTCTCCCTGCAGAAAAAAAACATGGCCGAACTTCGTTTTATTCTCGGTGGAAAATGCCTATTTTAAAGTTAGTTTGGCCATTAAAATGCGTTTTGATGTCATTTGATGCGAGAAATATGAGTTGTTATTTCAGATTATGTGTGCAGTGGATGTACATGATCTTTAGTTTGCTAGTTATTACGAAGATTACTTCAGGAAATTGCGTCCATAGAACGTTTTCATTGTTACCAAGGTGGTTGCTAGGGACGCTGCTATCGATATTATTTCTGTTATGTTGTGTAACTGTTTAATGGTGTTATCTTTATTGCTACCCCCTTCCCCGTCAATGTATAGTGTTGGTCCACAGCGCAAACGTATTAGTTTAACAAAATCCGCATCTAAAGATACATTATTTTCCCCTGTGCAATTCCAGTCTCACATCTCACATCACATCGTCATTAACAAATACCGGAAACAGACCGAAAACATTTAAAAAAAAAAAAAAAATACTTTATTCCGAGTGTACTTGCTTTCCTCTTTGAAAGTCATCACATACCGGCATTGTAATACACGGTTCGGCTGCATTAAATATTACATATCTGCCGTAGTTCTCTATTTATAGAGCCCTGATGAGAAGACTTCTAGACAAACATGAGGAACTGAAAACGTGAGGTGGATCATAAATATATCAGCCATTAAACAACATCTTACATTTCTTTTCACACAATACGTCTCCTTGCAGTATCAACACTAATTCGGCTGACTTTTATATTTGATCCAATTGGTAGATAGGCTGTATTTACACCATAAAGGTGCACAGCTGATATAAAGGGACACGTAGTGGTTAAAGCATGTTATTTAATTTCATTATTTTTATTATTAGATATTAATAGGATCCCTATAAAGTATATTCATTACTCGTTATTCTCTACTAATAGTTAATAATAATAGATTTAATTTGTTAGCGCTTTTACAGGTGCTCAAAGACGCTTTACAGATATAGTGAAGGGAAAAGAAAAGGAAGGAACAACAAATAAATATATAGTTAAAGTTAAAGTCAAATAATACAAAAACAATCACACATTAAAAGCCAGATTGAAGAGGTGAGTTTTATGAAGGTGGTGAGGTCAGTGCAGTCTCTGATGGGTTGGGGGAGTGAGTTCCAGAGGGAGGGGGCAGCGACGGAGAAGGCTCTGTCCCCCCAGGTCCGGTGATTGGTGCGGGTGGGGATGGATAGGAGGTTGGCTTCTGATGAGCGGAGGCAGCGGGAAGGGGCGTGGTGGTGCAGCAGGTCTGTGAGGTAGGGGGGGGCCTGAGTTGAGGGCTTTGTGAGTAATCAGGAGGACTTTGAAGTTGATTCTTTGACGGACGGGGAGCCAGTGGAGGTTCTGGAGGACAGGAGTGATGTGGTCTCGGGAGCGGGTGTGGGTGAGGAGGCGGGCAGCAGAGTTCTGGATATGTTGGAGTTTATTGATTAGGTTGGATGGTATGCCGTAGAGCAGTGTTTCTCAAACTTTTTCATACCAAGGACCACTTAACCAATAAAAAAACACTCGCGGACTACCTAACTCCACAAATATCCAAAAGCACATCGTTTTTCTAGAACAGATTACAAATCGCGTGAAAATGGTATAAACCAGTGGCAACATGTGTGATGAAGGTGTTGCGCTGGGCTATATCATGCAATTGAAAGTGAAACTTAAGCTCGCTCCATTGCGGAGATATTCCCGCGAGAGTGCGGAAAACTTAAATGTATTTATTTATTTCAAATGTGAAATGTTACCAATATACTCACGGACCACTAGGGGGCGCTCACGGACCACCGGTGGTCCGCGGACCACACTTTGAGAAGCACTGCCGTAGAGGATGCTATTGCAGTAGTCGAGTCGTGAAGTGATGAATGCATGAATCAGGGTTTCAGCAGCAGAGGAGGAGAGTGATGGGCGGAGACGGGCAATGTTTTTGAGGTGGAAAAAGGCGGTCCTGGTGATTTGATTTATGTGGTGGTTGAATTTGAGCTGACTGTCGAAGATGACTCCGAGGTTGCGGATGTGAGGGGGGGGAGATAGAGTGTGGCTGTCAATGGTGAAGTTGAAATTCTGGATGTCTTTGATACGGGATGGGGGGCCGATGATGATGAGGTCTGATTTGGCACTGTTCAGTTGGAGATAGTTTGTTTGCATCCATGCTTTTATTTCTGAGAGACAGTTGGTGAGAGTGGAGTGTGTTGTGGGGGTGATGGTTTTTGTTGAGATATAAAGTTGGATGTCATCGGCGTAGCAGTGAAATTGAAGGTTGTGGCGACAAATTATTTTGCCAAGGGGGAGCATGTAGAGGATGAAGAGGAGGGGGCCAAGCACCGAACCCTGGGGGACACTTGGGACAGAGGAGCAGTGGAGGAGGTGCAGTTGTTGATGTTGATAAACTGATGTCGGTCGGTGAGGTAGGATTTCAGCCAGGAGAGTGCAGTGTCGGTGATGTTGAGTGATGATTCGAGGAGGGACAGCAGGATGGCGTGGTTGATGGTGTCGAATGCTGCGGTGAGGTCGAGGAGGATGAGGATGTTAAGGTTGCCGGAATCAGAGGAGAGGAGGAGGTCGTTTGTGATTTTCAGAAGAGCTGTTTCTGTGCTGTGTTTTGATCGGAAACCGGATTGAAATGGCTCAAAGAGATCATTGGAGCTGAGGTGGGCTTTAAGTTGTGAGGCAACGACACGTTCAAGTATTTTTGACAGAAAGGGGAGATTTGAGATGGGCCGGAAGTTGGACATGATGTCAGATGTGAGTCCAGGTCTTTTGAGAATGGGTGTGTGTGAGACTGACCGTTGAGCGGCCCAGACCAAGCAAGGAGGCAGAGGCAGAACGTCCAAAAATATAACCCGACGTGGGCATTTATTAAAATCATGGGCACAAAGTTCACAGCCTCAATCCTGCTGTTCTCCTTGCACACATCCTGCAGCCACAAGGATCTCACAAACACTACCAGCCTCCTCAACAGACAGGGAAACATAGCCTAAATACACACTCTAATCAGCACAACAAGACACAGGTGAGGGGGGAGGAGACAACACAGGACACCAGGTGCACACAATCATCAGCCACAGACATCAACATATTATTTGTAATGTCAACTGTACTGTGCAATCACGCTAATAAAGTGCAATATTACCCGGCCTGAAGCCGTCAGTCCATAGTGACGAAGTTACCTTTGTCACATTTCCTTCCCCCTCTCCCCAGGAAGCACAGTGTCTTTACAGTCTCAGCTTCGGGACAACCAGTCAGCCACCCGGTTTCAACGCCGCCTCCTCCGCCACCTCCAGCGGGGCCAGTGAAGCCGTTGTCAACCATGTCGTGATGCCACTTATCCGGAAGCTGTTTTGTCCTGTTGTAATGCGTTGGTCTGCCTCTAGCACGACCCAGGTTCTGTCGACTCCTCGTGGGTCCGGGTCCGCCTCCTCGGCCTGCAAACGCTGCTCCTCCTGCTTGTCTCTCGTCTCCTGCTGCTTGTCTCTCGTCTCCTGCTGCCTCAACAGCCGTGGCCCCCTGGTCCGTTCCAGGCATAGCCACCCCCAGCCGCGGTTCCTCTCTTTGGTCCCTCTTCTTTCCTCTCGTAATTTTCACCTCCTTACTTGGTCAAATCCCACTTCTGACACCTTTTGTGAGACTGACCATTGAGCGGCCCAGACCAAGCAAGGAGGCAGAGGCAGAACGTCCAAAAATATAACCCGACGTGGGCATTTATTAAAATCATGGGCACAAAGTTCACAGCCTCAATCCTGCTGTTCTCCTTGCACACATCCTGCAGCCACAAGGATCTCACAAACACTACCAGCCTCCTCAACAGACAGGGAGACATAGCCTACATACACACTCTAATCAGCACAACAAGACACAGGTGAGGGGGGAGGAGACAACACAGGACACCAGGTGCACACAATCATCAGCCACAGACATCAACATATTATTTGTAATGTCAACTGTACTGTGCAATCACGCTAATAAAGTGCAATATTACCCGGCCTGAAACCGTCAATCCATAGTGACGAAGTTACCTTTGTCACAGTGTGACAGCAGCCAGATTGAGAGAGGGGGGAACTGATCCAGATCTGAGGGAGGAGTTAATGATGGTGGCGATGAGTTGGGAGATGGCAGGGAGGCTCTCTTTAACAAATTTGGAGGGCATTGGGTCAAGTGGGCAGGTGGAGTTAATTCCAGTCATGAAGTCAGACAGTTGCATGGGGGTCACAGGGGAGAAGTGGGACAGGGGCTGTGAGGTGAAGGGGGGGGAGCCAGGAGGGGAGGTGGGGGGTGCCAGATTGCTGTAAATGTTGCTGATTTTGGTTTGGAAAAACGAGAGGAAGGAGTTGCACTGTTCGGTGGTGAAGGATGAGGTGGCGTTGTCACAGGGATTGAGAAGTTTGCTGATGGTGGAGAACAGACGCTTGGGGTTGCTGGAGCCAGACTGAATGAGTTGTGAGTAGTAATTAGACCGGGCTGCTTTGAGTGAGTTACTGTACTGCTGGAGATAGTCTTTTTAGATTTGAAGATGGACTGTTAGTGTGGTTTTCTTGTGTTGGCGTTCAAGTTGACGTTTCCTTGATTTCATTTGGCGGAGTTCGGGGGTATACCAGGGGGCGGAGTGTATGAAAGAGACATTTTTTGTTTTTGTGGGGGCCAGTTCATTGAGACAGAAGGAGAGGGTGCTGTTATAATAGTCCACAAGTTCAGATGGGTTTTCAGAAAGTGTGGGCGGGGGGGAAAACAGACATCTTGCAGGTAATGGAGGCAGTGATTGCTGAAGGTGAGATGGATTTGAGATTTCTGTAGGTTATTGTGCATTTTTGCTTTTGGGCGGGGATGGGGATGTTGATGTCCATGATGATGGCCAGGTGATCAGAGATGTGGAGATTGAGGCTGGACAGATGATGGATGGTGAGACCAGTGGAGCAGACCAAGTCCAGGATGTGACCACGGCTGTGTGTTGGGAAGTTGATGTGTTGAGAGAAGTTGCAGCAGTGAAGGGTTTCCTTAAATTCAGAGGCATATTTGCAGGTCGGGTCGTCAACATGAATGTTAAAATCACCTAAGAGGAGAACAGATGGGGATATGGCAGAAAGGTCGGAGAGAAAGGAGGGGTTTGGCTTCGGGGGACGGTAGATGATGGCTGTGACCAGGGGAGTGGGACCAGAGAGTTTAAAGATCAGGTGTTCAAATGAAGAAACATCAGGTATGGGGATTATGGTAGCTTTGATTTCCTTTCTGATAATAGCAGCTATACCACCACCCCGCC
Source organism: Pogonophryne albipinna (assembly GCA_028583405.1). Lineage (NCBI taxonomy): Eukaryota > Metazoa > Chordata > Actinopteri > Perciformes > Artedidraconidae > Pogonophryne > Pogonophryne albipinna. The sequence goes on from CM053249.1 coordinate 32,906,796, forward strand.
CTTGTGGGCGAGGTTTGTCAATGTATGTGAATCCTGCTGGGGTGATTTGATTTAAAGAAAAATAGTCCAGGGGTTTTTGCCATGTTTCGGTCAGATACAGAAAGTCCAGGTTATTGTCTTTAATGAATTCATTGAGAATGTGGCTTTTATTGTGGATGGAGCGTGTGTTGAGCAGGGCTGCTCTGAGGTGACGTTGCATTGGGGGGGGTTGTGTGGACCGGGGGAGTGGAAGGAGATTGGTCAGATTCACGTGTTGTTTGTTGTGATGGCGTAGTGTGGGCGTGTGACAGGACCGAATGGACGGGATGGAGTGTGGAGACGTGGAATGAAATAAAAACTTACGGCCAGAGCCTCTGTGTGGAGGACGGCGTTTGCGGAGTATTTCATTATCTGCGAGGATGTCCATGCAGTCCGGACGCAGGCGGTTATTAAAGGAGTGGAGATCTGACAGGGAGTAGAGCGGCGGCATGATCCGGTGAAGTGGCGCTAGCACGGAGCTAGCTAATGCTGGGGACCCGGGCAGCAGAGACCAGGAGCCGGATGACCGTGGAAGAAGGAGCGGTGTGAGTCCAGATAAAATGAGAATTATAATCCACAGCATATCAGGAGAATAATTCCAGTGGTTTCCAGAGGAGAATCGTAGGAGGGGCTGACAGCCTGGTGCAGAGTGGGAGCCGGGTGACCAGCCTCCTAGCTGGTTAGCTAGCTTGATAGCCACCGGCTGTAGGCGGCAGGCAGAGACGATGTCAGCGGGGAAGCCGGCTGATCGCAGCGGGATGGGAAGACCCACACGAGCCGCGGAGTTAGGGTGGAGTTGGGGTGGAGACAGAAATGTTAGCTCAGCAGACTTCAGGGAGACGAGGAGCATCTAGGTAGCAGCCTGCTAGGTCCGATAATGCTAGCTAGCTAGCGGGCTAGGGACCGGTGAGCAGGAAAGAGCCAGCAGGTAGGAGATGACAACACAAAGATCTGTGTCGATTCGATATAGAGATGCTGCTATTTTTGCTGATGACTGACGTTTCAAAAGTAGAGAGCCAGACAGGAGAGGTTCTGATCTGGACTAAAGAACAATATTTGGGGCGGAGGAGCGGCGAACAAACAACGCCAGCACCCTCGGCGACCCGGGAAAAAGTTAATTAAATGCTGTATATAATGACTATTTCGCACATCCCTTTCAAGATTTTAAGATTTTCTAAGGTTTATTGACATATCATAGGCCTACACAACTATGGTGTAGTTATGCATTGAATGAAAAACTTGGGTCGCAGGTTCCTCAATAGTGCATTACAAGACATCTATCAATATTTGTCCATACCTCCAGCAATGTTAACTATGTTGAAGCACTTATTTTAACTGATATTATACATAATGTATTATACTCTTATAAGATGTATGTAGATATTTCATCTCCGGCCTTGTCAGGTATTGAACAATCAATAAATAAAGAACACAGAATTGTTAAATATAAAACACAGAATTTGTGTGATTATACTAAATGATTTACAAATAAACACCACTGCATATTTAACTGTTACACATGCTGATGTAACGCAAATGTTCCAACTTCAATAATCAATAAAGTATATCTTATCTTAAGCTGATCGATGGCTACTGCCATATTTGCAAAATGTGCCTCTGAACCTTGACAAGTGCATGTTTCAGGCTCATCAATTAATGTAATGTAATGTTATCAATTAACAACAGGGGTCACAAACATAAGACCAGCTGTTAAATAAAGCTCTTCTGACCTTAGCTGGCATGTGTGTATATATATTAATGCTGTCCATTATGGGCACAAGCAATTTTCACCCATTTATTAATTATATGTTTTAAATTTGAGTGTTTCCTATCCCCTAAACCTCCAGGGATGTACACAGTTTAATACTGGCAACTTCTTATTATGGGAAATACGAAAACGTCTTTTAAAACTACAACTCCCAGTAGAGACGTGCCATAGATAGAGAACATGTTGCGAAACAGAATAGCCAGCATGTGTAGTTCTGGGGATGGAGGGGGGGACGCGGTGGACCCGTTCAAATCCAGTTTTGGACAGTCTGTCGTGGTTCCATCCCATTTCAAGTGCTGTTCGAGGCTCGGCGTAACCCTCGGAGCACACTCTCCAATCACAGAGCTTGAGTACTATCACGGGGTTTGTCAAACAGAGCACATGGTGTAGTCCTAAACAATAGCTGGGGATTCTGGGTAGGGTAGTGTCTTCTGCCATCCTTTACTCCGAAAAAATATTTGTTTCTCCGAATCGAAGGGGAAAAATACAAAAGCATTGCACACAATTTAAACCAATCAATGTTATGTAATTAACAAGGATAATCTGGTGTTTTTTAGTCGATGAGTAGTGCAGATATCACTGTAAAATCAATCGACAGTAAGGGGAATACTTAGTTCCGGGTGTACAATTCTCCGTTATCCAATGAGAATGGACGCTCACATTGCCTTTAAGGGCAGCCGACACAAACGAATGCCGTGCTTCCATGAGCGTCAAATCCCGCCGCAGATGGGAATACATTGCAATCAGTTGAAAGCTATTTGCGTCCCTTTATGAAGCTGAAGGAGCCTAGGAGCGTCACAACTGCACGCCACGGACACTGACCAAACGTCGCTCCTGGACGATTATGGAGTGAGAGTGTGTTGGTATAACTTGTATTTGAATAGTTATACAAAATTGCTGTGTTTACCACAATTTGTTACGTAGCCAAGATGGCGACCATGGACTGTGAGTAGTGTCCAGTGTTTCACACTCAACTTTTTAACCGTTATGAGAACATTTTGCCAAACTTTACATTGGGACACATTTTTTCCCTTTAAAAAAAAAAACAGTAGGGGAGAGTGGGGTAAGTTGACCCAGTGGGTAAGTTGACCCACCCCCTTTATCTAGGGAACTGTGCACATTTGTTGTCATGTGACCATAAATTCAAGAAGCACCCATCATTTATATTTGGCTGTGATGGAGAGTAGCACTAGCACATTGTAAAGTTGTAAATGTGTTTTTTTTTACAATAAACCATGTTTTGCTTGTCAAAGTAAATGTTTAACACATCAGGTATAATTACGGTTATGTCGAAACAAATGTATCCAGGTCTGAAAATATGTATCATACATGTTGGTTATTTTGCAAGGTGTAAAGCCATGTGAATCATTTAGCTAAAGATTAGCAAAAAGTGTCTGTGGGGCAAAGTGAGCCACATGCTGGGGGGTAACTTCAGCCAGTGGTTCAATGTACACCCCCATGAGGCACTGGGGTTAAGTTAAGTCTCTGTAGTATAATATGCTATTTCAGTGTAGTTTTACACAACTGATTTGTTAATGTTTTTACATTGTGGAAAAGCCATCATGCCGAGAAAGTCCAAGAGAAAGACTGAGGAGATGGAGAGAGAGCCACTGATAGCGAAGCTGGATCAGATCAGTGGCATAAGACAGAAATACTGACAGGTCAACCCTGGGTAGAGACATGAAAAGGAAGGAGTGAAAGAGTATGGGTACAGAGGAACAGCAGAGGAAAGAGGGTCTTCACACAGGAGAGAGATAATATCATACCCCACTCTCCCCTATGTACAGAAGTACACAAATTGAGACACAGACAGAACATACAGTATCTCCCTTGTGCTGGCAACATTTATTTTAGGATTATTTCTAATTTGTTTATTTATAAAACTGGCACCAGATTACATCTCAGAAGTGCTGACCTCCCATTCCAGCCTCCCAACCCCTCAGATCTGGTAACACTGCTCCCCATACACGGACAGGTAGGAACCATGGTAATTGTCCCTAACTGTGAAAGAGTCTTCCACTGTTAAGTAGATCACCCCCCTCAATTGCTACCTTTAAAACCTGTCTAATCTACTATCTCTTTTTATCGTTTAGTTTTTATGCTCCATATATCTGGAACAAACTCGCAGAACTACGCAGGTCTGCTGCCACTTATTTTTCTTCCTCCTTCTGCTTTTTATTAAATCAAATAACTATTAATATCTTACACTGCACTGTCACCTTTATTCTTATTGTATACCTGTATTATTCAGTTTTTAAATTGTACAATGCTTTCTTTTAATGATTTTTAAAAAATGTATTCAAATGTAATATTATTGTGTTTCTTTTTCATAATGCTTTTATAGTTTGTGTAAAGCATTTGTAATTGCCTTGTGTTTAAAAGTTCTATATAAATAAATGGCCTATTACATGTCTTCATGAACACATTCTTGACCAATCGGTATATAAATCTGCACTATACTTTTGTGTTATGTTTTTATTTTTGTATTCTATGCCTCTAGTAATTTACTTGTCTCTTATCTTCGTTTGTGTTTTTGTTATGGGAAATGTCTGTGTTTTTAAAAAGCTCTTTGTAAAGTATGTTGGTCGACGACTGTTGTATTTTTATATATGCTCTATAAAAGCCTTGACATATTCCAAACCCCTGCACCTTAGTCTTCAAATGAAAAGGTTAAAAGGCTTTTGAATGCAAGATGCTGTTCCCTTTGTACATAGTATGTTAGTTTTCACGCAGGGATTCCACAGACCCGACTGTAGGCAACCGCTGCCCTGCCAGTTGCCATGGTGACAGTGCCCACACAAGGGGAATTCCAATCCCCCATCCAAAGAAAATCCTAATCACCTCCAATCACCGACAGGATGTGAGTGACAGACTCGGGGATAGGTTGGGAGTGTGTGCTGCTGATGGCTTTCTATTTATGATCACATTTAAATTATCCTGCTACATTGCTTTAACACAACCAAAGTGAATGGACTGTATTTAGTGGACGGTATTAATATAGTACTTTTCCAGTCTTTACGACCCCTCAAAGCACTTTTACATAATACAAGTCAGCATTCACCCATTTACACACATTCATAGAGGCAGAGGCTGCCACCTCACACACGGTTGGCCATCAGTAGCATCATGCCACATGCAAAAGGTGTTCAAGTTATTGTCATATGCACGATAATAACAGTGTAGCAGTTTGGCAGTGGCAGGATCAGTTATGCGGCTCCCTCCGACAAAGCTCTGTATACAAATAAGTCAAAAACATAAACGCAATCAACAGGAGTATAGGCTAACGTCAGACTATAAACAAACTACAGCACAGACTTCACTTCACCAGCGCTAAGCTAAAGGTGGCTAATGTTCGGCTTGATTACGTTTAGTAGTCTCATTTGGTCACTTTTTAGCAACCGCTGTTATTATGAAACGTAAAAGCTTCAGACATTCACCAGTGAGGTGTTTACTGACATGTTTTATGTCAAAGAAGAAAACGTGAAACTCTTTTAAGCTTGTGTTAACCACAGACCATATTCCAGACATTTAACCAAAAACTCGTTTAAAATTCCGTTGAGTTTGAAGCAAGGGAACCAGAAGTGATCAACAGCTGACTCATCTCGACTCATCTCCAGGTTTCAGTAGTCAGTACTCCCTAGTAAAATGTATAAACTGCAGGGTAAACAGGTGTGTAATGTGTTTTAAATGTTTGTAGACATGTATGTGTATATAAACATGCTTTGATGGATACGTTTTGAACATGTGTGAGGTTAGTGGGAGAACTCAGCAGGCCTCTGGGATTTATAAACCTGTTTGCAGAACAGATGACCAGCAGCCATCTGTAAAAGCAATCCATTCTTGCAAACCATATATCATAAAATATGCTTTGGTGTTTCTGCTGCACTTTATCCTTGGCATGTGATATTACATGTTATACATTAAACTCATTTTGTATAGTTATAATGTTATTCCTTTGATCTGTCCAGCTTAATGAGCTCTCTGTATGTCACTGCAGTATGCTGATATGAAATATTATATATTTGAAAGCATTTTCTAGACTCCCTGTGTGTGTATATTCAGTAAATGATCAAAGTGTGTGTTTTCAGCAGCATTATTCAACTGGATGAGCATTCTCCTCCTGCTCCAGTGATCAGAGAGGATGCTGACAGTATATGACATGCCAATAGAACTAATCGGATCCCTCTGCATCCACTGATCAATTTCTCCGGCAGCCAGACCTCTGAGACCCCCCTGCACATGCTCAGTACATATTCACTTCTCCAGGAGCAGTCAAGTGAGCAGTCCTGTTTACTGAGGCGTGTTCCCTGCCTGCTTCAAGAATATTTATGTGACTGTTTTATAGCCACAACATTACCATATTATAAACATGTAGATCTAAATAAACTATGAACATTTGTAATTAGCAATGTCAAAAGACAACGTTTTAGCGAAGTACTCTCAAAGATGGGACACCTTCTTTGGGTGTATTGTTATAAAAAGAACAGGGGGTAGGCATTTTTGTATTATTGTTATAATTTTGTTATTTTTATAATTTGTATTATTTAACCAGGTTTATAGAGTGTTGCGTTAATGATTTTTAAACAGAACATTTATTCAGCATTTTAGTACTTCCTGTTGGTTGTGAACTGAGTTTTTGTTTGGATGCCTAAAATAAGCTGAAGAGATTGTCACATCTTTTTCTAAGACATAAAAATACATCAGAAAATTCTCCACAGGTGAACTTCTACATCTTTGACATGTCTTAAAAAATACTGGTTGCTAAAGAGCTTATAAATAAGACTACTAAACGTCAATACGCCGAACATTAGCAGCCTCTAGCTTAGCGGTGACATAAAGTCATGCGACCGTGAAGTAGTTTGTTTTTAGCCATTTATAGGTACATATTGATCCTAATATTAAGACCAGGACAGTCAACAGGCCTAACTCATTAAGATATTTCTCTTTGGCTCATTACTAAATATTAGACTTATTTATTTATACAAAGCGGTCCCAGTGGACGAAAGGGTTTAACGTTATCACTTTATGTGTGTTAGCAAATTGTATTGGGTTTTCCAAATGAAAGTGTTCTAGCAAACCATTAATATGTTCATATTTAATATTCTGAGCTAATATTACCTTTGTGTTTTTCAACGATGAATTCACAATTAAAGATATTCAAAAGATTATTACTACAAGACTTATTGCCAAGAACTTTACTTATTACTGTAGTTATTATAAAAAATGCAATGTCCTTTTTGAATGAATTACTATGACACATTCCCAAGCCATTTCTCTCTTATTAGCTTTTTATTATTAAGCTTTAATGTGTACTCAATAAAGTGCTTAAGTATTGCCATTTACAAGTGACAGCACAATTAATGCAATCTTTTTGCCAACCTGTGTTCCTTTTACTTCTAATCTGCAAAACATTTTCTTCCAACAAGGCAGTATGTAATAAAGGTCCTCTGATAGGGGATTAAATGCAGCTCCGAGCCCTGGGTATGATGTGGATTATGTGCTGCCGCTTCCTGTGTGTCAGTCACACCTCAGACCTGCTTCCTGCTACATCACACAGCCTGTAAATAGAACATGTTCCCGTGTGATGTGTGTGGAGCGGCCTCAGTGGAGCTGCAGGTGAGCCGCCTCATGCTGAGCAGGACATTACATTATCAGTGAGTGTGACCCCTGATGGGGAACAAATGTGCTGCTGGAGGTAAATTACCTGTGGCAAGCATGATAACCTCAATGCTGAGGAGCCAGAAATGTAAAGATGTTTAGTTGAGTGATTTGTATCTGATAAATTGGCTAGTCATGCCCAACCCTAGCTCTATGTGGTTACCCGTGGCACCTCCACTAGAAAGAAGAAAGTTAGAACTGAGTGAGGTGTTAAGGGTGGCCATGTCATTGGTTTAGGGTTAGGGTTATGGTTAACTGTGGATGCAACAGTCATGACATTTGGCATCTGTGATGGTTTCCTCCTTCCTCTCAAGTGTACCATGTTTGGCACCTCTCGCCTCTTCCTTTGCTATAGCTGTAATTGACACCCATTATAGCGAAAAAGGGATGATCATCATATAACTCCAGAAGAGTACGTGGTACAGTCACCATATTTGGTGTGCATGATTGTCTTATCACACTGCGTAAGTGCACCTAGTTGGGCGTTTCTAGCTGCGTTCTTTCATATAACTGCCATTGACCCTCCATTGTAAAATGTGAAATAATTCTAAGTGTCACGATATTTGAAAACAGAAGGCCATAGCAACTCTCTGTGGACCATGGTTGATACACTGAACAAAAATATAAACGCAACACTTTTGTTTTTGCTCACATTTTTCATGAGATGAACTCAAAGATCTAAAACATTTTCTATATACACAAAATAACCATTTCTCTCAAATATTGTTCACAAATCTGAAAAAATCTGTGATAGTGAGCACTTCTCCTTTGCCGAGATAATCCATCCCACCTCACAGGTGTGGCATATCAAGATGCTGATTAGACAGCATGATTATTGCACAGGTGTGCCTTAGGCTGGCCACAATAAAAGGCCACTCTGAAACGTGCAGTTTTTTCTTAATGTTCTAAACATTTTGGGGCCCCCGTCAGTCACGGGTCCTTAGAATCGTCCTAACTTTTCACCCCCTTACGGCGCCCCTGACTACAGGACTGTTTTATGTTTACTTTCTTTGATATTGCTGCTACTTGGATGTGTACTATTTGATTTTCAATTATTCTTTTTTATTGACGGTTGCCCCTTTATTTATATTTGACCTTTTATGTGCACTGTCCACTTTGCTGTAACAATATGTCCCTGCTGGTGGAGCAATAAAGGTTTACCCCATTAATACCTAGAAATGATGTTGATGATATGAGAGTGTTTGACTAACAAGAAGAACATCAGTTTTCCTCCTGGTCCACTATCTGTATGTGCATGCTGAACATTCATGTGGTGTTCATACCTATCCCTGGCTCTACAAATAAAGATCGAGTGAATTGGATCGAGTTTTGGTTCTGTGTATTTTCCTTCAGATTACCACCATTATGTTTGCTTTACCATAAATGAAAGAAGCAAAAAGTAAGCGTGAGAAGAAAATGAAACTCGGAGCTGCGGTCTCCCTGCTGCCAAGCCTCACTGCATCATAATACAGTAATTACTCAGTATTTATACATGTCATATTTAATCAGCAACATCACATTTTAGAAGGGCAGAAATGCAAACGCAGCACGGTTTCCTGTGTCAGACTGAACCTGATTCAGGCAGGCAGCTCAGTGTGACGTGTTTCAAACTGCTGCACTCAGAATACTCAGGACACTGTCCATGTAACACTTTTGGATTTAATGACATTGTTTTGTAACTAGTGACTACCAATTTCCTTTACATGCATAACTTCATTGGTGGTGTTTTATACTACGGCACCATCTGGTGGCTCGTGGCTGTAACTGCACGGCATCAAACCATCACACTGCATCTCATCAGTACAGCTTCCATCGGTTTGGACTCTTAGGAGTGACTGCCCCACTGTGGAGAGAATGCTTCACTACATGTTAGAATTAAAGTGGACATCATTTTCCACTTAAACTTTATTTCAACGCAAAGTACAAAGCAAAACACACAATGTTTTGTCTTTACAAAATAAAGTGTTAAAAACTATAGAGATTGTGCACAAACACAAAGAAGAAGAAGCCTGATGAACAGACGGAGTGACATCAAGAACAGAAAGTAAACACTAAAGATAAAAACTTATCTCCCCTTCACACTTAAAGTAAAGTCTGCAGGATACTCACTGCACGAGCATAGTGTTAAAAAAATGCAATCCAGACGCCGTTGAAGGAGCTGTAACAGTCATTTGAAAGTCAGCTGGGGGAAGAAAAGCACTGTAAAACAATATATTGTACTTCTCCAAAACGACAGTTCAGTGGAGCTGCTCAGCCTACGTGCAAAAAGAAAAAATAATCCTCATGTTTGTGTTCTTCTGTAACACTCAACTGTGGTGGGCTCTAGACAAAGGAGAGCACACTTCACATCCCTTGGATCCAGACATTCAAAATCTCTGTTTGACCAGAGACTAAGGTCACTTTGTAAGTGCCATAATTGCTGATTAGATATTACCGATATTCACAGAGTATTTGTTTCCTCTGTCCAATCATGGATTGGGTGTGTAACAAAGAAAGTAAACAAAAGTCTATATTTAATAATAATACAAAATAACCCTTTTCCTGGAGAACAGAGATAGTGTGGGTTCATTTCAAACATTTAACAAAATGAAGGTTATCTGTCATTATTTGAAAGTTCTCACACTGAGCGAAGTTGAAGACCACCAGCAGGGTGCTATCCCTTTAAATGGAACGTTCTGAACTAAGAATGTCTCCTTCAGACTGTAGCTGTCATTAACTCTGAGACATCTTCCAGGAGCAGTTCAGGTCTGAGCGTGTGCAAACAGGAGGACACTGAGACACTGCTCAACACCTCCTCAGGAACTGAACAGCAGCAGAGGAACAAGCTGATTCTACCGTCTCTCCTTCATTGGTCCTTTATGCTGAGCACTGGGTCCACCAGCTTATTATGGACATGCATCAAACCTCAAATAAAAAGAAAGGGGGAATAAAATCATATTACAAACACACATAAATACCTGCAGACAATGACTGAAATCTCTGTAATATTGAGCAACAACAAATCTTCCTATCGACAGGACCACAGCGTGAAGTGACACTATTAGTCAAATATTGCCTCTATAGATCTGCACATATCAGTTATAATGAACTCCTGTCCATTTCTAACTTGAGAAGCGCACATCCTGCTGCTCTTAAATGTTAAAATAGATGAAATAAATTGCATCTAGGTCTGACACTGTCCCATAATAAAAGGATCGGTAACATATCACTTTCATTTTTGGTCAAATCAAAGTGAAATGGAATGTATTGATTGTATTATTTCTGTGAATATATGTGTGTAAATACCCATAGACTAATCACTTTGTTGTTACCTAAAAGTTTGCACCTTGCATACATTACTAAAAATGTATGCCACGTGCAAACTTTTAGTCTGATTTTAGAGTGAGTTAGGGCAAATAGCTGTACAATGTGTTGGAGCGCTAACCAATAGGCAGTCTGACTGAAGTAAGACAGTCGAATCAAATAGTGCTGAAGTAAATCCTCCCTCCATAGATGTTGCTCTATGTGATACACCCTTAGTTTTACAATACACTGGTGTCTCTAACCCTTGGCACAGCAAGCTTTTATGAACGACCTCTTGTCTTCACAGAGCAGAGTAGGGTTAGTGAGATGAGTTGTTGGTACCTTTGAAGTACTTCACGGTTTTCACTCGCAGCTCCAGGGTGGCGTCCTCGTCACAGACGAAGTTGGTGCGGGGGTGCTGCTGGAACGCTGACACGGTCCACATGTGGTTCACCCCCTCCTCTATGGCTTTGTACAGAGCGAAGGCTTTGTGTGCTCCTGTGATCAGAATCATCACCTGAGCAGAGCGGGGGGGGGGGGGCAACTACATCACTACATTTATCTGACAGCTTTAGTTACTTTACAGATTCAGATTATTGGCTAATAAATCAACCAATTAAAAAAGAGTGACATAATTGTAGGTCAAAATATCTAGCAGTACATAAAGTAATACAAATCAGCTTCACCTTGTGACGCATTAAAAGGTCACCTAATATGCAACATCCACTTTTGCATTAAAGATCCCCTCTCTTTTTGTCCTGATCCATTTATATAAAAACCTGTCTGAAAATGAGCTGATCAGATGTTGGTCACTTTGTGATGTCACAATGGTTTTTTGGCTTGTGTAACCATTAGCCAATCAGCAACCAAGGTAACCCCCCCCCACCGTATCACCTGAATCTCCTCGCTTTCACACCGGGGTACTTTTCCCTTTTAGTTCCGATAGTTCCTGGGATTTTGCGTTCACACCAAAAAGAGAACTCAGCGGCTTCATTTGCCTAATCCTTCCCCAGGAACTTATTCCGGTGTGAACGCGATCTGCTCTTTAGTTCCATGGGGGAACTAAGTGCTGGCACTAAGTGCTGGGATCTAAGCACGGCAAAGTACTTGGTGTGAAAGCGGCTATTGTGTTCTTTTCAACCAAATATCTCTCAGAGGGGTGAGGGGAGTGGCTCCTTATTTTCATCTAAAGTAACAGACAGAGGGGTGTTTCTCAATCACGAGTAAAGCTGCTCCAGAGCCACTATTTCAAGCATACTACGTCATCGAGTGCCGCCGAAGGACTGTTCCAATGTCCAGCATACTTGGAATTCTACCGAGCCCGGCGTACTTCGTTTGGAGAAATTTCGAGGCTGCACATGTGTAGACTCCGCGGTCTTAAAATCCCCACAATGCTTTGCGCATGGACCAATTTCCCCAAATCTGTGGCAGAAAATGTAAGGCGGGCCTCTCATATGAAGCACACTTGCTAGCCTGTTCCACTCTTTGTTTTTCGAATGCCAGGAAGTATTCTTGCCTCGCTTCTGAAGCAAGACGCTCGGAAGACATGTGCTACCAAGCAAGCGTACTCGCGATTGAGAAACACCCAGAGAATCAGCACTTTTGAAACAGAGGGGATTATGGGATGCTACAATGATCTGTTTGGTGTTTGGAGCCAAACACTTCAGAGATATGTTTTGTATATATCTGAGACATATATATATATATATATATTGATGAAAAACAGTATAATAGGGGACCTTTAAAACAACAATTATGATCATAATGAACATTTGAAATATTGTACTCTTTACTCTACTGAATTTACATTAGGAGTTACTTTGCATATTCATATGTGACCTGCTCCATCGAAATCAGTCGCTTTGACCCGAAGACACATTTTGAGTTGTATACACTGTTGGAAAGAGGAGATTCCTAGCTTTCTAATGATATCAGGATTGTTTTTGTACTCCAAATATTAAGCGAAATATGTCACATTATATAATGACTGTCACCGAGTCATCATTTTGAGAAAAAGGCCTTCAAAGTTTTCTCTTCTCTGGAATCAATCGATCTGATTGATTATTAGTAGGGCTGTCAAACGATTAAAATTTTTAATCAAATTAATCACAGCTTAAAAATTAATTAATCATGATTAATCACCATTCGAACTATGTCCAAAATATGCCATTTATTTATGTATATTGTGGGAATGGAAAGATAAATGAAAGAAGGCGGATATATCCATTTAACATACAGTATCTATGTTTATTATAACATTTTTCTGCGTGTCAAAATGAAAGACAGCACACACACCTATCAATCATCAAACCGTGGGGTCTTAATTCATTACGTGTTGATTTCTATCAACGGGGGGGTACTTCAGGAAAGTCGACGGGGGGGGGGTTAGTGGAGTACTTGTGACCACAGAGTGCGAACGTTGTGATCAGCTGTTTTAGCGCAGTTCTCCAGTGAAGGGGGGGAGTCTCCCTCCGCAGCCGGTTGGCGTAGTTTTGGCACAATGCCGTTGTACAGACCGACGTTAACAGCAGCCCCGTCTGTGCACACGGAGACCGACTCTGTCGTCCGGTGATCTAACCGCCTTCTGGAAAAGCTTCACAAGTACGCCGGTACGCAAATGCGCTTTGTGACACAAGTTTCAGATTACGCACATAACCTGCGTACCAGTTATGTGCACCCCTGTACTACAGCAAAAGTATTCTCCGTCGGGACTTCCTGCAACAACACCGACATTATCAAAGATGTTCTATTGAGAAGACGATCACTACGTGACAAAAGTTTTCAAAACCGTTTCTGGTCTTCGGTATTTCCAGACAAGTGGCTACTGAAATCAATCTTACTAACTGCTGTCTGTGCAATTTACTCCGCGCGAGTTGGCGGACTTTATTTAGCTTACTTTAACATCATTTTTCATGGTGGGGCTAAGCCATTTCTCGGTATGGGTGTAGCCTACCCCAGCCATACCCTGGCGCTGCCACTGGTGGCACGGGCCATTCTGCACATGCGTTAAATGCGTTAAATATTTTAACGCAATTAATTCAAAAAATTAATTACCGCCGTTAACGCGATAATTTTGACAGCACTAATTATTAGTGGAGCAAATGATCAAAATACTACGGAGGGAAGATATTTTCATTTGGAGGGGAAGCTCGCGAGTGTGTGTGTGTGTGTATACGTGTGTGTGTGTGTGTGTGTGTTTGTGTAATTTTGCGTTTGTGTGTATTGTGTTTGTTTCCCGGGGAAAACACTCACGAGAAACACCGGCTGTTGTTATGTCTGCTGTGACGTTAAGTTACTCTGTTCTCCGCTTGTAATTATGCCGTTACAAGCTTGAAAGTTGTATTTATCATCTGAATTTGCCAAAACAAGTTTAATATTCTGAAAGGCAAGACTTTGTTTAATTGAAATCAGATGAAAACAAACTGTAACGGACCCTGCCGTGTTATCTATGATTACTATACTCTTACATTCATAATTTCAGCCGGAGGGAGGGGGGGCGGCACTGCGGAAGAGCAGATTGCGAGTGAGAGGTGCCTGTCTTCGTCCCTTTACAAGCTTCAAAAATGTATTTATCGTGTGATTTGGGAAATAAAAGTTTCATATTCTGAAAGCCAAGACTTTGTTTGTTTAAAATCAAACAAAACACCCGAACCCCGAAAAAATAGTTTTTTACGTAAATCCACGTTTATTTTGAAATGAGCCGTTGCGACTTCCGACTGATTTCGATAGAGCGGGTCACATATTATTAATACAAATGATTAAACCCACTAATGAATGCCGACACATTTATGATTGAATAGAAAGATAATTGCAATATGATAATTATAACAACATTTAATTAATCTACACAATAATGTATCACCAATTATATTCGAGTGATAAAATGGGCCACTATCTCAATGAGTTATTTTACTTTTGGTACGTTAGAGTTGTGTATTTTACTTTAGGTACTCTAACTATATATACACACCTCTAACGTACGAAAAGTCAAATAACTCGTTGAGATAGTTGGCATCAAAAAAGTTTATTTTAATGCTATTCATTTTTAAGTAAGATTTCAAAGGAATTCTACTTGTAGCAATATTACTTAATATAAAAATGGAGTACTTCTTCCGTACAGAGTAATATCCTAACCTGGTTACATGGGGTTAATTATTGCAGGACATTGTAGGACCAGATGAAGTGTGTGACTGACCTCCTTGGCGCCCATGACTGTTCCAACGCCGACCGTCAGAGCCATGGTGGGGACCTTGGAGAGGTCGTTGCCAAAGAAACGGGCATTGGCTACAATGGTGTCCTTGGCCAGCGTTTTCACTCTGGTCCTGGAAACCAGGCTGGAGCCCGGCTCGTTGAACGCTATGTGGCCGTCAGGGCCGATACCTGCAGAGAGATAACATCTGGAGATTCAGCTGAGAGACCACTCATAAAGTGACACAATTGTATATACGTTCATATTTTTTATGAACACTATTTTTCTTTTAATTTAACATATGTAAATGCAGGATAGATAAATATACAATTTAAGGTATTTGTTGACGAGTACTTATCTACAAAAACAAATTAGGGTCACATGTGAATTTATTTTTAGATCTGACTAAAAGGTCGTTTTTTCTTAGTTCTGAGATTAAAGTCAAGAGTTTTGAGAAAAAGAAAATCTGAATTAAATCATAACTTTTTTCTGAAAATAAAGCTATAATTCCGAGGTTAAAATCTGACTTTCTTTCCCCAAAAAATAGTAATACTTTGGTCTATGTCAAAAAAAAGTTCACGTGACCCTAATTCTTTTAAATCGGCCATCAATTATTTATTTTTGTATTAGTAGTAGTAGTGTGTTATTAATTCTCATGGAATTGTTGATTTCCTGTTTGGCTTAATGAAGGTTAAACAGAAGATCATTTTAGTTTCACTTCCATACTTGATTGTTTTTTATATGAGATATTTAGTTTGGATTGTTTTAGGTTGTTGTGTTTATATTGCTATTGTGTGGACCCCAGGAATAATAGCTAATGCCCATGCTAATGGGGACCCTAATCAAGGCGTAGAAACGAGTCTGACCTCCTACGAACAGCTCGATGCCCCCCGCCTCGCTGATCTTCTGCTCGTATGCCTGGCACTCAGCTTCCAGGTCCTCCACGTTCCCGTCCAGGACGTGAGCGTGGGCGGGATCGATGTCGATGTGCTTGAAGAAGTTGTTCCACATATAAGAGTGATAGCTCTCTGGATGAGCCCGAGGCAGGCCTGGAGAACAAGATGGACGCCCATTTTAACCAAAGAGCAATTTGGTGCAACATGTGCAATGATTCCTGCAGATCTTCTGTTCCAACTAAAGAACAAAAGTAACTGATGTAGACGTGAGGGGCTGTCCGGCTGTGGAAGCTATCACATCCGGGGTAAGGCTGAAATAAATATAGTGCTTAGCTAACTAATGAAAACTGGTCGTCTCGAGGCAACTTGAGACAAATCTGCCTACCTAACATTAGCATTAGTGGAATGTACAGCAAAAAACAAGACTGAAAAGACGATATAATACAGTTGAAATCCAATTTAAAGCGTTAAAACACTTCAAAACCAAAACACATTACACGTTGTCGAAAGTCTAAAATTGAAAGAAATGTGTATAATCAGCCTTTAACTCACCTACATATTCATCCATGTTGAAGGTCTTCACATATTTGAATGAAATATCTCCACTTCTGTAGTATTCTATCAACTTCTGGTAACAGCCATAGGGAGTGCTCCCTGGAAGAAATGAGAAGATCAGTACAGGCTCCGCTTAACGCTGATATAAACACAGAAACCGTTTACCAGCTCTCACCTGTAGGTAGGCCCAGGGTGAAGTACCTCTCTGCAGAGGGTTTGAACTGGATGATTCTGTTGCGGATGTATTTGGCCGCCCACTCACTGGCCAGGTCATAGTCCTCCAGAATCACCAGCCTCATTGTCGTGGCTTACTTAATGAAGCAAGTTAAGACAAAGCTTACAAAACAGTTACAGAGGCCCGGTCATGCTTTTTGGGGGTTTCCCTTTCCTATACTGTGATCTCCTGTAAATGTTCTGCAAAGGATAAACCCCAAAGTAACCTCGAGACCTTTACCAGCTTTGCAACACTTTAATGCATCAATAATTATAAAACATAACATATATATTATTCTGAAATGGACCAATCTGCACAATGAGTACTTTCACTTTTGGTACTTTAAGTATATTTTGATGCCAATACTTTTGTACTTTTACTTTAGTAACATGTTGATTGCAGGACACTCTGGTACTTTTTTTTACTCAAGTAGACTATCCGAGTACTTCTTCCACCTTTGGTACCCCCTCACAGAATCCACATGACATTAAGGAATATTTTAGGGAGCAGATATTAGAAAAAACTCCTCCCCTCTCCAAATAGGCCTGCCTTTATAAGAGTTTGCCGTTATCTCTTGGTGAGAGAGTGTGAGTAACTCTGCTGAAATGTTTTCTACTTGAGGCTAAGAGCTAATGCTAGCAAGGGAGGAAACAACAGGAGCGATTTTTAAGAGTTTAACAGCAATGTCACTCAGCTCATTTCAAAATGCTCGTTAAAAAGTTATTAGCACAAACTACAGAATTCGACATTAACCCGGTTTTACCTGCTAAATCCGCTGTTTGTCAGGAGAGAATTCAGCTGTTGGAAGCAAGCACCAAGGAAGTGGGCCGGACTCTGAGGAAAATATTCGTTGTGGCCAAATGGCGGTACTACACTTCCGTATCAGTCGCTGGGCCCGGAAATACTTTTTCCCATTGACTTACATTGGGAAAGAGACGTCTGTAAATCGTTGGATCATTTTTAAAAAAACTAAATAAACTACCCAGTA
The DNA here is from genome assembly GCA_028583405.1 of Pogonophryne albipinna. Lineage (NCBI taxonomy): Eukaryota > Metazoa > Chordata > Actinopteri > Perciformes > Artedidraconidae > Pogonophryne > Pogonophryne albipinna. The sequence goes on from CM053249.1 coordinate 32,924,364, forward strand.
TGAACATTTGTATAGCCCTTATTAAAAACATTCGGTCCTCAAGTTCTAAAATGTGCTAATAACGTTATTCTGAGTTATTTTCCTCGGCATTATTAACGCGGATCTAACCCACGGGACCGCGCCGCCCGGCACGTTCATGTGACGTGTTCAGTACTACATGAGTTGTACCTTTACCCATGGATGCACAATAAGAACGGATTATATGAATACTTTCGTGACGTTTCGCTCTCTCAAAAGTTGGGCCATTTTGTCTTCATGCACCAATGAGCAACTCTCATAGGAATGAACGAGGCCCCGCCTAGACGCTTGTTTTGTTACGTTAAAAACTCCCGGTCAGGTGACTTCACTGTAGAAGGTATGGAAGTCCAGGAGGGAAAACATAATCTAAAACGCATCATTTTTGTAACGACTACATTTAAGATGTATTTTATTTAAATATAGACTATATATCTATTACAAAGAAGAAGGCAATCAAAACCAAATGTGTATTTGATAAATATTTCACTTTGAATGTTACGTTTTATTTGTATCTATCTTGAATATTGTATTTGTATTATGTACAAACAATAAAATGTGAGCTTCATAAAGCTGTTGTTCTTTTTCAAATACACTCAGTTGAACAAAGTCCAAGCAAGTTTTTTATTACTTAAATGTCTATTCTTTATTTGAAATCGATGGTTGTATACAAATATTTTACTGCAAAATTATTATTTTTTTGGGGGGGGGGGATTATGTTTCCTCAGTGTTCTCCGAAGGGACTGCATTTGCCTTATGACATGTATATCTGGAAATATTGTATTTTGGATTGCATGCAATGACTGTGTAGCAAGAGCAATGACCTTTTTTGGTTGCTTACAATAAATAAGTAGACAATGTTCAGACATTTGAACTCTCATTGGTACATATTGCTTCCCTGAGATAAATCATTAGTCCTTTTATTTTTAAGTTCGATTTTAATTGAGTACAATTAGCCACTGCAACTCAGTTTTTTTTTCATTGTAATAAAATATATAACTTCCAAGTCAAATTCAAGATAATGTTTTGGCACAAACATGAAAAATGACGGCTTGTCCCTGGTTTAAACCATACATTAATGTATTATACTGTTAAAGAGTATATTCTTCATGAATATTACTTCAAGCCTTATCCAAAATTAGTACACAAATGCAATATAAACAATAAGCGCTATTGTTTTGTAAAACATTTATTGTTGTAACATTACTGTTTAAGAGGAAATAACTACAATACATGTGTTCATGTATCAGTCAATGTTGTAAAACAGCTGCTTTCTGTATGGGATGTGGAGTGGAATTGTGAGAGGTAGAGGCTGAATGTAAAACGTGTTCCATGTTCTGGTGATGGTCCCAGGTTGACACGAGGTATGATACTGTTAAAATGTCCATTCTACGCTTTCTTCTTGTAGTCCTCCAGGTGGCACAGGATCCAGCCAGATGGTCCCAGGATGGCCACGGAGAACATGGTGAGTGCAACAACAGTTTCCTGGAACACAGATGACCAATCAGCATCATTACAGCTACATTAAACAGAATCCAATGTTCACTCCTTGTAAAGTGCAAAGTCTGAGTTAGACATGGGTCCCATAAATCTGTCCTTTCATAGCAGAGGAGCAAAATGTGTGCATTATTACATGTATTTAAATAATCGAAAGACTGGAAACCATGCAATGTAACTAATATTTAGCATTTCTTTGGGGGGGGGGGAAGTGTCTCAGGGACACAACGACATGCTGACTGCAGTGGGACTCGAACTTGCTATCCTCTGATTTGAAGATCAGCGCACTAACCCACTGCGCCACACGCCTCCCTATAGTGTTGGTAAAATGTAAATCGCCAAGCTTACGTCTTGTGTAATGCATTGTGCGGTGGCCGACAGGTGCAAATACACTAAATTGAAAAATAAATTAAAGCAGGAGACACTAAAAAGTAACACAGCTGGGACCGGAGCGCTTGTTGACTTTCAGGGATTATAAAGTTGGCAAACTGACACTTAGAATTTATGTAAAATGTTTTATCCGCTTATTTGAACAATAGGATCACATGATTCCTTCCAATATTATTGCAGATCTGCTGTAAGCTACCTAGCTAACGTAGTCATTTCCAATATACTGACCAAATACAATTACGAAAACAGGCTAAATCTGCCAACAGTGAAAGTTTAGCAACTTTATAATCCCTGAACGATCCAGCTTTGTGCGCCATTTCCTTTGTGTTTTGAGCTTCTTACAGTGTTTTTGTAATTTTCAGAATTTTGTTTTTTCGTAAACGCTGCGCATATTTCGTCAAGTTGGTGAAGATGTTCCTTCATTTGCATTGTTGCTACATTGGTGTTTTTGTATATTAGCATTGTTTTTGAAACGGCAGCGCGTTTCTCCTAATAGAAGTGTTTTTGGACTGTTGCATCTCGGTTGCAACCGTCGGCCGCTGTACATCTCGATATTAAAAACCAAAACAAATGTGAAATATACTTTCAGGAGCCGTATTCACAGACATTGTGAGAATACTCTGAAGTTTTAACTTTGGCTAAAAAGTGTTTAGCAAGGAAACCTTGCTAAGGAGTGATTTATGAAATGCTATGAAGCAACTCAGAGAAAGGACGACATAAACATTAATGGTTTGAAGCTGCTAAAAAAACAAAAAAACAATCTAAACTTTTGGTATGAAGCTGTGCGAAGGACAGAGCCGACACTAGCAGGCAGATTTTGTTTTTATAGTTTTGGATTTCATGTGAATAGATTGGTACAGTAATGATACCTTAAACTCTTAAAAGAAATACACTAGCATTGTAACACTTCCAGTATGCTAATCTCAAAGTAACTTTATGGAGTTTCTGATTAGATGCCTGAATAATATGGTTAACACAGACTTGAGAGATGTTCAAGTTCTGTTCTACAACAAAATATGTCTATAAATACCCCACTGGTGAAAAGTCTGAGGCTTCTGAAAAACAGCAGCTGCTAAAAAGCTGCTAAATGAGACTGCTGAAAGTCATCACAACAAACATTAGCCGCATTTAGCTTAGCGGTGGTTACGTGAATTATTGTGACTGTAAGCATCATAAACATGCGTTTGCCACAGAGCTTATTTTCAGCAGTATTCCAAAATCCAAAAGAAAAATCCCATTGTCTTTTAGTCGATAAAATAAGTACAATGGTAACTTCCGGGTCGGGCTTCGAAGACATGTCATCACTGCAAGACTTGTTATGGCAGCTAGCGAAGTTTGAAAAAAAACAGTAAGGTAGGGAGAGACTCAAAATAGACTTGAGACACGGCAACATACGGGACAGAAAAAATAAACTTAGCATTTATTTCGTTTCATGGGAACATTCAATGTTTTTTAATATTTATAGCATGTGTCCTCCTAAAATGTCCCTGGAGGACACATGCCTGTCGTCATTAGCTAAAAGTTTACTGAACCCGTTTTGGCATGGCTCTACTTAAATAAAAATGAGTTGCGATTTCCCAACTGAGGGAGAAAACTATCATAAAGATAAACTCAAAAATAATTATTTAGTCAAAATATTGCAAACGTTTCTTATTATTTTCAGAAGTAGAGTATGTCCTTTTTTTTTTTCTTTTTTTTTTACTTATGCTGCGTTCACACCGGACGCGATGCGATGTTTGGGGGTGGTGCGATTACATGTAAAGTCAATGCAGAGACGCGGACAGACGCGAATTTGCTCCGACGGCGAGCATGAAGCGGCGCGAATCACGCGATTGAACGGTGCCGCGTCAAACGCGAGAGTTCAATTTGTTCAACTCGAGCGTCAAATTCACGTGACGCGTTCTCGTGGAAGCCAATCAGCGGTGAGGATCTCAGCCTGCCGTCACTGATGTTCAACCAGAAAACATCAGCCGTTAGCTGTTAGCACACAGAGATCACAGCTCCTCATATCTGTTCAGAAACAGGACAAAAGTTAAACAAGTACAAACCACAGACTGTCTGTGTCATGGAGAATGGAGCATATACAACGTTAGCTTAGCCTGGTCGACCCAATCTCCATTCAGAAAACAAGCATTTTAAAAAGGTTTTTCGCCTGCCGTCTTGTCTGCAGACTTGTCAAGCATTAATTCATGGTTTTTACTAACCGGAATCAGTATGTTGTTACTTCTGCATAATTTAGAAACGTGTATTACAATTTAATCACGGTAAAATATGTTCATTTTGTTGTAGTTGTAGCTCCCGAGCCAGCGCGTCTTGTTTGAATGATGAGAGTAAACACAGCTGGCAGCCACGGGGAAACTCGAGCGATTAGAGCGATGCGAATATTCGCATCGCGTCCGGTGTGAACGCAGCATTAGTTTCTCAAAAGATTTGAATCCTCCATCATTACGTTGACCAGTGGCGAGCCGTCAGGGCCCTCTGTGAGGGCCTAAGATATTCTAAAAAAGAATATTTGAAAACATTAAAAAAAACGTTTTTTTTAAATATTTTTTTGCTTTTACATTTTTAATTAGTTTTACCAAAATAACTTGATTTAATTGTATTTAAAATAATATTTCCAAAGAAATAAATCCTTCGAATCTGCCTGTTCAGTTTCTGTTGGAATGTGAAGGGTTAAATGCCGTCTCAGCGAGTTATGTGAAGACGGGAGAGCTTGTTGGTCCCTCAGTACATCCACAGAGGGCCTGCTATAGTGACTCAACGAGAGAGTAATGTCAAATGACAGTACAATTGACCAATCATATCTTCCCTCTAAATGGGCGGGCTTTATTTTCGCAGACTTTATGACAAGTTCCGCCCGCTGTGAGGTCTATGCAAGTGGTGCCGTGACGCGTCCTAAAACCCGGAAGTAAGCTGCTGGTTCCCTCGACAAAAGAGCAATGAGATTTCTCCATAGGATTTTGGAAAATAGCTGGAAATAAGGTCTGTGGAAAACGAACCTGTTAGATAAATGCACGTTTTGTTCAGCCGGATAATATCCACATGTCTACCCTACTTTTATTATTTTCGATAGATCGATAGATTTATGATCGATAGATTTATAATTAGCATAAATTCGTTCATGATGGCTCACTTCAGTGATAGTGATGACATCGTTGCGAAATTATTAACAGAGTCATTTTCAAGATTGAGTTCCAATGATAAACTGGAGTGGCAAAGGATCAGCTGCATGACCCGCAAGTGCTTCATCCAAAAGGACAGGAGGATGGACTTCGTGTTTAAGTGATTTGATCATCAAAGGTAGGCCTAAGTCATTTTCAATGTGGGCCGCCGTGCCGACTTAATTCATTTGTAATTGTTACTTGGCTATGGGTGCCCTGTCATGATAGGTGTTTATATGGTGTTGTTTTGTGTGGTAGAGGGTCGCTGTCATTGATGCGTTTTGCACATAGACTGGTTTTGCACCCCGGACCGTTGTTTTGATATACCGCTGAAGTATACGCTGTGACGTAATATCTCTTCTTTTTTTTCCTCGAGGGAAGGGGGGTCAGAGGGCCTAGGTATAAAAGTCACGGCTCGCCACTGACGTTGACTAGTATCTCATTATGTTTTACTTCACAGTTAGTTATTTTGACTTAGAATCTCAGTAAATGACTTTGGATCTAATAGTTATGAGCTAAGAATGTCATTAGTTTGACTTGGTGTTCATTTTGACTTGAGTCTCATTATTATTATTATGATTCAATAGCTTATTGTTGACTGACTTAGTATCTAATTATTATCACTTAGTTTCTCACAAAAACGACCAAGGATCTCATCATTATGACAAAGTAGCTCATTATGACTAATTGACTTTATATCTTATTATTATTATTATGACTTAGTGTCTCATTATTAGGCCGATGACTTAGTATCTCAATATTTCGCCTTAGTAATTCAAAATAACGACTAAGCTAATTAAATAGACTAAGTATAAAAAATGTTGGCGGAAATTGGCTTCCATAAGTACAGGACACAGTAACCTAAATGTGTTAGCCTGGGCCTGACATTAACTGGGTGGATGAATTATCTAAATATAAGTAGCATTTGATTTACAATTGTCACAGAAATGTATAAATTGTATTCCACTTACTTATGTTAATAATAAACGATGTATTTCATAAAGAAATACCCACGTTAAATACTGTCCGCTGACATAACACACATTCTTTTGACCTCGGCAGCCAAGGACGGCTAACAGCCAATATAATGAATGCTAGCTAGCCATGTAGCTAACACAATACTTACTAGAGGGCCGATCTTCTCCTTGGCCGGGGCGCCGTAGACATTAGCCTTCTGGGTGATGGTGTGTCCCCGCAGGACGGGAGCTGCGCGCCTGGCGACGGTCCTCAGGATCCCTGACATGTTTGTTTGCTGCGGTAAAGTGTTGCTGCTTTCTCGGCTGAAGAGGCAGATGAAGTGAAGAAGAAGTGGATCAATGCAGAGAGGTCGTTTCGTCTTCTTGTCCCTAGGACGTTACCGTGAGCCACATAGCGCCCCCTACTGACCCGGATGTTAGTGTACTGTACATGATGGATGTATGATGACGGTTTACTCTGCAGTGGTGTACACTTTACAGGGTGGGGGAACTACTCAGATCTTTACTTCAGTAATAACAAAGTGTAGGAATACTCTGTTTCAACTGAGTAGAAGTCCTGTATTTAGAATGTAAGTCAAGTAAAAGTACAAAAGTATTAGCATCTAAATATACTTAAAGAAAAAGTAGTCATTGTGCAGATTGGTCCTTTTCAGAATAATATATATGATATGTTTTATAATTATTGATCATTAAAGTGTTCTCAAAGCTGGAACACATTTTAATGACTTTTTATACTGCAGGGCAGCTTGTGAATTTACTCCAGGTCTAACTAAAGTCTGGTTAAGTGTTAACCCCCTGTAACAGTGTTATATTAAAAAGATAGAACGATCCTCTCTCTTGCTCATATTCTGCTCAGTGTAAGATTTGAAAACAAGAGCAGATCACCAATGCCAATTGATGGCCAGATCTTTATGAAATATATACTTGATACTGAATATATCACTTTTCTAAATAATGTTTTATATGGATCTTGACTTGGTATCGCTCACTATTTATCCATTTAGAATTTAGAAGTTTTAGGCATTAGATAAAGAGTTTCGATCTAATCAATTATTCCAATGCACTGCTTTAATTCTGTTGAACAATCAAAGGCTTTTACCCGTTGGAAAATACCTTTTGCACCGAAATTACACTGTTGTTGTGATGGATATTCAGCCTTGCTTTGCAGCGACACAAACGGTGACGTCATGACTCAGCTCCAACAGGGCTCTGGTTGGTGGAAAAGCAAACTGTTACCAACCAAAGTAACACCAGCACGGAACTACAACAGAACTGATTTCAGCGGAGAAGGGGTATCAGGGCCTCAAAGTGAACGTGGGGCCTTGGGGGACCCTGAGGAGTAAGGCTCTGAGCAGGTTCCCCCTTTACCGTTTGCTAACCCTTGGTTGTCCCTTCAGTATGTAACCTCTGAAGTAGAAGTCTCAGTGTGAGGCTCTGGCATTCAGTTTTCTAATAACAAAGCTTACTGAACTCCACGTGAGAGCTAATCCTCTGCAGCTCACGCTCAGACTGCCTCCTGATAACTGGGGACAAGGGGGCCATGGTATGTAATAATCCCCCCCCCCCATCAACATTCACCCCATCTCTCCACAACAATACCCCACAGACTTTAGTTGGAAGAAGCATTTTGCAATCCTGACTCTCTACATCTCTTTGGCTCGGATTGTGGATTGTTTTCCCGGCCCTCTGTGTCATTTTCAATCCACTACTGTTTGTGTACTTCAATTCATTTAAATTTAGGATCATTTTTCTTTTGCAAACCGCTAAAAAAAATGGGAATAGAACTCGCTGTCAATATGTCCGATGAAGTTTCACTTTACGGAGGAAAAAGTGCCTTTACCCAAATGGAGCACAACATAGTGGCTGGATATCTGATAATGGCAGGTAACAAAGAAAATGGCTTTATGAATAGATGAATTGATTGAGTAATTTGAAAATTGTGTTGTATGCAATGTGATTTATCTGCTTGGTGTTCTTCTCTAGAACCTTGTAATCCTTTTATGTAACTCTGCATTCAGACCTTGTTTGAACTACTCTCAAAACATCTAACAGTTAAGTTTCCAACCATTCGCAGTAAGCTGGAAGGAGATATGGGAATTTGGCTTACTATTGGCAGTGTTATGTAATTCCTCATAAAGAATAATGAAATAACACATTCAAAAGTGTATTATGCTGCAAGCTTTCCTGAATACCATATTCCTGTCGAGCCAACTCCTATTACTATATTTGCTAAAGATTCCAAACACACAAAAGCACACACAGCAAAGTTTAAGCACTGTATAGAGTCTTGTAGTGATGATATGTTTGCAGGCCAACCCTAAAGTTAGCATCGCTAGGGCTCCCTTGACAAAAGGTCAATTGGAATCTTTCTATTGGATTTTGGAATATTGCAGGAAAACAGGATAATCTTTAGATGAACAGTATTTTGTGATGTTCGAGGTGTTAATGCAATTGCCATAAGTGAAACTAACGTTAACCTATAAACTGACTACATCACGGTCACTTGACTGCGCATCAACATCGCTAAGCTAAAGGCGGCTAATGTGTCTTAAACCTTTACTTAGAATATTTTTTGAATTGTAAGGTGTCCTTGGGTGCTTTTAAAGGCGCCTCTAAATAGAATGAATTATTATTATTAATGTTATAAAATATATAAGCTTCAGACTTTCACCAGTGGGGTATTTACTGACGTATTTTATGTTGTAAAACAAAATGTTAAAAGCTCTTCAGCTTCAGTTAAGATCTTATTTAAGGCATCTAACCAAAAACATGTTCAAAAAATGGTTGACTTCAAGAAGAGAGAATCGGAAGTGGTAAAATGCTAACTAATTTCACGGTTTGAGGACTCATTTCTGCACTATTCTATTCCAAATCAGCTTTTTTTATTGCTAAATTACTATAAATCAACTGTAGAAATAAAGTTAAACTGTTTCCTCCTGTGTGTCTGTCAGAAAACTCTTCTTCTTCTTTAATCTTTAAACTTGAAAAGTGTATTCTCTTTTTGAAAATCACTTATTGTGGATGACTTAGTGACTTTGAGGAAATGCTTATGTGTTATATTTTTCTTCTCAGTCACTTTGATTGAATAGGATTAAAGGTTTGACTTTTGCCTCCCACGATGTGACACTTTACTTCAAGTCTTCTTTCCTCCTCTTAGGTATCGTGAGTTTAGCCAGCAACATTGTGGTTCTGTTGATGTTTGTGAAGTTTAAGGAGCTGCGCACTGCCACCAACATCATCATCATCAACCTGGCTCTTACTGACATCGGAGTGGCTGGTATCGGATATCCCATGTCAGCAGCCTCTGATATCCACGGCAGCTGGAAGTTTGGATACACTGGTTGTCAGGTGAGTGCCCTCTTCTGAACATCATTTAACTGAGGGGGACAACCCAAAACGACATGGAATGCAAGTTAAAAGCTTGATTCAAGATCCCTCCACTTCGGGTCGGTGTTCTTTTCTCATTAATGACCGGTTTTGCTGCACATTATCCCATTATAACATTACATGTCATTTGTTAGACACTTTTATCCAAAGCGACTTCAGTACTGTGGACAATCCCCACAGGAGCAATTTGGGGTGAAGTGTCTCAGGGACACAACGACATGCTGACTGCAGTGGGACTGCAGTGGGACTGCAGTGGGACTCGAACTTGATTTGAAGTCCAGCACACTACCCACTGAGCCACAGCCTCCCTCCCATTATAACATGGCTATGTACTGTATAAACCAACAACTTGACTCACAAAATGTTCTTAAAATAATTGTTTTGATGAAAACAAGAAGAAAATCATAATCTGTTCCATTGTGTACCAACGGCTTATCTGCGGTGACAGGAACATCTCTCAATATGACAGCAGCACTGATGGAGGTTTACTTCCTGTCTGTCTTCTTCTGATGTTCCCTTTAGTGTTTACTTCCTGTCTGTCTTCTAATGCCGTTTTCTTTTGTGGTTGCGTTCCGATTATCCAAAAATCAGCTCCTAAGTTCTAACCCTATCTCCTATTCCTTGACCTCTGAGTGAAACGTCACGGGGTTAAGGGATAGTGGATAGGAGAATTCAAAATGACTTAGGAGAAGAGACTGCGGTACTTTAGAGAATCCGAATGCACTTTCACTATCTGACGTGTTTATGATGTGCCAGCAGACGTCCTGAATGTGCGTCTGCTGCTGTGGGGAAACTATGGAAACTACAGTTTTCTATAGCGGACTACAACATGGATGTTTTATAAGAACGAGGGACTACTGTCAACTCATCTAGAGACTCTGCACCGTGCTCTGATGCTGTTGCTTTATGCTTTATGAACGTGGACAACAGAGAAACATATTCTTCATGACAAAAGTTGGAATTGAAATAAAAAGGAGGTTTCAAACTTCCTTTATAACCTCCTTTAGCTTAGGAACCACTGGACCTCCCTCACCGAAAGGAGAGGAGAAAATGCTGCCCCACAATGCCTTGCAGGCGCAGCATTTGCCGTGACACAACAGTCGGCCGTTCAGGGAAACAAACGATTATGACGGAGAAATTATATCATGAAAGTTACGGTGCTTATTAAGCATTTTAAAACGTAGGTGGCAACTTTCCAAAGTGCTTTGTTTTGAACGTTCATCAGTATTATAATCAAAAAGAGAAATATGAACGTTAGTTTTTACTGAAATGATCAAATAAAATCAACATTGCACAGTCTTTACTGAGCTGTGTGGGGTTTGTTCAACTTTTAAAAGATGTTTGAATGGTGATATACACAGTGATAGATGTTAAGGACTTACGGTTATAATACATTTGTATTGATTTTAAGATATTTTCATACAATCATACGTATTGGGATCATTTGTATTAATGTGGACCGGAGGGAGAGGACGAGCATAAATTTCACTTTCCTTTTTTATTTAAATTCCAACTTTGGTCATGAAGAATATGTTTCTCTGTTGTCCATGTTCATAAAGCATAAAGCAACAGCATCAGAGCACGGTGCAGAGTCTCTAGATGAGTTTACAGTAGTCCCTCGTTCTTATTAAACATCCATGTTGTAGTCCGCTGTATAGAAAACTGTAGTTTCCATAGTTTCCCCACAGTAGCAGACGCACATTTATGACGTCCGCTGGCGCATCATAAACACGTCAGATAGTGAAAGTGCAGTCGGATTCTCTAAAGTACCGCAAGTCTCTTCTCCTAAGTCCTTTTGCATTCTCCTATCCACTATCCCTTAACCCCGTGAGAGTTTCACTCAGAGGTCAAGGAATAGACGATAGGGTTAGACAATAGGAGCTGATTTTTGGATTATCCGACCGCAACCCATCTTCTTCTGCTGTTCACTTTAATGTTTACTTCCTGTCTGTGGTTGCGGTCGGATAATCCAAAAATCAGCTCCTAACGTCTAACCGTGCTCTGACGCTGTTGCTTTATGCTTTATGAACGTGGACAACAGAGAAACATATTCTTCATGACCAAAGTTGGAATTGAAATAAAAAAGGAGCTGGGGCTGCATTTTATCTTCTCCGGTCCTGTGGTTCCTAAGCTAAAGGAGGTTATAAAGGAAGTGTGAAACCTCCTTTCCTATCATTTAGAGAATTGGAACGGCACTTATCATGGCTGCCACTGAGGGACTTCCGGGTCATTTCACTCCGTTAGGAAGGTTCCTAAGCTAAATGGACTATTCCACTTAAGCCCGGCTTCTTTTGCTGTTCACTTTAATGTTTACTTCCTGTCTGTCTTCTTCTGCTATTCCCTTTAGTGTTTACTTCCTGTCTGTCTTCTTCTGCTGTTCCCTTTAGTGTTTACTTCCAGTCTGTGGCCCTTTCTCAGGTCGACTATTTTCATTTCCTCGCTCCTCACTCCTCGGTCCTCGGTCTCACCGGAAGTTGATTTGTCTGCTCCATCTTGAGTAGCGTCCCATGGCTCTTATTTCTGCCGGAGGATCGAGGATCGATGAGCGATAATGGAGGAGCGATAATGGAGGAACCACCAGACCATCCTCCGATGAAATCCTCAGATACTCGCCCCGCCTCCTTACTGTGTATCGCTCACTGATTGGACGATGCAGCGCATGCACTGATCTGATGCTTCTTGACATGAGAGCAGTTTCCCAGCAGAGTGAAGAAAACACATGAAACTCAAGGGACTCACTCCTCAGTTTATACCGTGTTTTGTTTCAATGAATGTTAATCTAACTGGGTTTTGATAGATAGATTTTTCCTGTTCACACCGCAGAGGCGCCGCCTCTTAGCTCCGGAATCCGGTTCACTTCCAGCTCCAAAAAATTGTCGGTCTAGAGGCAAGAGCTTCGGAGCTAAGAGGCGGCGTCGCTTACGTCTCTCTTACGTCGAGGCGGGTTGAAGTAGATGCTGAAGACCACAAAGAAGTCTTGCATTTCGCATGTGATGTTTGTAAAGTTCCAAGTAAAGTCGTCCCTTGTAAAGTCGTCCGATGCCTTCCATTTCGTTTCGTAAGAGGATAACCAAAGCGAACAGCGCTTCAATACAATCGGCCATTGTTGTTGTTGTCGATGTGAGGGATTTCGGCGCGGTTTGGATTTTATGAAGCAGGCACGTAAACGGTGACGTCATGACGCAGCAGCGGCAGTTCTGGGCGGTGTGAACAGAGCGGGAGCAGAAAAGGGAAAACGGAGCTGAACCAGAAAAGCTCCCGCTCGGAGCTAGAAAGGGAAAAGCGCTGGTGTGAAAGCCGCAATAGAGAACCACAGTGACGCGTCCTAAAACCCGGATGTAAACTCCTTCCGGTTCCTTCCATGGGGTTCCTTCGTCAAAAACCAATGCAATTTCTCCATAGGATTTTGGAAAATAGCTGGAAATAAGGTCTGTGGTTGACACACATTTAAGAGACGGATCACGTTTTGTTCAGCCGGATAATATCCACATGTCTACCCTACTTTTATAATTTTCGAAGCATAAATCTAGTCGCAAGAAGCAAAATGCTAACGTTATGCTATAAAGGAACTACAGCAGGGTCTCTGCTTCAACTTAAGATCCATATTCAAACATACAGATTGTAAATGGTACAAGTTGAAGTGTTTGTTTGAACAGTTTGCAGGAGGCAGGTACTTGCTTTCAAGCAGAACAGGGCAAACAAACTTAGCGGGAGTGTTTACGTGTTCGGTGTAATGAAGTAAAACGGCCTGGACAACTTCTGTAGTCCTATATAGCCACTTGGTAACAACCATCGTTTTTCAGACACGTCAACTCTTCAAAAATCACCAGCGGGGTCACTGCTGATGGATTTAATGTCGTAGAACAAAACGTGATCCGTCTCTTCAATTTGTGTCAAACACAGACCTTATTTGGAGCTATTTTCCAAAATCCTATGGAGAAATTGCATAGCTTTTTCTCGAAGGAACCGGACGTGGTAAAAATGCTAACTTACGTCCGGGTTTTAGGACGCATCACTGCGGTTCTCTATTGCTCTTAAAACTCATTTCCCTGCTTCTCGTGGTTTCCTTGCAAGTGAGGGACGCAAGGAATCCATTTAACCGACCTGAGACGGGGCCTCTCTTCCTCTGCTGTTCCCTTTAATGTTTACTTCCTGTCTTTATTCTTCTTTCTGTGTCTTTTAACTCTTTCCTCCTGTTGTTCTGTTTCTTTGTTCTTGTTCTCTTTTTATTTTCTTTACTGGGGACAGTTTAGACAAGTTTTGTGCTCTCCAAAAATATAAAGGTTTTTTATGGTGTTTTCTGAAGGAGGAATACTAATGTCCTAAGCAATGGTCTTTTTCCTTTAGCAGCTAAAAAAATAAGAACAAATGTTATGTTGAGGTTTACTTCAAAGGTAAATGCTTTCTGGGCTGTATTAAGATCATGAATTAATGGTCTGAAATTGTAAATTTGTTCAGCTGATTCTGGCTTCTCAGATGTGAGAACCTCGTGGATTAATAAAAGTCTGTATTCCTTTTATTTTTCTTTATTTCTCTTTCTTTTTGTATTAATTATAATAAATGTAATATCTCTGTGTTTTGATTGGACAAAACAACCCACTTCAAAATGTCGCCTTTAGCTCTGGACAATTGTGATGGACATTTGAGATTTCAAACAGTTTTGTACCAAGTGTGTACACAGTTAATGCAAAACAATCTGCAGATTTATCAACCAGGAATATAATTGTTTTTCATTAAATCGGCTATAAACCAAAGGCTTTGTTTTAGTGAGATAATAAACATGATATCAAAGTCCTAGCATGTCCTTTAACTACACATCAGTCAATTACCTGGTGTACCTCCTTGCATAGACACTACCTTTAACTGCCTTTAAACCCATTGAAACACGACTATTAAAGTGTGATTAAAGTTGCTTTAACCAATAAACATGGTTAATTATAATTACATGACAGGCCCACTATCAATAACGGTCTGTTAATTAACTTTTCCTGTGTTTTTGTCCCTAGATCTATGCAGCTCTCAACATCTTCTTTGGCATGGCGAGTATTGGCCTGCTGACGGTGGTGGCCATCGATCGATACCTCACCATCTGCAGACCTGATATAGGTATTCAATCACTGCAGTTGGGGGATTTCAACTTATTTATATTCCTACTGATATGCTTGTTTGGGCGGCCATGAATCAGGAGGTCAAGCCGTAGTCCTCATGTCGAAATGTTTTGGGTGAGATACTGAACCACAACATTCACCTGGATGAATGTCTGTCAATGAGAATCAGTTTGGCAAATTGTATGGGATCACTATAAATGTGTGTGTGGAATGGATGAATGTTGTCCTGGAGTGTAAAGGTGTTTTGAGTGGTGGGAAGACTATAAGGCGCTATACATAGTTAACCAGCTCTCATCTCCATGCACGTGTTTAGAACTAGACTGACTACAGTATCCATTCAGTAGCGTTAAGCCAAGCCCCCAGGATGTGCGGCAGGTGTTTAAGCACATTTTCATAGTGGCCAAACGGTAATATTAAAACTTCCGTATCAGTCATGTGATGCCATTGAGCCCAAAAATATTTGTTCCCATTGACTTACATTGGGAAAGAGACATCTGTGAATCAGCATACTTAAAGCATTTTTTAAATAAAGTACACTGTCGGAACATTTGAAAAACCCTAATTAAAATGATTAGATCTTAAATAAAATGCGCTAATAACCAACTACAGAGTTATTTCCCACTCCATTCATCTGATGACCGCTATTTCATGTCCAAATAGACATGAAATAGGCGGAAGGCGGGGTTTGAAGGATCCGGGTACTTTTGCTCTTGAGAGTCAGGCCATTTTGGCTTCATGCACCACTGAGCAGCGAATGAACTGGGTCCCTGCCTCCAACGCTGTATCCCGTTCTCTTTACACATCCATGTGTTTATCAGGCAGACCTAACTAAAACAATCCAATAGTTTGGCAGTAATGTCAAATTGGAATCTATGTCTGTCTGTCATTCTGTCCTTAGATTTTCTGGACTACCGTTCCTTCAAAACACGTCCCACCCAGCAATGTATTGCGAAGGACATTTCATTAGTATTGTGTTAGGTCACACTATGTAGTGTATTGATATGGGATCATTATTAAGTGTTGGACTGTTAAACTTGTACAGCTTTCTCTCCCTCAATGTTTGTGTGGGCTTATGAATCAAAATGATGTTATTACATTGCATTTAGCACATGCTTTCTTCCAAAGCAACTTTCAACAAGTGCAATCAACCATGATGATACAAACTCGTTGTTTGTGGTTCAACCATGTCCTGAATGTAGAAGGGGCCTGTTCCATTCACAGTGCAGTGGACCAGTACCTTGAAGTGTCTTGAAGCGGTTTAGGGCAGCTGCTGGTATCCAGTGAAGGGAGAGAAGAAGCTGCGTAGTGTGGGAGAACTTAGGGAGGGTGAAGACCAGTTGGGCTGCTGGGTTCTGTATGAGCAGGGCTAAGGGAGGCAACTCATGGTGGGAGTGATGCTCAAGACCAGAAGGAGCACAACGTTGTTTGGATCCGCTGTTATCAAGCAGGCTACAAGCAGCAATACCTCTTAAACACATATATCATTTTGTAACAAATTCCACATACTCAGTTGGCAGTATCTTAGAGTTATTCAACTGCTCTTAAATAAATCCTGGAGTTGATATCAATGTCCTTTCTCTCTCCAGGGCAGAAAATGACGATGCAATCATACAACCTAATTATTCTGGCAGCGTGGCTCAATGCTGTGTTCTGGTCCTCCATGCCGGTGGTGGGGTGGGCTTCTTATGCCCCTGACCCCACCGGAGCCACATGCACCATCAACTGGAGGAACAATGATGCGTGAGTTTCACGACACTGCACAATGTATTGAGTACTTTACCCATGACATTCTTCTTTTAATACTACCAGGAGAATTACTCACCAACAATGACGACACAAATACTCCTGCTGCTACTGTGGGCTAGGGTTAGGGTTTAACATTAGGGTTATGACATTATTGCATCTCACCCATACAAATTGTGGCTACTTAGCAAATCTGATGACCAAAAGGCAGTACATTAATACACACAAAATAAACATATAAGTAAACTTTTTAAGAGAAAAACTATATTTCATAATAAATCTGTTAAAATGGTTCCATCCAGACAAGGTTTACTTCCAAATATACATTTAACGGTTAGGCTGCTGAAATGTAAAGAATGACTAAGCTTAAGCCCTTTGAATGATCATCTGATTAGGGGCCTCAGTCACACAACACCATGAACAGGCATACACTCTTCTGTTATAACAGGCACATATTTGTTTCAGAATTACTCTAGTATTATAGTGTGTGATGTTGTTTATTGCAGTAAAGTGAGTTTTGTATTGTTGAATATATTGTTCTTTTTTTCTTTGTTTTTTACTTTCTAAATCTTCAAACTTGGCAATAGTCTATGTCACTTTAGCCAATGCAACAAGGCAAATAGTTGTTTATAATGAAGTAAACAAATGTATATGTATAATATGGAATTTGGGGAAGGTTGACCCAAATGAGGCAAACACTGTTAATAAAAGATACAAGTGTATAAGGTTTAATCCAGGCAAGGCAAAACAAAACAGACCAGAATGGAATGGAGCGTAACAGAAAGAAAAATGAGGGAATAAAGTGTATGTACAGGAGGTCAGGTGGATGCAAGGCTATGATAGGCAACCAGCGTTGAAATAAGTACTCTTACTTAAAGTGGACCTATTATGTTATATTGGAAAAATACATTGTAGGGCAATACCTATACAAAACATGTCTGTGGCGGCGTTTTAATCATAGTCTACATTTAATAGCCACCTCTGTCGGGGTTGTGGGTTTTGACGCGCCTCTCTTTGTTTCCAAACAATTCAGCAGAGATCGTTGTTGAATTAGATGAGCTTTATTCAATGGTCCAGACGACATACAAACAGGAGGACACATTTCTTCGCTTCATGGTAAAATAAAGTTATCAGTCTCAAAAAGAACATAAAGAACACGGTCAAAAGACTTTTCCGCTTCCTCGTCTCATCACCATCAGCTGTGTCCTAACAACCTACCATATATAGGCATATACCCATGCCCGTGATACTGACGCACATATCATAACAAAGAAGTGAGCCTTAAATTAATAAATTTTAAACCATAGTGTGACTCACAAAAATACCTGATAATCAAGAGTTTAATCTAATTTATATTATTATGAAGCCTAACATTCAGACAATAATAACAAAAGGAAAATGGCTCCAACAATATCTGTGAAGGTTTTTGCTTCAAATACCAAACAGATCACCCATTGTAGCCATGCCTCATACTGCTCATACCCCTCTTTTGCAGCCCTGTTAGAGAAACGCGGATTGTGGGTCCTTAGCTTGAAAAAAAAAAAGAGGAGGCGGAGCTAATGCCTGATCAGAATTCTACCGGAGATAAAGTTAAATTCTGCTGTGATAAAACGCCATCCTGTTCTAAACCACATCAAAGATTATCTCTGAAACAGTATGGAGCTCAAATGCTTATTCTCTTGCAGGTTTATCACAAGGTGAGTTCCTTTTTTTATTTCCTGCTTTTTAAACACATGTGCTCTACAGTAGGCTACAGGTTAGCTCTGAGTGTTAGCAAGGCTTGCTAATGTAAACAAAGACGAGATTACGTCCAAAACACGTCCGGTGTAGGTACCATATCTGCACGGCCTGTCACTACCCGATCCGTCCCCCTGCCCGATCGGTACTGTGCATGTGCGAGATGGTCCGCCATATTGGACAAGTCTGGACGGCAACCCAAGATGGACACTTGACACAGTGGCTTTTAGCAAAGCTCAAAAAGAAAAAACCGAGAGAGATGAGTTATTGTTATTACAACGTGACTTCACTATTATTTTACAACTATTTGTATTGGGTTCTTTTATTTGGGGTTAAGTACATTGTCAGAATAAGTGAGCAATGGATTTAACTTCTGTTAGACAGCTATCATACTGAATAAATATTTACTGTGAATGTATGCAAAAATGTATGGCATATGGCTGTCTAACAGAAGTTAAATTCATTTCTCACTTATTCTGACAATGTACTTAACCCCAAATAAAAGAACCCAATAAAAAGAGTTGTTAAATAATAGTGAAGTCACGTTGTAATAACAATAACTCATCCCTCTCGAGTTTTCTTTTTGAGCTTTGCTAAAAGCCACTGTGTCAAGTGTCCATCTTGGGTTGCCGTCCGGAGTTGTCCAATATGGCGGACCATCTCGCACATGCGCAGTACCGATCGGGCAGGGGGACGGATCGGGTAGTGACACGGCCTACCAGATCAGCACCGGGTCCGTTACGCTTACTCATGACGTCAGGCATTGGCTGTACGGCAACCCAAGAGGACATTTTACACGGCCAAATTCCGCAAAGAATATTAAAAAATAACAATCGACAGTGGATGTATGTTAGTGGAACTGTGTCCGGAAAGTGAAGTGTTAATTAAGTAATGTTATTGAAGAACTGAAATGCATAAAATTGAAAGTTAATATGTAGCATATCCCTCCGAAATATGGTCGTAGACTTTACTGATGAATTAGAATTTATTGAAACTCCAGACTCAACGTAAGAGCTTGTGCCTCTTCGGGGGGTGCTAACATTTAAACATAAACTTTATTCTTTACTTTCTCTGTCTTTATGATATCAGATACCGTCATGTTGTTTCCATAGCAACAACAACTTCCTGTCAACAGCTCCTGTTTCACCTGCTTAATACAGTTATCATCACTGCTACTGTGGTCCAGGGCCATTCAAAAGGGATGGGAAGGGAAGGTGCTTTTCAAAAGAGTTCTATAACAAAACATCCAAAATTGGATGTAGAATTCCGCGCAAGTGGCTATGTTACTCACCATCTATGGACCGGGTGTACTGTGAGCAGTGCCGGCTGTTAGGTGACAGACCATCTGCCCATCACCTCCACCAAGCGTGGAGAATAGGAATAAATGATTGGCAGGGTCTCTCTAAAAAGATTAAGGAACACAAATTCTCTCGCTCTCATTTGGCAGCATGTGTCGTGTATGATACGTGGAAAAATAATCTGACCATTGACGCGCAAATATCATCTGAGTTTAAGAGAGAGGTGGGGTTTTGGACCGAGGTCCTAACCAGAATAACTGATGTTACACTAACACTGGCCTCTCGCAACTCTGCTTTCCGGGGTCACAGAGAGAAAATAGGTGATATAGATAATGGTAATTTCTTATCTACCATAGAATTTATGGCGCGTTATGATCCAGTTCTGCAAAGGCTTATTGAAAGCAAAAAGAAGGTGCACTACCTAAGTCCTCAAACTCAAAACGAAATAATTTCATTGCTATCGACAAAAGTGCAGGACACAATCATTACAGACATACAGAATTCAGAATTCTATTCGATTATAATGGATACTACCCAGGACATTTTAAAAGTATACCAACTGAGTCAAGTGTTCAGATATGTTACTATAGCAAATGATGAAAATGGAAACCCTACAGAGGTGAAAATAAACAAAAGTTTTTTGGGCTTCCATGCAGTCACAGACCAAACTGCTGCAGGTCTAGAGAGAGAAATTCTCGAATCGATGGAGAGAAAGGGGATACTACTTGGGAAGTGCCGCGGACAAGGATATGACGGGGCTAGCAATATGAGTGGCGTCTACTCCGGTGTACAAAAACGCATAAGGGATAAAGAGCCCAACGCAGTGTACATTCATTGTGCTGCGCACAATTTAAACCTTGTACTCAATGACGCATGCCAAAATATACCTGAGATAAAAGACTTCTACGACACTGTTGAAAGGCTATATGTATTCTTTAGTGGAAGCATCAAACGATGGGAGCTTTTGGAAACACACCTCTCAGTGCCCAAGGCTGGCCAGCCTACACTGAAGAGACTATGCCCGACACGATGGGCATCAAGACAAGACGCCGTCCAATCATTGCGGTTCCGTTATGCTGACATTATGCAAGCGCTAACTAAGATAGACTTGCTCTCCAAAAAAAGCGAGGAACGTGCCGAGTCGATTGGCTTGAAAAAGGCCATGGAGAGCTTTGAGTTTGTTGTAATGACTGTAATACAGGGCAAGGTCCTTGAAACAGTCAACATTGTGTCCCAAGCTCTCCAGCGCAAAGACGTGGACCTCTTACAGGCGACAGCAATGCTTGGTAACGCAACCGATACACTTGCCCAACTCCGAGGAGAGTTTGATGGCTTAAAAGCGCACGCGCAAGACCTGGCATCCTCATGGGGTGTCCACAGTCTCTTCAAAGACAGACGCGTAAGGCGAACAAAGAGGCACTATTCTGAGCTTTGCGAGGACCAGCGGCTCCAAGACCCAGGGGAGCATTTTAGAGTGGCGGTATTTTACGCAAATATCGATATTGTCGTTGCCCAACTCAAAAATCGATTTGTTGGAATGAGCGAAGTTGCACAGCGATTTTCTTTTCTGCTTCCCCGCAAACTTTTGCACGCAACAGACAAGGATCTGTCTGAGTCCGCAAGTGCTTTATCAGGCCAGTATAAAGACGACCTGTCAGCCGAGTTTCCTTTCCAGATCCTGTCCCTCCGTAATGCTCTTAGGCCTACTATAAAGAAAATTGAGCGTGGAACAATCAAAGACCTTGCACAAACCCTGCTCATTGAAAATCAGTCAATTTTGCCAAGTATCCCCGATGTTGCCACAGCACTGAAATTGTTTTTAACTTTACCCGTGACTGTTGCCAGTGCTGAGAGATCTTTCTCAAAACTTAAATTAATAAAGACATATTTGAGGAGCACAATGTCGCAAGAGAGACTGTCTGGGTTAGCAGTCCTTAGTATTGAGAGCCGACGCGCGCGCAGTATAGATTTAAAGACTGTTATACAGGACTTTGCGCAGAAGAATGCCAGGAGACGCGCTCGTATAAAATAATAGGCCTACAAAGCAGCTCCTGATTGCATCCTCTATGTAGCCTATAGGATGTGTTTTATTTGTTTGTTTTTTGTAGGCTACTTTTCTTTTATACAGAATGTTATATATATGTGAACCGTTCCGTTGTGTGAACTCCAATGATGATAGGCTATAACGTTCTACAATATACCTTCATGTTACAAAAAATACACAGCCACTTGTTTGTATTTGTCAATGATGTTTAAATCAGATGTATATTATTATACAGTTCCTACTGACCCTATACTGTTTAAATCAGATGTATTTTTATACAGAAAGTTCCTACTGACCTATAGGCCTACTGTTTACAAAAGATGCCTGAAAAAATAAACATTTAAAAAAATGGCCGCGATGTCTATCCCATGTCACTCTATTATTGATTTAGGGGAGGGGGCGGGGCCCCATGGTCCGACCTGCGGGGGAGCCCCGAAATATTGCGCAACGCCACTGATTGCACAGGTGTGCCTTAGGCTGGCCACAATAAAAGGCCACTCTAAAATGTTCAGTTTTACCACACAGCACAATGCCACAGATGTCGCAAGTTTTGAGGGAGCGTGCAATTGGCATGCTGACAGCAGGAATGTCCACCAGAGCTGTTGCCTGTGAATTGAATGTTCATTTCTCTACCATAAGCCGTCTCCAAAGGCGTTTCAGAGAATTTGGCAGTACATCCAACCGGCCTCACAACCGCAGACCACGTGTAACCACACCAGCCCAGGACCTCCACATCCAGCATGTTCACCTCCAAGATCGTCTGAGACCAGCCACTCGGACAGCTGCTGCAACAATCGGTTTGCATAACCAAAGAATTTCTGCACAAACTGTCAGAAATCGTCTCAGGGAAGCTCATCTGCATGCTCGTCGTCCTCATCGGGGTCTCGACCTGACTCCGGTTCGTCGTCGTAACCGACTTGAGTGGGCAAATGCTCACATTCGCTGGCGTCTGGCACGTTGGAGAGGTGTTCTCTTCACGGATGAATCCCGGTTTTCACTGTTCAGGGCAGATGGCAGACAGCGTGTGTGGCGTCGTGTGGGTGAGCGGTTTTCTGATGTCAATGTTGTGAATCGAGTGGCCCGTGGTGGTGGGGTTATGGTATGGGCAGGCGTATGTTATGGACCACGAACACAGGTGCATTTTATTGATGGCATTGTGAATGCACAGAGATACCGTGACGAGATCCTGAGGCCCATTGTTGTGCCATTCATCCACGACCATCACCTCATGTTGCAGCATGATAATGCACGGCCCCATGTTGCAAGGATCTGTACACAATTCCTGGAGGCTGAAAACATCCCAGTTCTTGCATGGTCAGCATACTCACCGGACATGTCACCCATTGAGCATGTTTGGGATGCTCTGGATCGGCGTATACGACAGCGTGTTCCAGTTCCTGCCAATATCCAGCAACTTGGCACAGCCATTGAAGAGGAGTGGACCAACATTCCACAGGCCACAATCAACAACCTGATCAACTCTATGCGAAGGAGATGTGTTGCACTGCGTGAGGCAAATGGTGGTCACACCAGATACTGACTCGTTTTTGGACCCCCCCCAGACCCCCCCAATAAAGCAAAACTGCACGTTTCAGAGTGGCCTTTTATTGTGGCCAGCCTAAGGCACACCTGTGCAATAATCATGCTGTCTAATCAGCATCTTGATATGCCACACCTGTGAGGTGGGATGGATTATCTCGGTAAAGGAGAAGTGCTCACTATCACAGATTGTTTCAGATTTGTGAACAATATTTGAGAGAAATGGTTATTTTGTGTATATAGAAAATGTTTTAGATCTTTGAGTTCATCTCATGAAAAATGGGAGCAAAAACAAAAGTGTTGCATTTATATTTTTGTTCAGTGTAGTTTGTTTCGTAGATTCTTTGGGCCGAGTACAATAACTTCAGTTTTGGTCGTGTTTAACATCAAAAAGTTTAAGGTCATCCACGTTTTTAAGTCCTGGAGGCAGTCTTGAATTTTATTTAGGTGATTGGTTTCATCAGGCTTGATGGATAAATATAGTTGAGTATCATCCGCATAACAGTGGAAATTTACAGAATGATTCCTTATAATATTGCCTCGCGGAAGCATATATAATGTGAACAAAATAGGTCCGAGCACTGAGCCCTTTGGCACTCCATGGCTAACTTTGGTTTGCATGGAAGATTCATCGTTGACACGTACAAACTGAGAGCGTTCAGATAGATAGGACCTAAACCAGCCTAAAGCAGTTCCCTGTATGCCAACTAAGTGCGCCAGTCTTTGCAATAAGATATCATGGTCGATAGTATCAAATGCAGCACTGAGGTCGAGCAAAACAAGAATAGAGACAAGTCCCTTGTCTGAGGCTATTAGAATGTCATTTGTGACTTTAACCAGAGCTGTCTCTGTGCTATGATGTGTTCCAAAGTGCTTTGTTTTGAACGTTCATCAGTATTATAATCAAAGAGAGAAATATGAACGTTAGTTTTTACTGAAATGATCAAATAAAGTCAACATTTCACTGAGCTGTGTGGAGTTTGTTCAACTTTTAAATGGTGAATGGTGATGTACACAGTGATAGGTGTTAAGGACTAACGTTTATAATAAATACATTTGTATTGATTTTAAGATCTTTTCATAGTTCATACAATCATACGTATTGGGATCATTTGTATTAATGTGGACCGGAGGGAGAGGGTGACGAGCATAAATTTCACTTTCCTTTTTTATTTCAATTCCAACTTTGGTCATGAAGAATATGTTTCTCTGTTGTCCACGTTCATAAAGCATAAAGCAACAGCATCAGAGCACGGTGCAGAGTCTCTAGATGAGTCTGTCGTTCTTATTAAACATCCATGTTGTAGTCCGCTGTATAGAAAACTGTAGTTTACATAGTTTCCCCAAAGCAGCAGACGCACAAAATGACGTCCGCTGGCGCATCATAAACACGTCGGATAGTGAAAGTGCAGTCGGATTCTCTAAAGTACCGCAGTCTCTTCTCCTAAGTCCTTTTGAATTCTCCTATCCACTATCCCTTAACCCCGTGACGTTTCACTCAGAGGTCAAGGAATAGGAGATAGGGTTAGAGGTTAGAACTTAGGAGCTGATTTTTAAACTATCCGACCGCAACCACAGGCTGTGCAGATATGGTACCTACACAGGCATTGTTTCTGATAGCAACTCTCTGTGGGTCCGCCGCCGATTTGAAAGAAAATCTTTATCCGCTCGTTGTACCCCCGTTTTTAAAAGATTTGGGTACGGAGGAAAAGAGAAAGGGTTTTATTTTCTGACGCTACGTGAGTTCCCCGATGCACCGGGGACACATATTTATGTATAAAAGACATCAAAAAGTGCATTTTGCATGATAGGTCCCTTTTAAGTAAAGGTATTAATATCATTGTCTAAAGATACTCTATTACAAGTCAAAGTCGGTCAGATGATAAAACTAACTTAGCTTTTCCTCCACAGCTCCTTCATCTCTTACACCATGGCTGTGATTGCTGTGAACTTCATACTGCCTCTGTCCATCATGTTGTACTGCTACTACAACGTGTCCGTCACTATGAAGAGATACAAAGCCAGCAACGGACTAGACAGCATCAACATGGACTGGACCGATCAGATGGACGTCACCAAGGTGAACACTGCGCCCCATCTGACTCACTCTTCTTTCTTCACTCTGCTAGGTTAGCATAGCATAGGCCATCAGTTTAACTTTTGTGTTTTAAAAAGTCGTTAAAAGTCAATTCATTTTTTCCCCTGCATATACTACTTGTAAAAAGCTTCCTTTGTACAGTTTTCAACAGCATGATATTGCATTGGGAATGTGTCCCCTGGATTCAGGCTTATTTTACCCTTGCATCTATATTACATTTTAATCTTGACTAGCAGAGAATCGACTCACTTTATAAGTGTAACTTTGTCCAAACATTTATTTTTAGAAACTGATTTTACATACACTAGTTCCATCCTATACATGTTATAACAATTATTAAACATAGAGTGGTGCAAGAAAGTGTCCTAAAACCCAGAAATGATGCCCGACTGTTTTGGACGTAATATAGTCGGTGTTTACATTAGCCTTTATGTACTGCCTGTCCCATGTTTCGAAGTCAACAATTTGTTTAATGTGTTTATTGTTAGATGCGTGAAATAAGGTCTGTGGTTAACACAAGCTTAAAATATTATTTAGTTTTGTCCCACAACCAAAAATCTTTCAGTAACACTGGTGAATGTCTGAACATTTTCTGAGTCTTAACAACGTTGTTTTTTCAACCGTGACTATATTACATTACATTACATGTCACTTGTTAGACGCTTTTATCCAAAGCGACTTACATACTCAATACTGTGGGCAATCCCCACAGGAGCAATTTGGGGTGAAGTGTCTTGCCCAGGGACACAACGACATGCTGACTGTAGTGGGGTTTGAACGTTTGACCCCCTGACCTGAACACCAACACACTGCACCACACGACTCCTATATAAGAGTATAAGAGTACTGACAGTCCACCGAACATTAGCCCCCTTTAGCTTAGCAGTGGTGATGCGAAGCCAAAACGACCATGATGTAGTTTGTTTGAAGCTAATTTCTGGCAACTGTATTTATGCTTCAAATATTATAGAAGTGGTGTTAATATGTGGAGATTATCCTGCTGAACAAAAGTAACTGTGTAATTATCATACAAATCTACCACAGAGCTAATTTCTGCAATATTCTGAAATCGAATTGAAAAACCACTTTGATTGTTATCGTGGGAGCGCTTGCAATGCTAACCATCGGGTCAACCTATAAAAAGATGTCATCATTGCAGCACTCTATTGGACTTTAGTATTGGAATAATGTATTATATACACTGTCCTGACTCTCATATTGAGACTATGTTGGTGTGTTTGTGTTTGACAGATGTCGATAGTAATGATCGTCATGTTCCTGGTGGCCTGGTCTCCGTACTCCATCGTGTGTCTATGGGCTTCATTTGGCGACCCAAAGAGAATCCCTGCCGCCATGGCCATCATCGCTCCACTCTTCGCCAAGTCCTCCACCTTTTACAACCCCTGCATTTATGTGATCGCCAACAAAAAGTAAGTGTGTTTTCCTCATCAATACACTTTGATAATAGTTACATTACATCTAATTCAGCTGACACTTTTATCCAAGATGATATGGTTGATTACAAGTACAATTAACCATGAAGATACATACTAAAAGCAGCAAGATCTTGCAAGTACATTAGACTCCAACAAGCCAAACCAGGTTTGTAAGTGCTTCTGCATTGGCTTCGAATTAGTACAACTTTCCAAAGTGCTACGTTCTTTTTTTTATTGGCCAAGATGCATAGGAAACAAGTGGGATTTTAGACTTTCTTCTGTCCTAATATCGATGCGGAGCTCATTCTACCATTTTGGAGCCAGGATAGCAAAGAGTCTATTCTGGCTCCAAAGAGTCAACTAACACTCACTGAGTAGTATGACTAATCTGAACTGTTGCTGATGGGGAGCAATAAAAACTGCCGCAATCTACACTGTATCCAAGAAAAAGTGAGTAGTCTTATAGATGTGCCCCAAAACCTAACCCTAAAATTCAAAAAAACCTTTTTCTCAAGAGTTAAACATAATTTGAACCAAATTTAACAAAACATAAAAAGCCCACAACAGAGAAGCCTATAAAACTAAAATATTCTCAGCAGTGAGTTCTGGCAGTAAACAGTAAGATCCTTCCCAATCCTTTAAAGGTCACCTATCATGCTATTTTTAGGCAATAGCATATGTCTCAGATATATACAAATATATAAAAAACATGTCTATGAAGTGTTTTGGTCAAAAAACCAAACAGATTACCCATTCTAGCCATGCCTCATATCCCTCTATTTCACTTCCTGTTTCAAAAGTGCTGATTTTGGGTATAAACAGGTCTCTCTTGAAAATGAGACCTTGTGTCTCAATGAGATTTTCACCTGTATAAATAAAGGCTAAATAAAAAAATGAAGAGGGGGCGGATCTTATGCCAGCTCATGCGGGACCTGGCAGATACTGTCTAGAATGCTGCGGTGATGAAACGCAAGGATTATTAGATCAAGGATTATTTCTGAAACAGTATGGAGCTCAAAGGCTTTCTCTCTTGCCGGTTATACCACAAGGTGAGTTCCTTTTTATTTCCTGCTTCTTCACACATGCAGGGGCGGATCTAGACAAATATCCATGGGGTGGCAAGAGATTTTGAGGAGTGGCATCCCCTGGCAGAAGTATATGCTGATTTAATCGCAGTCATATCAATCAATGTTAACTTGGAAAGCCACAATATTAATATTTTAACTCAATAACATAGATGACATTATTGTGGCACATCAGTAAAGCCTTAAATATAAATATATAAGGTGGCAGACATAATTTAATGAATTTTAACTGAATGAGTTGGTTTCACTCTTAGACCAGCAGGGGTACCAAATCTATGCAGACTGCTGCAATAAGTACATTAATTAACTATCTCATCGATGTTTGACTGAATGAATATGATACGATTAACAATCATCAGCTGTCAATCACTGTTATGATTCACATATTCATTTATTATTGAATAAACTATATTTTTTGGAGGAGTTAATGATGAATGTTCCCCTTCCTTCAAATTTGAAAGACAAGTAATTATATCATGTATCAAAATTCAAAAGATTAAAACGAACAGTTCAGCGCCCCACAACTTTACTGCAAACAGTTACAACCTTGACTTTACATCAGAAAGAACAAACATTAAAGAAGTGACTAACTGCAAGATAAGTTATTATCCAGTGGAAATTCCTTACCTACTGGCCTAGTTAAATCAAAGTGGTTACTTTTTTTTGGCTGGGCAGTGTAGTTTTACACACCGTCTTATTTGACTTTCTCAGGACTTAAAATTGGAATTGGGTTTCTTTATAGGCATTTTGTGATTTTTAGGGCTGGTTCGTTGAGACAATGCAATTTTGAAAATTTAAAGTTTCAAGGCTTTTATTGTCATCTGCACATTAGCTACAGTGTAGATATCGCAATGAAAAACATAGGTCACAGGCTCCTCCAACAGTGCAACATATATATATATATATATATATATAGTATTCTATCTGTTTTATGTCCTCTATATATATATATATATATATATATATATAGAGGACATAAAACAGATAGAATACTGCAATAGAATGTTTTGAGATGACAGATTTGTGCGTAATTCTCTCACAAAGGAAATGTAAGATACACGTTTATGTATGCAACAAGTTCAAACAATATAACAATTAAATACTTTGTCTAAATAGATGTTATTTAAGAATGTGACTGTTATTGGCAGTTTTTGATTTAAGTAAGACAATCCAGTTAAACAATGTAGTTTTTGATGACTTTACTGATTTTTACTTTTTTCTGCTACCAAGATACTTTTAGATACAGTTTGGAAAATGTTACAACTGGTAGAATGTCAATCACTTTGTAACACATTTATTTTCTTAAAGACTGTGACTGTAGAAGGCAAGTTTGTGATTTTAACACTTATTTACTGACACTGCTGTGAAGCGAGTTTACCTACAATTCTTGTAATAGGTGCTATACAAATATAAAGCTTATTACTGTTATTCATATTATTCATATTATTATTGTAAATGACCTTTAATAATAAAATAATAATAATACATTTGATTTATATAGCACACTTTAAAGACAAACGTCATCTCAAGGTGCTTCACAAAGCTAAAATAAATACTATAATAATGTAATACGTCTAACTATATTTAAAATGAGGTTACCTTTTAGAGAAGTGATTATATTTGTATGTTGTAGTGCCGAGAGAAGGGAGTCAGAGGCGGTGCATCGAAGGTGCAAAGTTGGCTTTATTAAGCAGCAGAAAACCACATGTTTCCGGCCTGAAGCCCGGGAAGCCAAGAGGAAGAAGCAAGGAGGGCACACAATAAGTACAGTCAACAACATATGTCCGTGCGGAAACAATACCTCCAACCTGTAGTTCCATGAGTGAATTATGTTAATTAGTTAATTAGTGATCACTACAATGCCAATATTTTCTTATGGTAAAGCTTTCGTTTTGCACTTTTATTTTGATAGTAATAAGATTTGGACTCTTATTTTGAAGGAACCTTTACCGGAAGTCAATGGACAACGGAGCAGTGTAAACACACATACGTATAATGACGGATAGATGACGAATACATTAACATATAATAAATAGTTACATTGGGTTTTTAGCACCTGGCTGATAAGGGCACAAGCTCTTAAATTGGTAATGATTGTATACAAGCAAGGGTGTGCAATAAACAGATACCATCAGTTGGAGTGTCTGACCATCATTCAACCGGGGACGCTACAACTATTATAGTGAATGTTTAAATTCTATCTAATAATATGTCTGAACTCGATCCTTAGAGTAATGTGTTACGGAGCCTTCTCTTCAATATTGTTTCCACATAACGAGCATTTTGCGCTGCTCTTTTCCAATGTGGAAGCAGAATGTGTGAAAGCATACAGCACATGCGGGGTGTGTCTCTAGACATCTCTAGACTGGAATAGCGGGGCCCAGTACGTGAACTCGCCTTGCAGGTGGACACGCCAGGATAGAGAAAACTTGCTCGAGTCCAAGTCGGAGCGTCAATGTACAAGTTGAGTCCGAGTCATCGTGGGGGGGAAAATTCACGAGTCCAGGTCCAAGTCATCGTACACGAGAATTCACAAGTCCGAGTCCAAGTCATCGTGCGTGAGAATTCACAAGTCCAAGTCTGAGTCGCGTCAATCAGTGCGCGAGTCCGAGTCCCGAAAATCGGCACTCGAGTCCGAGTCCGGGACTCGAGTACTCCATCTCTGTTGGACACATACCCCTGTCTTATAACTACTATAGTGCTGTGGGTCCGCCGCCAATATTACGTCATATCGGCCGCAAATCTGGATCAGCTCCGTTGTACCACTGTTTTTAGAGGTTTGGGTACCGAGGAAAAGAGAGAGGGTTTTATTTTCTGATGCTGCGTGAGTTCCCTGACACACCGGGGACACATCTTTATGTATAAAAGACATCAGAAAGTGCATTTTGCATGATAGGTCCACTTTAAGTCAAAACGAACATTATACATGTATTTGAATGTACTTGTGAGGGGCAGTTATGGGGTTACTTTAATGTCGTACTGTATTTGGCTGTAATAGTGAGTGGATGATCTTTTCCTGCAGGTTCAGAAGAGCCATCATAGGAATGGTCCGATGTCAAACCAGGCAGCGAATCACCATCAATACTCAGGTTCCCATGACAACCTCCCAACAAACTCTGACCCAGTGAGGTGAAATTCCATCAGAACCTTATTGTATTCTTAAAACCATGTTAAGAAGACTGCTATGATGAAGTGACATGATTCAATGTCAGTTCTTCTCTCTTAATGATCTTCTCTGTGGTGTTTACTGTGTACATTCCGATTCTTGGTATACTTCAATTACTAACTGACAATAAAATGCTTTCTGTGTATGGATTGCATTCTTCAACTGCTGGACATTATCACATCCTGTGCTTGGAAAGGCAGGGCCGGCCCTGACCAATTTTTTTTTAGCTGGCGCCCCCTCTCCCCCAAAATGCAGACACTCAGGCCCATTCCCAAACCGCCCCCTACACCCTACCCCTCCGTTTGCGCGTTCACATATTAAGGGCTGTTCCAAACCAACGAGTGTGGAGCGGTGTGGAGGGGGAGTGGGCTATCAAGCCCTCAAACAGCGAGTCTGCAGCGATGCTGACTTGAGACCAGTCTCTACCTGACCGGAGTCACGCTGTGTGTGTCCGTCGGGAAACAAGCTGTTAAAAAGTAGTTCCAGCAAACATCCACTGATAAACTACGATGTTAACAACCTCATGATGACCTCATATGTTTTTAACTTAGGATCATACCTGTGTTTAGTCTAGAAAAAGGTAAATGTGTGCATTTTATTATAAAGTTGTGTATATTTACAGACCGTTGCAAAAACTAAGAAGCTTATAAACATCAGGTTTAAAACTAAAAGAGCTTTGAAATACAATGAAAGATGTTTGGAGTTTTATTTGAGTTATTAATTTAGATTTTTTGTCTAAGAGATGCTGATTTGAAACCGTTGTTACATACAGTTACGGCATTTCCTGTTTCTGCCGGAGAGAGGGGAGGCCGTCCCAAAGCTTGCTGCTGTATTTACTCCCTCCATCTGACAGGAGGGAGCCTCGTTGAGCTGCGAGTGTGGCTACAGACGGAGCTCACTCCGTCACGGAGGGGTAGGGTCGAGGGAGTGGTTTGGGATTGGGCCTCACTATGACTAGCGCATGCATGCACGTGCACGGTTGTGGCATGACCACCAAAACAGAAAGACATGGACACAAGATAATCGGGAAATTGTGTTGTTATGAAATTTTAAAAATATATTTTTTAATTTCTAACTTTTTTTTTTCCTCCCCAATTTTCGGCGCCCCCGATGGGTTGATGCGCCCTTAGCATTCGCCTATACTGCCTATGCCAAGGGCTGACCCTGATCTAAAGCCTCTTACACACTCTCAGAATGATGCTTTTCTCATGCATTATTGGTGTGGTTTTGTATGCATAAAGTTAATGTAAAAATACATAGATTCTATAAAAGACTCAAAATTGTACTCACTATACGAAAATGTTCCATCCCACCAACATTAAATAATGAAAGAAGCATTGTAGTAAACATTTATTCATTCAAGTCTTCATCTCCATTTCTGCTCACAAATACACAAACACACACACATGCATTGTGGTGTGTACTAAGGCAGAATTCATCATCATATTTTATATGTGGGTCTGAAGATCATGGCTGCACTCTGCAGAGAAAAGGCTGTATTATTATCCTCTATGTCAGGGGTGTCAAACTCAATTTCATCCCGGGCCACATCAGCATTATGGTTGCACTCAAAGGGCCGGTTGTAATTTTAATTATATATAAAATATACATATGTAAATATATAATATATATTAAATAATGTATTACATTGTTGGCCCTGCATTGGATTATTATCAGTTCTGGTAATATCTTCCTAAATAACTACGTCTGAAAGCAGAAGTCTAGGGCAAATAATTGAAAGTAAATGTTCAACAATTACACCAATTGTAATGTATATTATATTCTTTGCAAGCTCTTGCGGGCCACATAAAATTAGGTCGCGGGCCGGATTTGGCCCCCGGGCCTTGAGTTTCACACCCCTGCTCTATGTGATGACCACAAGATCAGGAACAAATCAAAAAGGACAAAGCTAGTAGAACTACAGAGGGAAAAGGCTGCAATAAAGGAAAACTGGGCGGCCACATGATGGGAGAACAATGGTGATGTTGAACTGTAATAAAGTGTTACAGGAATGAGTCAGCACTTCAGGGCTCACTCTCCTGACAATCAACGTTTTATAAATGTGTTTTTAATTAGATGCCTGGAATAAGATCTGTGGTGAACACAAACTTACGTGACCTTCACGTTTTGTTCTATGATACCCCACTGGAGAATTATTCAAGCATCTGTGTGCAAAAGAAATGCCGGTAGCTATTACGTTCTAAATGAGACTTCTAAACGTCATCACGCCAATCATCAGCTGCCATTAGCTTAGCAGTGGTGATGTGAAGTCATGTGACCGTCATGTATTTCGTTTTTAGCATTCTGTTAGATTTTTATCTCTAGCGTTTGCATTTTTATAAAAGTGTTTTTAATATGTGGAGATTATCCTGCAGAACAAAACATATATGCTTCATAAAAGTTTGTTTGCCACAAAGATTTTACGCAATATTCAGAAATTCAATGGGAAAATCCTCTTGGCTTTAACTTGAGGGAGACCTTGCTATGCTGGGTCGGACTAGAAAAAAAATCACTACATCACAGCGTTAGTATCTAAAACTCAGTCAGTAAACTTTGGACAGACATGATCTCTACTTGTTTAGAACCCAACCTAACTGACCTGAGAATGCTTTAATATTGATGATAGCAGTGAAGGGGAAGTTTTAGATTAGCCAAATGGTACTTGGGAACCGACACTTGGAACGTTGGAAATCAGACGCCAATGTGTTAGAAAGTGAATATCTGTTTGGATTTCAGTTTTTCAATGTTAATTCAGATCAGCAGCCCTGTTTTTGGCCCTTCAAAAGAACACTAACCTAACCAAGCCTGGCCCTGTGTGCAGTGAATGGTAAAGGCCATATGTATGTACAGTTATCCCTGCAGGGTTTCACACTGATGCAGCTTTAGAGGGCGTTATTCTGCAGCCACGCACTGATCTCTTCCTCATTGGTACTGATCCACTCGATGTTGTTCCTCACTGTCTCCAGCGCCTGCTGCCTGGGCATCGCCCCGGCACCAGCATCCGGTGTTTTGAGGAAGAAATGCTCCATCTATGGAACCGGCAGAGAGAAATATGTTTCAAGTCTGAAAACGACTCAACTTTCTTTGCCTCAAACACTAAAAGATCCACTTTTTCCCTTAAGACGCATCAGTAAATAAAACTCTAAGCTAAGTTGTCACCAGGGTAAAATTATATATTGATCTTGTGATACATTTTTCTGCGGTAAAACTGGCTCACAACAATGTTCATAGCCCTTTTCAGGCCTACTGGGAGCATTTATTAAAGAAGAGATTTAGTAAGTTACTGGGAAGACACATTTACGACCTGCACTACAGCAGCAAAATAAAAAAAGGGAAACCTGAAACCTAACATATAATCAACAGTCTAACAAAAACACCAGTATTTAATGTACCAAAGTCGTAGATATTTGCACAAAAGGACAGTACCAACCTTCCACAGCTGCAGCTCAGTGTTGTAGTTGGTGGTGATTTGACCCAGAAGGCGACCAAGGTTCCTGTCATTGATGGTGTACCTGTAGAGAAAGAAAATGCATGACCCTGATCAGCAAATCACATTAAAAACCAAGTGTTTTCTCTCCAGCAATATTCCCTTTTATATTACCCAGGTCCCTTCATTGCCATTTTTCAACCATCCACCAGATGCCCTCAGACTTTCCCTTCTTTCCCGGAGACTCTCCACCAATTTCCAAACCAACATCAATGATATTTGCACGTTTTGTTCAGCATGATAATCTCCAAATATTAACATCACTCTGGTTGAAGCGTAATCACCAGAAGTAGATTGCGAGCGTTTGGCTATAAACAAACTACATCAGGTTCATGCGGCCTTGATTCTGGTATCAAGAGCATTTAAAACGAAAGCATTTCGGACATATCTTCAGAACACTATTCCAGCCATTATGTCCGCATAGGTCAAGGGTCGTCAAACTCAAGCAAGAGCTTGCAAAGACTATAATATTCAATACAAGTGGTGTAATTGTTGAATATTTGCTTTAAATGATTTGCCCTAGACTTCTGCTTTCATACGTACTTAAGTTATTACCTGAACTGATAATAACCCAATGTTAGAGTCAATACTGTAATATAATACATTATTTTACATATATTATATATTTATATAGTCTTAAAGTTACAACTGGCCCCTTGAGTGCAACCATAATGCTAATGTGGCCTGCGATGAAATTGAGTTTGACACCCCTAGGTAGTTCCCGATCGCTCGTCATCTAAGACATATTGCTTCTACATTTGCACCATTATCTGTCAAGCTCAAGACTCATCCTCCCAGACTTCTTCAATTCAATTCAATTAACCAAAGAATACTTCATGGATCTTAAAATGTAGTTTATGTTGCTTGCTTGATAGTGTGTTACTGTCTCTCTCTGTTTGTCAGGTCATAGACCTTGTTGCCCTCACCTGTTGACCAGGTAGTCCCAGTTGAGCGTGGTCCACTGCCAGGCCATGTCCTGCCCCAGTGGGTTGAGGGACACGTATCTCACCACAGTGAAGAGATCCTGACTCCTGACCACGTTCTCATCTTTAGTGGCCTCCAGCAGCCTGGGGGACAGGACAAAGGTTATCTCTATAAACAGTTTCTTTCTACGGTAACTGGAAATGTTCACATTGTTATAGTACACCAACATTTAAATATTTCCAACATGGCTGTACAAACCCAGTCTAACCCAGGCGATGCAACAACACTTCTTTAATAGTATCATGTAAACTCTATGTATGATTACTTGTAGAGGAGTTCCACCTTCTCCACAGAGGCCAGTCCATACAGCAGCTTGTCCTTCTCCTGAGCCAGAGAAGTGTTTTTGTACTTATTGAACATTGTGTTCCACTTCGCTGCGTCACCAGATTTCTTCATGCCATATCTATAGACCAACAGCCTCAGGTTCACCGCTACACTGCTGCAGGGCAAAAGGGAAATACATTTTAATATCGAAGAGGGATGCAAAACATTATTCTAAAACAATATCTCTGTAAAAAAATAGTGTTCTTGTTATTATAGAAAGTTTGTGGCAACATGTATCATATTGCAACACAGTTGAATTAAAAGCTTGTTGAGGTTTGAAACATAAATTGTAAATGTCAGATTTGTCAGAATCAAACAGCAATGGTTTTTAAATTTCAACAATAATAATAGACGTTACATATGCTGTGTCTCAATTTGAATACTTCACTGAGAACCCAGCTAGCGGGGAACGTTCTCGCAAACTTTGGCTAACGTTACCTACAGGTTCTAATAATGTTTTAAAGAAACATTTTAATCTGATGTTCAAAGAACCTTTTTAGGATGTTTATTATTTCAAATAATGTACCTATAAGGTTTAAGGTAAACTAAGACATAACGTTTTAACTGCAACATTCAGAGGATGTTTTGAGGATGTTATTGAGGCCTGAGTTTTTTATCAAATGTTCCTTTAATGCAGTGGTTCTCAAAGTGCATTTAACTTCAATATTTAAAAATAAATCTTCCCGGGGGAGCTTGCCCCCGGACCCCCCTATGTGAGGTCCACACACCACCTGTAAAAATAGCACTTTACCCCTGCTTACACCTATATGCCGTGAGCTGATTATCGTGCCTTCATTGTAACAGTTGCGGGTACACTGTGTATTTGCGTGGGGATTGTTGCAGTAGAAAATTCAACTGTAGCGCTGGTACATTAATGGGAAACCCTAAATGTTTGAGCACCCTCTATGAAACGTCAAGCTACCCCACAGCACCCCCAAAAGAGATCTCTGGCGCCGCCACTGAGCCTGACTATTTGTGTTGGGGGGGCCCGCCTTTTTTTTTTCTCCAAAGGGGGGGCCTGACAGAAAAAGTTTGAGAACCACTGCTTTAATGTAATATGTTAACAAAGGTGGAACGTTTTGCCTGCAACATTCTAAGGATGTGTTTTGGATGTTGTTGGAGTAACACATTAAAGACAGGGGTAGATATTAAGGGTAAAAAGCCACTGGCCCTCCGGGCCGGTGGAATTGTATTGTCACTG
Source organism: Pogonophryne albipinna (assembly GCA_028583405.1). Taxonomy (NCBI): domain Eukaryota; kingdom Metazoa; phylum Chordata; class Actinopteri; order Perciformes; family Artedidraconidae; genus Pogonophryne; species Pogonophryne albipinna. The sequence goes on from CM053249.1 coordinate 32,961,041, forward strand.
GCCCCACCATTGTAACCACTGGCCCGGAGCATTCGTCCAAAACAATCGACTCTAATAATGAAGAAAATTAACACATTTGTTGCAATAGTAATTTATGCACAAACTACATGACTACTTGTACTACAACATTTGAATCATCAGGTCTTCCTCATTTTCCTCAATTGTTCATATTTGGTTTATTAAAATAATGATATTGTGGTCATTGTTAAAAAATGTCTGCTATAATGAGTATTATTATTTGTATAATGCGCTTTCTGCCTTCCTGTCATTAGGAGTTAGAAATGTAATGGCTATAGATTAGATTAGAACCTTCATTATCCTAAACTGCTGGGACATTTCCCTATAGCCAATACCTTTATATTGTCTACTCTTCACTTACTTGTCAGCATAGGACGGCATTGATGTACAGAGCCGACAAAAGAAGACCTTGTTTATATTGGCATCATATTGAGAGGTGCAGTGACGCGTCCTAAAACCAGGAAGTAAGCTGCTGGTTCCCTCGACAAAAAGCAATGGGATTTCTCCACAGGGTTTTGGAAAATAGCTGGAAATAAGGTCTGTGGAAAACAAACCTGTTTGATAAATGCACGTTTTCGAATCATAAATCTACTCGATAGATTTGTGATTACAAGATTATAAAAAGGGTTTTAGGACGCGTCACTGCACCACTAGAAGCCAACTCCATCGATCAAGCTGGCTGAAACTTCCTCTCCCTGTTCTTCTCATGTCACTCTCCTTTAACTCCTCCGGTGACTTTCTTTTATTTGAAGATTGTTTTTTGCCCGGCGATCCGCAGAAAACAGCTGTTTGCTTTTCACCCGACAACGGACTCACGAAACGCTATGTTGTAGCGTTAATAAACTAAACAATTTAGCAAAATTGCTTGTCAAAATACCTACACCACAGGACCATTTTTTTTTTTTTTAAACCAATATTTTTAGTGGCCCGAGCAGGCAAGTGGAAATTACGGTATGCTGGTGTCTAAATAGTGTTTCCGGACCAGCGGGCCATTTATAATGTCGAGCCCTGAAAGATGTTCTTAATAAAACGTTCCCTCAATGTTACATGATAACAAATGAAGAACATTTTAAAAGCAACATTCGGATGATGTTTTCAGGAGGTTATTCTTTTTTTATAAAACATTCCTGTGATGGCAAATATTAACACGGTCATGGTCAACGTCAGATTTATTTCTAGAGCGCTTTAAAAAACAAACTTGTTGCATTTGTTTGAAAAGGATGTTTTAAAAAATCTTTCCTTTAGAAAAAAAGAAACAAGCCCGTAATTCATGATAAGCTGTAAGCAGATATTGCATGTTTGCGGTGGCATGTGTGAGTTCCCAGCTAGACATTTTTGTTACCATTCGTTGTTCTAGGAATGTTTTCAGCGGGACATTTTATTTTGGTTCCCAGAATGTTCTTCTGAAAGGTAAGATAATGTTCTTTAAAAACATTCTTGAAATGCTTGGTAATAACCTTCTTAAGATGTTTTTGATAACATTGTTAGAACATTATGCCCTACTGTTCTTAAAACGTTTTCAGCGGGACGTTTTATTTTGGTTCCCAGAATGTTCTTCTGAAAGGTAGGATAACGTTCTCTAAAAACATTCTTAACATTTTTGGTGATAACTTTCTTAGGATGTATGAGCGCATTGAGACAATGAATAGGACGTATAAAAACGAATTTATGCATGCCAATATTCACCCACATGCACTTATAATCACACTAAGGTATGTAGGCCCACAGTATTCATAATATCATTTGTGTAAAATATCCGAAAATAATCACACTTTTTTCTGACTATAAAGGTTGTGTCTCGTATGTAGGTTCTAACTGTTGGATAACTGGGGTTACGTACTGTAACCCAGCTTCTATGAGTATAGGCGCAGCCCTCTAAGGCAGAGTCCTGCATCGGGTCGGGTACCCGCGGGTGACCCGCAAAAAAGGTGATTCGCGGGTGGTATTTTTTCAAACGCTTTTTTCCGGGTTCGGGTCTGGGTAAAACAAAGAAGATGCGGGTCGGGTCGTGGGTGTTGCATAATATCTATATTAAAATAATAATAATTTAATGTTTAAATCCTCAGACCTCTCCCCCGCGGGACCGGGCATAATCATAACCTCTGCAGCGCATCAATCTGCTGCTGCATTGGAAATGGCTGAGGTGAAGCTCTCAGCGGAGAATACAGCATTTTCAATAACACTTCCTCGAGAGCGAAACCCAACGTCTGGAGGCTTTTGGTTCCTAGATGAGAAAATAACCAACATCCCACGCTTTGAGACAAATATGCACCTGCGTGTGTTAACAATTGCACGTTTTCACTGCTCATATATAGGCGGGTTCGGGTCGGGTTGCGGATCTTGTGCCGACTGGTCGGGTCGGGTTGCGGAACTAATTGGCAATATGTGCGGGTAGCGGGGCGGGTTCGGTATTGCACGTCGCGGGTGCGGGGCGGGAGCGGGTCTTGAAAATCAGACCCGTGCAGGACTCTGCTCTAAGGCTATCGCTATTGGGTAATCCCTCTGCACGTGTGCAGCACTGACAGACTTAATCCACGCCCACCTATGACGTGGGCCCCACCTACGGACTCACTTCCATATAAATAGGAAGTAGTCCCTACAATCTGCTCCCACACAAACAGCTTTTCTTCAGCTATTCGCGGAGCCAGTGGGGCCCGAACCTTAGAGGGCTGCGCCTATACTCATAGAAGCTGGGTTACAGTACGTAACCCCAGTTCTATTTCGTATAAGGCTTCGCCCTCTAAGGCTATCGCTATTGGGTTAAGGGCGAAGCAGGATGTAGTCTACGCCCCACTGGTCCGTCCGTTACCAGAAGCACAAAAACACACCTACTCAATTAATAACCCATGTCCATTTCGCCATGCGTAAATGGAGCATCACATTCCCAGGGAATATAGCATTTAAAAAATGAATATTCTCCATACGGGAAAGAAGGTAGGCTAAATAGGCTACCTGTTGTTTATAAAAAGTAGAGACCAAAGTCCCACTTGTTAAAACGATCAAAGAGGGGGAAAAGGGCAGCTCTCTAAGTGCCGACAGGCAGGAGAGAGGGCACGCAGTTGAGTCCCCGACATTACTCACTCTGACAGGACACTCAGTACTGAGTGTGTCAGAGAGGAATGGGAGACATCCCTCAAAATAAACACGAATAAAAGAACAGGGGGAAGACCAAGATGCAGCAGTGCAAATGTCTTCCACTGTCATTCCTCCGTGCAACGCCGTGGAGGAGGAAATTCCTCTGGTGCCGTGCGCTTTGATGTTCTCCGGGGGATCTAACCCAGAGGAGAAATACGCCTGTGACACAGCCTCACACAGCCCGTGTGACAGGCGCTGTGCCGACAGAGGCTGCCCTATTGAGCGCTCTCTGTAATGCACAAACAGACGCTGGGAACTGCGTAAAGCAGCCGTGCGTGCAATATAGCATGACAACGCGCGCACGGGACGGAGGAGATGAGATGTGGCTTCCTCCTCTGATGTGTGAGGAGGAGGAAAGAAGCCATCCAAAGGTATCACTCTCGATCTAAAAGAGCTTGTGATCACCTTTGGCATAAAAGCCGGGTTAGGGCGCAAAACAGCTGAACTGCCATCTCCTTGGATCTGGAGACATGACGGAGCTGATGTCAGAGCCAAGAGCAGAGCTACTTTGGCTGACAAAAACTTTAGGGGGACCTGATCTAAAGTTTCAAATGGAGCTTTACTCAGTGCGTGTAACACTAAAGCCGAAAACCCATTGAGGCGCCAAAGCGCGTGACACATGTCTGAGTCTCTGTGCTCCCCGTAGAAAACGTTTTGTCAGCGGGTGACTAAACACCGTGCTGACCCCAAACCTACGTGGCAAGATGAAATGGCAGCAGCATATGTTTTTACCGTGCTATAAGCCAATTCCTGTCCAGCAACAGCTGGAGGAACGACAGCACGAGGCCCAACGGGGTCCAGGCTTTTCCCTGCACACCACACGGAACGCTGTCCATTTGGCTGTGTAGGATGTGTGTTCAGCAGCTGCGCTGATCGAACACCTCCCTGGCGATTTATGTAGGCCGCCGCTGCTTTGTTGTCTGTTTGAATCAACATATGTTGATTGTACAGCAACGGGACGAAGTGCTGGAGCACTTTCCATACGGAGAGTAATTCCAGCACGTTTATATGGAGAGACATGTGAGCCAGCCACTGTCCCCCCACTGCCTGCGACATGCACGTTCCTCAGCCTGCGAGAGATGCGTCTGTGAACACTGCGGTGTGTGACGTCACTCTGCTCAGGGGCATCCCCACTGACAGGACGTGGAGATTTTTCCAGTAGGTCAAATCCAAAACCACGGAAGGAGGAATGTACACCATGCGTCTCCTCTGACGCACGAGGTCGATGCACAGGTGAATAAACCACCTCTGGAGTCTCCTCACTATGAAGGAGACCCAGGGGAATCACCACGTGACCAGCTGATATCATGTCTAACAGCTGCATCACGGAGAGGGGTGTCACCGCCCCGCGGGGTGTGACGCGCCGGAGGAGAGCTGTCACTTTCTCCCCTCTCCGCTGTGAGAGTCGCGCTCTCATACGGGCTGAGTTCAATTCCACTCCCAGTTAAAAAGATAACCTGGGAGGGACGAGGACAGCTCTTCTTCCAGTTGATAATGAAACCCAGGTTTGACAGATGAGATACGAACTGTATCGTCTGTAAGCTGCTTCCTCCCTTCCTGGAGCGAGCCAGCCACAGCCGGTCGTCCAGGTAAAATAACACTCTCATCCCCATTCTGGGTAGCTGCTCCAACCGTCTCCACCCACTTTGAAAAAGTGCGTGGAGCCAGGAATGAGAAACGCAGGAAATTGCTGTGTTTCGGGATGATGGTTACGTGGAGGAATGCATCCTTCAGGATTATGGATGTGAACCAGTCTCCCTGGTGAACACTCCAGCACCTGTTTGATCGTCAGCATGGGAAAAGGCCATTCCCTTATCGGACACTGACAGATCGAGGATGGGTCTCATTCCCCCCGCCCAGTCTCCTTCGGGACCAGAAAATACCGGGAGTAAAAAACCCTGATTTTCTTCCCCATGAGGAACCCTGGAAAAATGCTTTCTTTTAACAAGAGTTCCTGCCGCTCTGCATGGAGCGCGGGACACTGTTCCCGGAATGACAGGGTTCCCTGTATCCCGTAGAACTGCGGGGGGGAAGGGGCGAACTGCAGAGACTACCCTCTGCCCATCCGCCTGCTCATCCATCTGTCCATCAGACACACGCGCCGCCACCCTGAGTACCATACAGTACTCTGATAGCGCCGGGTGTACATTCTCTGGATGTGCTGTGGTTGGTGGCAAACCACGCCAGAGCCCTCCACACGCTGCATTTCATACAGGCTCTCAATATATCGCCGTTTAGGAGAAGACTCATAAACCACGCGTTCACGCTCAACATCACTAAGGGATGAGCGGAGGTGTGTGCAGTGCTGTACACACGAGGCGTAATAATGGCCCTCCGTGGGCTTATTACGACCGTGGGTAGGAGGTACGTCTGAGACAGAGAAAAAATCTGTGCTGCCTAAACCCAAAAGGTTTAAGGTAGACGGATTGAATAGTAAGCCCTGCTGTTTTATTAACCGATAAGTTAAAAAACCCAGCCGGCTTAGGCAGCGAGCCATGCTGCCAAGTAACCAATAGGCTATTGGCAGCCGGCTTAACCGGGGAGCCTTGCTGCATATTATCTTCCCTCTGTCCATTGAACACACGCGCCGCCACTCAGCGTGCCAACCTGCTCTGGATGTGCTGTGGTTGTCATGGTGACGAGCCACGCCAGAGCCCTCCAGACGCTGCATTTCACACAGGCTCTCATTATGTCCACTGTAACACATTTTCCTGTCAAACAACAGTAAAGTGCCGGCAGTCTCTTCACAGACGCCTGCACTTCACTGTAATACCACTGTACTCTAAAGCAAACAGATATTGTTCTAAACTGTATTAAAGTAAACAGGTATTATCTTGAACTGTATTGAAGTGAACATGTATTATTTGGGACTGTTTTAAAGTAATCCTATATATATAACCCTTTTCACTTACACTCAATGACCCAGATACCCTGACACACACACACTTACACCTCCTGTCTCCAGCACACACACATACACTCACTGACCCAGATATCAGCACACACACACACATACACTTCCCCCCCCACCAGCACATGCACATCTTCTTATTCAAGGTTCTTCCTGGGGCCAGTATAATCTCAAGCACCAATATATCTGTGTACAATGTTTGATTGTTTTGGGAAAGAATAGTTTGTGTGAAATCTTCCCTGGGAAAGTAAAGGAGTGAAGTTAGGTGGAAGATAAAAAGTGATTCTGACCTTGACTAGTTCCGAGGCTCTCACGCTTCACTTAGGAGTAAAATGGGATGGAAGAGCCGACCCACATCTCCGCCCCAAAAATGTCCATATATACTGTTGTTTATTCATGCAAAATGCCCCCCTTGTTTCTGACTGGCTGGTCCCGATACCTGTATCGCACAGCAGTAGAGCTGGGAGCCCGGAGTACTCTGTAATTTGTATTGGTGTTTTTTACCATTAAAATCAGATTATTGTTATAACTTTTATGCCGGTGTTTTGAACTCCTTCTCTTATTAATCTGACCAGGCTCATCTAACGAACGGCGCGGAGCAGAGGTGGGCTTTAAGCCACCACTACTGTGTTTGCTTCAACAATCTGGTGACCTCCCGACGTGATGAGTGCTGGTCTCTAGAAGGACCACCGACAGCCAGCGGACAAATTTCTGTCCAGGGGAGGACACCCGGGACACCGTTGACAACTAAATCAGGACGTCCTACATAATACAAAGGTAAAACAGATACCTGTTGATTACCAAAATCTGTGATTTGGCTTTGCTACAAAATTGTAGAGTTGTCAGTGCCGTTCTCAGTGTTCTTAGTCACGGTAAAAAATACAATACTTAAGAAAGTGTGTGTATAAGAGTCAGGTGTATATTCCTGGCCTATAGGACACTAAGTGTGTATAAGAGTCAGGTGTATATTCCTGGCCTATAGGACACTAAGGGTGTGTAAGAGTCTGGTATTACATTCCAGTCCTTAGCTCACTAATAGCAAAGTCGGTGCTCAGAGTCCGGTTGGGCATTCCAGACCTGAGGCATCGACTTATATTTGTGTAGAGTCAAGTAGAGCATTCTTGACCTAGCAAAGTGAACCAGTGAGGTCTCCGTGAGGTAGCCTAGTCCTGCACGGCTGACTCGCTGGGGAAATTCTGTAATAAATTGTGTGATTTTTTACGTCGAATCTGTGTAATAATTGAGAAGAGAGAGCAGAAACATAGTGACAGGACAAGGTTTGCAGAAGCTGGGAGCTTCATCAGACAGAGGAAGTTCATTCGTGGTCAGCTGCTGCCCTCTGGAGGCGAACAGGGTGTACAACCATATGCTGTGTGCACGTCTGAATTAACAGGACATTCAAATAAATAACAGGAGGACATTAAGAGTAACGACAAGATTTCTCCAGTGTATTGATAAATACAAGTGAACACAGACCAACCCAGTCAGATAAAAGATACGAAGTCAATCATGGAAGAAGTGAAAGATCGAGTGATCTGAAGTTGGAGTGAATACATTGAAAATTAATTGATCAATGTGTGATTTGAGGTGGTAGATATTGAAATAAATAAGAAACTATAATTTGTGTTTTTAGCCGTTTTTGTGGGACACAGTTACGTCACTTTGTGGTTTTATGAGAAGTTTTGAGAGTAGGAAGACGCAAGCTATTCACCACAATTGTATTTTTAGGTTATGAATAAAACAAAGAGTAGTAAGTGATAAGCAGAAGGGTTTTTGAGCTCTTGTCGGTCAGAAGGAATCTTGTGTGTGTATGACAGGGGTGCTTATGCCCGCTTCGGTTTTCAATGTCCGCCATCACGTTAAAACCATGGTTAAAACGGAGGATTGGTGGCATTTTCAGTTCATTGCTTACTTCCACACGCCTTTTCCCCTCCTTGTCTCTTTCATGACTTTATTTAATGCATTAGAACGATTGTTATCGTAACTTTCCGTGTTTCTAGAAGTCAAGCTCACTGTTCACATTACGGAGTATATTTCCGGAACGGCCTTTCAAAATAAAAGCCACAGGCCGCTGTTCACCAGAGATGCCTTCACAATAAAACAGTAATTAGTTTAACAATATATTTAACTTATATTACGTCGTTAAACATTGATTTTAATTCATTACAGTTTTCAAATACGGCGTGGATTGAATACAGTTATTTGTGTATTCTGTTACAACCTCACCATGCTTGTAACACAACTTAGATAAACAATTTGAAAATGAATAGAATAACCAAGTAGATAAAAGATGAATCTGTGGTTAGGGAAAGTTTCCTTGTTTTGCCTATTAACTTAGAACTGAAGTAATAAAGAATAGGCAGACTACTATCATTAGTTTGTTTTAACATTCACCTGTTTCAGCATTCCTGACCTCAGCTGTTTTATTTTGTAACCCGCTGGGAGAGAGATTTAAATTGAGTTTTTCTCAGTAGCTGAATGGCTGTGATTACAGCAGCATTGGATAGCTGTGCACCACCTTTTGGGTTCTCTGAATCAGTGTGTTGGTGAAGAGTTGCTCACTGCAAACAGAAGAAGTGTGCAAAGAACGCATCTCTGAGGAGATATTGACATTATGCTTGTGCCTCGTTGTCAAGGCAACAGTGGTGTGAAGAGGTACTGCGGTTTTGGGGGATTTCTGCTGGACAGAGGACAACGTGTGTCTGCCAAGTGATTCCTTCCCTCATCCCAATGCCAGGGAGTTTCCTTGAAGGCCACTGACCAGGGCCGGTCCTAGATTTTTTGGGGACCCTGCCACTGACTACAGCTGCATCACTGACTGTGCTCATTATGACAAGATCTTGAGACATGCTTGTCTCAGATGGTTCAGACTCTGAAGGAATGATGCAATGATTTTACAGCATAATTGTGCAAGAGTTTCCCAGGGGGTGGTGTAGAAACCTTAATGCTTAGTGTTTAGATAAGAGGCTGCTTGTTTAAATGATGGTCTGGAATACTGAAAAGAATAAAGTTTATTATTCTTGTTTAGCAAACAAGACATCTGATTATTATGTCACACATAATAATCTTGACATAGAAACTAGCTATGGGTAAAACGTGTGGTTGTTATACCATTGTTATCATGAACAAAAGATAAATAAGGAAATAGTAACTGCTTAAAGATGAACGGATTTCATATCCTAGAGAGGATTAGTTATTGTGAATACTCCACAAGGTATCTACTAATGTATTTTAAAGAACCAAATTTAAAGAAATTGAATTGACTTGATAAATAAGTAAAGATAAAAAGTTGTGAAAGTAAAATGAGAATCATCCTAAAAACACACTAAAGGGGGAGAGTACAGTGTAGAACCATATTCTTCAATATTTTTATCATGTTTACAAATTATTCTTTAAGAGTTTTTATTGTGTGAATTTGGTAGTGTTTTAATTTGTTACAGTATTGATCAGTTCAAAGGGAGAGTTTTAGTAACATCTCTATAAGATCAGACAAATATTTATTTATATAGGCCATGTTGAAGGGAAAGTTAGTTCTAAACAAAATATAGTATTTCAATTTGAGGTATTGGTTTCACCATTGTAGCATATATTACTACAGGAGAACTTTTTCTGGGGAAATAACTGTTGTTTGTCGTCCAAAATGTAGAGTTTAAAATTAAATTAAAATTAAAAACAGCTAATTTAATTTTGAAAAAGCAATATAATTGGGAGTAAACAAATGTGGGGCCTTGGATCACCCATTGTAAAGGTGCATATTATTGACGACCAATAGGGAGAATGGGTCACTCGACCCACCCTGCAGTGGTTTTTAAAATCTTAGTTGCAGCTTCACAGGAAGCGCACGGCACCAGATTATGAGTTTAAAAGACAAGCGTCACCACCTCCTAATGGACATCCATTTAATTGGTAATTGGCTGACATTTAGAGATGTTAAAAAGTAAAAACATACCTACCATAAGTGATAATTCCTAAATTCAACTACAAACCATTGATGAAATTACTTCTGTTTTTAAATCCTTAATAAAGGAAGGAGTGATTGTTACATGTTCGTACACCCAAGGTTCCACTCACTGTTAAAGAATTTAACATTGTTCTTTAAGTGGACCAGAATTGAAGATAAATTAATATGAGTTATGAAATACATAGCAGAGCTTTACAGATCCTAATAATGTTTTGACTCAAGATAATAATTATATGCACAAGTTTCTGAAATAGATCTATTAGACATTTTAATATAGATTAGGTGTTAATAAACTGCAGTAGTAGTACTATAAGGAAGTGACATTTTTGGCTAACACATTTCAGGAAATGTGGGAAACAGCTGACTCAATGAAAAGTTAGAGATATCTTGAAAAGTATAGTTGTAATTGTGAATTAATTAATGATGGCGCTCCATATATGACAGATTTTTGTAGACAAAGGATACTGGCCTATGCTGAAGTATCGAAGTCTCTGCAGAGCACACACATGGCCAAAAAGACTGAGACCAACTGACCTTTGACCCTGACCGACAGTGTAACTTGAGAAGGCACTGTCAATGACTGACTCTGGGGCGAACCTGACCAAACTTGACTTTACAACCTGACAGTGTGAATGTGAGTGTATGTCTGCATGTGATCAGTGCAACTGCATGATTCTAAAACAATAACTAACCAAGCATGTTTTTGGACTAACATATTATTACCCGTTTCTAATCTACTTGATGATATTTCACTCCCACAGGAGGTGGCAGTTTGCAGAATGTGAAACTCAAACTAAAACATGAAGATTCTGTTTCTTTTAGGACTGAAGGATGGAGAGAAACACTTCATTTCACTGAAGTGTTTACTGTGGAAATGATGGATGTACATTTGGGAAAATGTTTGGTATTTTCTTATAATCCATGGTTACACATGAGGTTCATGTGTAAAAAGGGGGAGTGTAAACTTCACAATGTACATTTTTCATAAGGGACTGAAAGGAACCTGCTGCCCCAACTCGATTGTTCAATCTGACCATTGATTGACAGTTTTAGAATTGACCTGCTCCATATCTGGGGATAAGATACTGTTTGATGAATGTTGACATGTTTCTAATATTGATTGAGTTATAACAGGTATCATCAGTGGCCAAGAGGCTACTGTGAGAGATCTTGATAATATCTCAGCACTGACAGGTAAAAGCAGTATCACCAGGAAATCATTCATTTTGTCAGCATCATGATTTTGGTTGTTTTTGAATCCATAACATTAGTGTGTTTTTTTTTACCAGAAACATTAGCAGTTCATATTATATTTAGATTTTAAATGGGATCTCAAGGATTTCATTTAAAAATAAACACAGATGCTTGTCAGAAATTCAGAGCTATTGAAATATGTTATTTGGTTCACCTAGAGATGTTGGAGTTTTGTTTTGTTGCCACAGTCCAAGTATTAAGATTCTGAAGCTGCACTGGCAGACAGGAGGTCTACAATCAATTTAGAAAACCTGTTCACAGACGGCTGTTGTTTTAAGACACCCCACCAACAGGCTCCAAGCGGCCTACGCAGTGGTGGGTCAAACAGCGGAGGGCCCAGGAGCCCTGAGCGTAGGCTTGAGGGATTTGTATCAGATTTCTCCACACAGGTTGGTGACGCCAAAGAGGGACCCAGGAGGCCGACACAGCGGAGTTCGTCTGACTGAAGGTCATCAGGACAAAGTGGCTCAACCCCAGGCTCTCCGGCCCCGACCGAGTGACCCAGCGGATCTCTCATGCCGTCCGTCTAGGAGGAAAGGGGGACAGCTGGAGCCAGTGTGCGGCGGGGAAACCACCTGCTAGGACCGTGGACGACATCAGGACGGACGTGGCCCTCGACGATGAGGTCGACTCGGAAGCAGCCATCAGCGGACTGGAGGAGCAGGATCGGGAGGACATCTCTCCAGCAGTCGACCCGGGAGGCGTCATCAGCGGACCGGAGACGGAGGATCGGGAAGGCATCTCTCCAGCATCGACCCGGAAGCCGCCATCAGCGGGCCGGAGGAGGAGGATCCAGAAGACATCTCTCTAGCAGGCAGCCCAGAAGCCGCCGTCAGCGGATCGGGGGGACAAAGACACGGCAAGCCAGGACGGCACAGGGGACTACACTTTCCGCTGAAACAGGTTGATATAGCCGGTGTGGAGTTTGTTTTAATATCCCATTTTTGAGGAACTTTGTTTTTCCCATTTTTTGAGGAACTTTGTTTTTCCCATTTTTTGAGGAACTTTGTTTTTCCCATTTTTTGAGGAACTTTGTTTTAATATCCCATTTTTTGAGGAACTTTGTTTTAATATCCAATTTTTTGAGGGAGAAGCTGCCCCTTCCCCTTCGTACCAAATGCCCTTGTTGGCTTACGCGTCGGAGGAGGACGAGCACGATGACTCAGCCGACAAGGACAATTTTTTTAACATATTTTGGTCTCCCTCCACTGTCATAAGAAGTTGTTATGGTGGACTGTTCCTAAAGGTTTAAATCCCAGCTTCTGATGGATTTATATAAATGTTGGGGGACAGACAGTAGAAAAGAATGACAGTGGTTATGTTTCAAATGCTGTGTATATGTTGATCTCTGAAGGTGAGATCAAAAGAGGGGTTAAAGCAAACAGATATTGTTCTAAACTGTATTAAAGTAAACAGGTATTATCTTGAACTGTATTGAAGTGAACATGTATTATTTGGGACTGTTTTAAAGTAATCCTATATATATAACCCTTTTCACTTACACTCAATGACCCAGATACCCTGACACACACACACTTACACCTCCTGTCTCCAGCACACACACATACACTCACTGACCCAGATATCAGCACACACACACACATACACTTCCCCCCCCACCAGCACATGCACATCTTCTTATTCAAGGTTCTTCCTGGGGCCAGTATAATCTCAAGCACCAATATATCTGTGTACAATGTTTGATTGTTTTGGGAAAGAATAGTTTGTGTGAAATCTTCCCTGGGAAAGTAAAGGAGTGAAGTTAGGTGGAAGATAAAAAGTGATTCTGACCTTGACTAGTTCCGAGGCTCTCACGCTTCACTTAGGAGTAAAATGGGATGGAAGAGCCGACCCACATCTCCGCCCCAAAAATGTCCATATATACTGTTGTTTATTCATGCAAAATGCCCCCCTTGTTTCTGACTGGCTGGTCCCGATACCTGTATCGCACAGCAGTAGAGCTGGGAGCCCGGAGTACTCTGTAATTTGTATTGGTGTTTTTTACCATTAAAATCAGATTATTGTTATAACTTTTATGCCGGTGTTTTGAACTCCTTCTCTTATTAATCTGACCAGGCTCATCTAACGAACGGCGCGGAGCAGAGGTGGGCTTTAAGCCACCACTACTGTGTTTGCTTCAACAACTCATACTGTGGAAGCTATTCAGTATTTTTCACATTTATTTAATGTAGTTATTTGTTATTTTTTGTTTTCTAGAATTAATTGATTTATAGCCATATTATTTAAGTTAAGTTGTGTTCCAGCTAAAATGCTTTTATTTTGAAGGTGATGGGTCAATTTGGGCACACATCTGGGTTTATTTAAGGCAATCAGGGCACAGCAGCAGTCAGTGGGCACCGGGAAGGTCTATGGTTTTTTACCAGTGTCAGGGCTGAGTTCAGCAAACATTTAAACACCTTTTGCTGTATTGTTCCCGCAAGGTGAAACTAATAAATACCACGAAAACGTTGATGCCTTGTCTAGACAATGGATTAATTACCGGCTCCTGATCTGCGTAAGATCTGCTAACTGGTGCCTCAGTGGCCTTTTGAAACTTTGGTGTTGTTGACAAATAGCCACTACATAAAGTAAAAAACCTTCCTTATTGAAGCGGACACTTTTATTGTTTTTTTGGATTTTTTGCACTGCATGGACGTTTGGACTGCACATCACCGCGCTCAGGCTGAGATGATCGTGCTGATCAGGGGACAAAGGAGCATGGACGCCGGCGCATCAGCGTTTGATCTGGAGATCTGAGACAATGCTCATTGACTTTGTGAAACTTTGAATTGCCTGTTAAAGACACGATCGGAGAACAGAGGACCACCCACGGCTTAAATGGACGCCGCACAAACCTACTCCACAACAACATAACATTGGTATGTGAAGGATAATCTGTCAGCTTTATTGGAAAAAAGCAAACTTATTTGCAGTGACTGAATTACTGTTTCGCTACATGTTGATGAATATTGGGAGTTGTTGGACTTGAAAATACATTTATTCATAAATCTCCGACGTGAAGTGTCAATATAATTGCCTGTGTGAACTCAATCAGACAATATGGAGCAGCTGGTTGAGACAAACGAGACAATGCCTGTGGTTGATTCAAATGTTTCAAGTGTGGAGAATGTTGCTCCGCCCAAGCCCTCTGTAAAACCGAGCCTCAAGTTTACCCCAAAAGGCTTGGCGTTTTACATCGAAACGTGCCAAGAAAAGAGATCGGCAAAAATCAAGCAGGCCAAGAAATACATTGAACCAATACGTGTCTGGATGAAATCTACTGACAATGTGAAGTCTGTGCTAGCTCATTTGTGCAACTTCATCAAGTGTTATGAGGACGCTAAGAACATGCATGAGTCTTTCATAGATATGGATTTGCCCGAGGAGGAGGTCAAAAGGCAAAATACATATTTCAATGCAACAATGATGACATTTTGTAATTTCACTGAGTCTGTAAAGGATTGGTTGTCTGCTGCTGGGCACCCTCATGTGGAATCAAATGAAAATGTTGACAATGAAGTTGAAAATAATGACAATGATGATAGCAATGTTGATGTTGAAACTGATGTTGAGACTAAAACTAAACAAAGTGCTGTTATTGATGATATCAATCCGGAGGACAGTGCCTCTAACATTTCAGGTCCAAAGGAAAGGCAACACAAAACACACTCTAATGTATCTAAAACATCATCCACCGCATCTGCCAGGCTAAAAGCAGAGGCTGATAAAGCAGCAATTGTGGAGCGCATGAAGGCTTTAAAAAGGAAACATCAGTTGGAAGCAAAGGAGGAGGAACTAAGAAAAGAAAAGGAACAGTTTGCTCTGGAGACCGAGCTAGCTGCAACTAATGCCAAAATCAATGTTCTGGAAACTAGCTCAAAATGCAGCTCCAAAAGGGATGGAATGAACTCTTATCTGGAAAGGAACAAGGCTCAGAGTAGCAAGGCAACTCAATGCTCAGGCTAATCAATTTGTCCCACAGAGAAATGACAAAAATAACATGCAAAATGAATTTCACCCTAATGCCCAGGCTGTCACTGTAAGACCAAAGGAAACCTCACAGACCATCAAGTTTAAAGACACATCACAAACTGTCAGGCCTAAACAAATGGCAGTGTTACAGACGGACCTCAGACCACTAAACACTCAAGCACCAACACAGGTGGTTCATGATGCTCAACAGACAGGACGAGCATCCTCCTTGAATATGACGTGCAATAATGACACCCAAAATGACATTGTGAATATCATGCAACGCCAAACTGACATCACTACAATGTTAGTACAGCAACATTTAGCATCCTCCCTACCAGTGAGAAATATACCCACATTTGATGGTGATCCTCTTCAGTATCATTCTTTCATCAGATCCTTTGAAAATTGTGTTGAGGTTAAAACTGATAATGCAAGTGATTGTTTACATTTCTTGGAGCAGTTCACCAGGGGGCAACCAAGAGACCTGGTGAAAAGTTGTCAGCACCCTCTGTTCAAAGATACCAAGGAGCCAAATCCCTGCTTGCTGAACATTTTGGAAATGAATACAAAATTGCTTCTGCTTATATGGACAAAATTGATAGCTGGCCTCTGGTTAAAGCAGAAGATGTCAAATCACTGAAATCCTTTTCTCTGTTCTTACAGGAATGCTCAAATTTAACACAGCGAATCATGCACATGAATGAGTTGGACATGCCATCAAACCTCAGAAACATCATGATGAAGCTTCCTTATAAGGTGAGGGAGAAGTGGAGGAGCCATGCATGTGATTTGCAGGAGAGACGTGGTTGGCACTATTCATTGACCTTGTGAGCTTTGTTGAAAAACAAGTTAGAATTGCCTCTGACCCACTGTTTGGAAATATTCAGGACTCAAAATGTAACAGCTGCAACAAACACCCCATTGTCAGTGAACCAAGGCATAGGAAACAGGGCACCTTTGCCACCGGTGTCACTGCAATGAAAGAAAGAAACAAAGGCTACATGGATAATAAGATCAAGTCCTTTTCTGCCCAAAGTCACAACAAATGCTGTTTATTCTGCCAACAAACCAGCCACTCACTTGAAAAATGCTCACAGTTTAAGTTAAAGACACAAAAGGACAAGATACATTTCATAAAGGAGCATGGAATTTGTTTTGGTTGCTTGAAACGGGGACACATAAGCAAAGACTGCAGGAGTCGATTGGATTGCAGTGCGTGTCAGCAAAAGCATCCTTCAGTCCTTCACATTGAGCAGAAGGGTATAAGGACACCTTTTAATGAAGCACAAGAACCTGTGAGCACTCTGAGTGTAACATCTGGTCAGTCTCAAACATGTGGCCATATAGGGGCCGGAGATGAGTGCAATGCTGTGTTTTCGATTGTTGCAGTTCAAGTGAAAAGCCAAATGAGTGACAGAGTTGTACAGACCTATGCATTTTTGGATCCGGAGAGTTCGGTACCTTTTGCACTTATAGCCTTGCAAAGAGATTGGGGCTAAGTGGTAAGCCAGCGAGTATTCTATTGCAAACAATGGGGCAAAAGACAATTGTGAGTACCGATGTATTGTCTCACTTGGAAGTGTCTGGCATGGATACGGATGATTTTATTGAATTGCCCAATGTCTTAACCCAAAGAGTTATGCCAGTGTCACGTGTGAACATTCCACGACAGGATGATGTGGAAAAATTGCAATACTTGAGTAACATAAAGCTGCACGACTTGAATGCAGATGTGGATTTGCTCATCGGAACTGATGCAGCAAAAGTGATGGAACCATGGGAGCTGATCAACAGCCAAGATGAAGGCCCATACGCAGTCAGAACAAGAGTCGGCTGGGTCATTAATGGACCACTTAGGAGTGGAAGTAACGGCAGAGTTAAGACTGGCTGCTCTGTTGTCACAACAAACCGCATATCTGTGGAACATCTGGAAGAGATGCTCATTAAGCAATACAACCATGATTTTAATGAAAAAACATCAGAGGGGCAATTGGAAATGTCAAGAGAGGACATTAAATTCATGAATATAATGAGAAGTACTACAGAACTGAAAAATGGACATTATTACATTGACTTACCTTTCAGAGAAGAGGAACCGGTCTTGCCAAATAACCGCTGTGTTGCAGAGCAGCGACTTCAAGGCCTGAAGAGGAAATTTGAAAAGAACATCAAGTTTAAAGAGGAGTACACCTCATTCATCAATGATATGCTGGTTCAAGGTTATGCTGAAGTTGTACCCATTGAACAGCTGGAACAAGATGAGGGAAAAGTGTGGTACATTCCCCACCATGGAGTACATTCCCCACCATGGAGTACATTCCCCACCAAAGGAAAGCTGAGGGTTGTATATGACTGTGGAGCCTCATACAAAGGAACATCTCTGAACTGTCAGCTCTTGCAGGGCCCCGATCTCACCAACAGTCTTATGGGGATCCTCATTCGCTTCAGAAAAGAGCCTGTCGCAGTCATGGCTGACATCCAGGCCATGTTTCATCAGGTGCGGGTGCCTGATAAACATGTGAACTTTCTTCGCTTTCTTTGGTGGCCTCAGGGCAACACTGACCAGGAACCAGCAGAATATCGAATGAGGGTACACTTGTTTGGAGCTGTTTCGTCCCCCAGCTGCGCCAATTACGCCTTGAGGCGAACTGCAGAGGACAATACAGCTCACTTCCCTCCTGAAGTGATCAAAACAGTCAATCACAACTTTTATGTAGACGACTGCCTGAAGTCTACAGCCTCGGAGGGAGATGCAATTAAGCTTGTAAAGGATTTGACTCTGCTCTGTAGTCAGGGAGGATTCAACCTCCAAAAATAGGTGACAACCAGCCGTTGTGTCTTGACGTCAATCCCAGGTGACATCAGAGCAACAGAGATGAAAGAGCTGGATTTGGACACAGATCACCTGCCTATGGAAAGAGCACTTGGACTGCAATGGTGCGTGGAGTCCGACCAGTTCAGCTTTAGGACTTCATTACAGCCACGCCCACAGACCAGGAGAGGTATCTTGTCGGTGGTCAGCTCTCTGTATGATCCTATAGGATTTTTGGCTCCTTTTACAATGCCAGCCAAGTTACTGTTGCAGGAGCTTTGCCGGCAAAACCTGAAGTGGGATGAACAAATTTCCCCCTCCTTCTCCAAACAGTGGTCTGATTGGCTGAGCGACCTCCAAAGGATGAGTGTATTCAAGGTGGAACGCTGTATCAAAACCCTGAACTTTAAAACATCTGCGAAAGCACAAATTCATAATTTTTCTGATGCCAGTGAAGCTGGTTATGGTACAGTGTCGTACCTGAGACTGGAAGGTGGCAATAAGGTGCATGTTTCATTTCTTGCTGGAAAGGCCAGAGTTGCACCTCTGAAGCACATCACTATTCCTCGTTTGGAGCTCACAGCGGCAGTCCTCGCTGTCAGAATGGATGGAATGCTTCAAAGGGAACTACAATGGCAACTGGAGAAGTCAGTGTTTTGGACCGATAGCACGACTGTCATCAAATACATCTCCAATGAAACCAGACGTTTTCATACGTTTGTTGCCAACCGAGTCACTGTGATCAGAGAAGCTACAGATGTTGACCAGTGGAAGTATGTGGGCTCCAAGGCCAATCCTGCTGACGAAGCCTCACGTGGATTAAGAGCCGAAGAATTTCTCACACATGGAAAATGGATTAAAGGCCCAGAATTCCTGTATTTGCCTGAGAGTGAGTGGCCTACACTGGAAATGGATTCAGTGATTCCCACTGATGACCCGGAGGTCAAAAAAGAAGCAGCAGTGAATGCCATTGTTAAGGATTCAGAAAATCCAACAGACCATCTAATCAACTACTTCTCATCTTGGAAGAAGCTTAAAACGTCTGTTGCCTGGTTCCTTGAACTTAAAAGACTTATGTTGCTTCTGAGTCAAAAGGAAACAAGTCTGACTCCAAAGGATTGGTCCGCTCTGTGTGCATCCAAACCAAAACCAGCGTCTTGGAGAGACCTGTGACGAAGATCTGCCTGCTGGTGGAGGCCACAGAATAAGATCATGGACAATTCTATCTATTTTCTCTTCCTATCCTGTCTTCTTACCATCTGTTTATCTTTCAGTGGCTACAGAGAAGGTGACACAGAAGACACTATGGCTCATGGAAAGAGAGAATAGCTCCCTTATATGTTTTACATAAGGGTAATTGTGATTCTCACAATTAGGGGCCGGAATGTGGAAGCTATTCAGTATTTTTCACATTTATTTAATGTATTTATTTGTTATTTTTTGTTTTCTAGAATTAATTGATTTACAGCCATATTATTTAAGTTAAGTTGTGTTCCAGCTAAAATGCTTTTATTTTTAAGGTGATGGGTCAATTTGGGCACACAGCTGGGTTTATTTAAGGCAATCAGGTCACAGCAGCAGTCAGTGGGCACCGGGAAGGTATATGGTTTTTTACCAGTGTCAGGGCTGAGTTCAGCAAACATTTAAACACCTTTTGCTGTATTGTTCCCGCAAGGTGAAACTAATAAATACCACGAAAACGTCGATGCCTTGTCTAGACAATGGATTAATTACCGGCTCCTGATCTGCGTAAGATCTGCTAACTGGTGCATCAGTGGCCTTTTGAAACGTTGGTGTTGTTGAAAAATAGCCACTACACATACTGTGAAATGACTTCACAGCCTCTTACTGTAAAAATAAAATACAGTATACTGCTGCATTTTTTTCAATTAACAGTAAAATACTGGCAGCAGAGACGCCAGCAATACACTGAAATTATACAGTATTCATACTGTTGAACAATTTCAGTCCATTACTGTAAACAATTAAATAATTCACAGTAACATTCTGGTTAGGGGGCTGCCAGTAGATTAGTGTTGAAAATTGGCTGTAAAATAACAGCAATTGCTTACAGTGTTAAACTGGACACTGAGGTGCGTTCACGCTCAACACCCCTAAGGGATGAGCGGAGGTGTGTGCAGTGCTGTCCTCACTGTAATAATGGCACTCGTGGGCTCATTACGACCGTGTGTAGGAGGTAGGTTTGGGACAGAGGAGAAAAACCGAGCTGCCTAAAAACCAATAGGTTTTAAAGACAGCCGATTTATGCAGCGAGCCATGCTGCCTATAACCGACAGGCTAGGGGCAGCCGGCTTACCCGGTGGGCCTTGCTGCTTATTATTATCCATCTGTCCATCGAACACACACGTCGCCACTCTGAGTAATATTCTGAGAGCGCGCGACACGCTCTGGATGTGCTGTGGTTGTCATGGTGACGACGTCAGAGGGGGCTTCCACACGCTGCATCTCACACCGGCTCTCATCCTGTCTCTGTTTAGGAGAAGGCTCGTAAACTGGACATTGAGGCGCGTTCACGCTCAAACCTGCTGAGGAATGAGCGGAGGTGTGTGCAGTGCTATTCACACAGTGCGTAATAACAGCCCTGGGCTCATTACGACCGTGTGTATATCTGGGACAGAGGAAAAAAAACGTGCTGCCTGCTAACCGACAGGTTAGGAGCATCAGGTTTAAACGTCAAGCCCTGCTGTCTAATAACCGCCTGGTTAAATACAGCTGGCTTGCGCCACGAGCCCTGCTGCCGCTAACCGACAGGTTAGGAGCATCAGGTTTAAACGTCAAGCCCTGCTGTCTAATAACCGCCTGGTTAAATACAGCTGGCTTGCGCCACGAGCCCTGCTGCCTGCTGACTGACAGGTTACAGCCGGCTCTTGCACCTCCACACGCTGTATTGCACAGCGGCTCTCATCATGTCACCGTTTAGGAGAAGGCTCGTAAACCGGACATTGAGGCGCGTTCACGCTCAAACCCGCTTGAGGAATGAACGGTGTGTGGAGGCATATCTGTGACATAGGAAACAAGCCCGTGCTGTCTAATCAACCGACAGGTTTTAAAGACAGCCGGTTTGTGCCGCGAGCCCTGCTGCCTAATAACAGACAGGCTATGAGGCAGCCGCTTATGTCATCCGGAGGAGAGCTCTCCTGAACAGGGGGAACGGGGAGATCTCATTAGGCGGCTGCCTTTCCGATGATCTCCGGGAGTTCCTGGAGAATACCGCCTATACGGCAGAGCCGAGATGGCGGATAGAGGGACCCGGTGACCCGGTGTCAGCCCGGCAGCCGAGCCTATAGGTCCCCCGTCCGGAGGAGAGGGAGGATGGGGCCGGGGGAACCACATGGTGATCCGTGAATGGAGGGGAAGGAGTCGCCTGACTGCTGTCCGCCACTCGAATCCAATAATCAAGGGCTTGGTCCACAGAGTAAGACTCCTGGACTAGCCAATCATCCCCGGCCGCAGCCGCGAGAGCGTTCGCTCTCCGCTGTCTGTGGGCCAGAGGGAGACGGACACAATGAGTGCACGACACCTGGGGAGTGAGAGCCGCGTTTGCGTGCTCCAATGCCCGGCAGGACTCACCTGTATCGTCTGTGTAAAGCCGCTTCCTCCCTGGAGCGAGCCAGCCACAGCCGGTCGTAACTCATATGTCGGCTAACACCGAGCCCCGCCCTGTCTCCCCCGTTCGGAGGAGAGGGAGGATGGGGCCAGGGGGAAATGTTTGCTTTCTAGTAAACAGCTCTGAAAAGAGCTTGTGCCTGTACAGTGCTTCTGCAACGGAGTGCTGTAGAAAAGTGGGAGCAGATTGTAGGGACTACTTCCTATTTATACGGAAGTGAGTCCGTAGGTGGGGCCCACGTCATAGGTGGGCGTGGATTAAGTCTGTCAGTGCTGCACACGTGCAGAGGGATTACCCAATAGCGATAGCCTTAGAGGGCGAACCCTTATACGAAATAGAAGCTATCTGGCCGCGTGTGGTTTATGAGGGCTGCGTATACAGTAAACAGTGTCCGCTGTTTATGCATATTGGATAAAAATTGTTATTGCACCCTTTAGATTTGAGACCGACAGACATATAGAAGAACGGACCGACTGTCACTGCCCGTCCCTGAAAGCCCTGTTAGTGTTTGTATGTGTTTGTTTCAACTGTGTGTGTCTCTCTCTCTGCCTGCTGGTCTGCTCTACACGGCTGGGAGCAATCTCCAATCAACCACACCTGCAACCTGCTCATCAGCCACACTATGAAAGCCTGCAGCCTGCACTCATTCCCTGCCAGATTGTTGCCGTGAACGGTTTGTTGCTTGCCGCTCTAGCTTTTTACCAGCATATTCTTTGACAACTTTGCCTGCTTTACCTCACACTCATTTGTATGTCTCTCCCAGGAGGAATCCAAGGCCTTCCACACTCCCAAGACCAGCCAGGCCTCTCTACCCACCCTGGAACAACTGTTTCCCACTGCCGCCATAACCAACCTCCACTCCCAGCTCCCCTTTTCGAATACATTTTTTTTACTTTCACCAGCTGATTCCGAGTCTGATTCTGGGTCCCCTCCAGTACATGTGACACCGACAGTGACTTGTACTAGCTGCTTGTCGCATTTAAAAAAAATAAAAAGACTTCTGATAAATCGGAACGATAAAGCACATTATCATACTCTAAAATAATAACATTCTGGCAACATAAAAAAATGTAACTTGCAGCTGAAAACGTTTTAGGAATAGTAGGGCATAATGTTCTAACAATGTTATCAAAAACATTTAAAAAAGGTTATTATCAAGCATTTTAAGAATGTTTTTAGAGAAAGTTATCCTACCTTTCAGAAGAACATTCTGGGAACCAAAATAAAACGTCCCGCTGAAAACGTTCCTAGAACAATGAATGGTAACATTCTCAGAATGTTTTTAGAACCAAAGATTTCTAGCTGGGAACACTTTCATTTATACTATGAACATTTGTGTCAGTGTATTGTTGTCTCGAAACGCACACGGCTACAATTCCTGTCACTAAAATTGGCGATCGCCACTGTTAGCTAGCTAGCTCCCTAGCGAGGAACTTTGGGGTTAGAAATACTTGCAGACTGCTCAATTACCCAACAAAATGAAGGCTGGTTTCTTTTGGACACCAGTATAGTGGTAGGTTAGATAACAAGTGAAAACAAATTATAACTTTTATTAATATAGTGCTGTGTTTTCATGAGCAACCTCAATTGTGGCTTGTTTTGCAACTTCCGTTACGTAGCCAAGATGGCGGTTGTTGGTCGTTATTGACCTTTATTAGTGAATCATCCTTTACTTATACTGTTATACATACTCAGTGTTGGGCAAGTTACTTCCAAAATGTAATATATTACATATTACTTATTACTCCCTTTTGAAAGTAATAAATTACATTACAAAATTACTGTCTCTGAAATGTAATGAGTTACACTACTTTAGTTACTTTTTTAAGTTACTTTCACCAAAATAACCGCAAAAGAATTTTAAATGCTAAAATGTAGTTTAGTGCAACTCATTATACATCCAGTGAAGGGCGATGTGGTAGCATAACAACTGTGTAGGCCATTAAGGCTACTAACAACTTGTATTACACGGCTTAGTTGAGTACTCGATTCTGATTGTAAATTCTTAACATGTGACGCGTTGTTAATCCAGCAGTACAGACCACTGTCAAGGACTATAATGAAGGTTGCTAAGGAAAGAAAGAGAAAGGAAAAGAGGTTAAAAGACGGAGCGCTGGACGTCAGATAAATCACCAGAAGAAGGCAGAGAGGAAGTGAATAATAACAGGGCACGGAATGGGCTCTGTAGTGTGTTTAGTATATGGCCATGTACAGGCCCGGTTCCAGAACAAAATGACTCAGGGTGCCTCTGAGATTACAGGGGGCGCAGCAGTAGCAGGTTTACATGAGCAATAGTGGCCGGCAACAGCAATGAAAAATAGCATTGATGGTCCCCAATGAACAGATTATGGCATTTGTTATGTTTTGAAACCAAGCAAGTGAGAACATTTCAAGTGAGTTAAAAGTGCAATCCTGAAATATTTCATCCAGTCCAAAGTGGACTATGGCAAAGAAAAGCACAACAGCTTCAAAACTGTACTGATAAAACAAATGAGAACATATTGTAAATCAAGGCAAATATTATTTGAACCAGCTCATGGTTTGAAATGGCAACCATTGAAAAGCAAAATTATTATTAAAACCATGTACTACATCATCACCTTGGTCCCATCATATACTCTGGGAAGAGAATATTTACTGTGCTTGAAAACAGGTATCACATCTTCCTGTGAGGTTGACTTTGTGACCTGGAGAACATTTCAGCTGCAACATCAGCTTGTTGATAAGCTTGGGATATGAGATCTTTTTGTAGCCATTCGTGGTGAAGGCATCTGTGCTATTGTATGCATTATTTTTGACCCAACATTTCTACAGGCATGGCAGAATATGGCATTATTTTCACATGAATATTCTAGCCCTTGTCTATTTGTATACCACGAGCTGCAACATGACCGCCGAACCCCACTGTACAGGCGGGTACTTGTTTATATATACCTGGGCAGGCTCTGTTTTGCCGTGGTATCCTGGCTGGCACCTGCGGGCCGCAGAGGGGCTGCGTAGTTTCGGGCAACGAAGAGTGCTGCTCCGGGGTTGAGGGCGGCGAGTCAGGCGGGAGTAAGCTAGTGTCCACAACGGAGGGTAACGTGATGTCCCCATCTGGCCTGTTGTCTGCAGTAGATGCAGTGTTGCTGGCATTTAGTGATGGTTGCTTTAACCATTTTCGTATAAATGATTATCCACAGATGTGTGTCACTGCTGTGGAAGCACTTTGGAAATTATGCACGCGCAGCGGAGCAGGTCACGCGCACCTGACACAATTTGTTGTTTGTATTTTTCGCTCCGTTATCTTTTTTGAATAGAGAGTGCATAACATTCAACTGCCCGAATATCCCGACGCGAAGCCTGAAGGGTAAACACCAGGTTTACTAATCTACCCGCACAATTTGTCTGGTGTCGGAATGTCTCGCTATGTTAGTACATTCTTAAAAAACAAAACACCATTTAATTTCGGATTAAAATGTGTTGTAACTGCGTTACTGGGCATTGTAACGGGTAATATATTACCCACATTTCATTAGTAATGCGTTACATTACTTCGTTACAGCAAAAAGTAATATATTACTGTAACTCCGTTACTTTTGTAACGCGTTACACCCAACACTGTACATACTTCACTTTGGGACGCACTCAAATCTGCACATTTTATTACAGACTACGCAAATTGAGACACAGCACTAGTGCTGATGTCTATTGTGCTAATATGAACTAGCAATGAATGAGAACAACTATATTCAAAGAAACTATAGGTCTGCCCATTTAGAATACCTTATTGTCTTTTTATTGAGGAAAATGTGACACTAGCGTGGTGATTTTCCGGTGTTACTAAATTAGATGACAATGTATGTGTGTCGTTTAAGAGGAAAAGATGCCTGTTTTTTTTGTTGTTATTACTGTCAGGAAATGTACAACCTAACCCTGGTCCGCCCAGTAGTAGTAGTCAGATCGCTACTCCTGCTGATTTTAAAGCTAGGTCTGGGTTGGGTTTCATCCACTTGAATGTGCGCAGTCTGTTAGGTAAACTAGATTGTGTCCGTATCTGGGCGAGCTCAACTGACGCTGATGTCATTGTTTTATCAGAAACCTGGCTAAACAAATCTATTTTGGCCTCTGACATTGCCTTAAATGGTTATAATGTGTATCGTTCCGACCGGCCTAATAAAGGTGGCGGCGTTGCCATTTATGTTAAGAATAAGTTCAGTGTAACCACATTATTTTCCAAATCGATCAGTAAGCAATTTGAATTTTTAGCCATAAATATAGAAGTGGCAAAGGGTCAACAGGTCATGGTAGTGAGTTGTTACAGACCCCCCTCAGCTGTCAAAGACTCCTTGTCTTCACTAGCTAATCTTTTATCACAACTAGACTACAAGGAAATAGTGCTACTTGGAGATTTTAACTGGGACTGGTTAACTGCAGTGTCAGAGGATTTTAAAAACCTTTGTATCTCTTTAAATGTTACTCAGATTGTGGACAGTCCTACTCGCCCTAATATTAAGTCCCCTAATAAATCCTCCCTAATTGATCTCATTTTAACTAATGCTCCCTATAAATACTCATCTGTGGGAGTATTTGCAAATGATCTGAGTGATCACTGTGTTGTAGCCACAATTAGGGACACTAAGGTCCAAAAGGTTAAACCTCGGATTATTATTAAGAGAGACAAAAAACATTTTGTGGAGCAGGGTTTTGTGCATGATCTGTTTGATTTTGATTGGGGTAAAATCGATCTGTGTGATGATGTTGAAACTGCATGGTATTATTTTTATCTTGGTTTTATGGAGATCATTGATAGACATGCACCCCTGCGTAAATTTAGAGTAAAGGGACGAGACAATCCTTGGTTTTCTGCTAATCTGTCCAGTCTCCTTCATGAGAGAAACAAGGCCTGGGCAAAGGCTAGGAAATCAGGCTCAGAGGTAGAATGGCTGCGTTTTAGGCAGCTAAGGAATAGCTTCACATCGCAAATCAAGAGTGCAAAATCAAAGTACTATCTGTCAGTAACCACAAAGAATCAGAATAATCCTGAAATTTTTTGGAAAGCCATTAAATCGTTATCCACCAGCGATATCCGTAATGAGCTACCTCCATGCATTACCACAGCATCTGGCTCTATATCGGACAGGGCTACTATGCTAAATTGCTTTAATGAGCATTTTGTGTCCTGTGGTTCTCTATTTGATTCTGTCACTAACTCTGCTTCTGTGAACACTACAGTATGTGACTCTGAAAAATGTGGTCTGGAAAACCCTTTCAGTTTTACCCCTTTTACTGTTGATGTTGTTCGTGAAGCTTTAAACAAGTTAGATCCTAAGAAACCGGCTGACCCGGACAACGTAGAACCTTTCTTTTTAAAGATAGCTGCAGATTTTATTGCTCCACCTCTCACTACTCTTTTTAACCTCTCCCTCAGCACTAACACAATTCCAAAATTGTGGAAGTCAGCGTATGTCCTGCCTTTGCTAAAAGGAGGGGAGGCCACCTTATTAAATAACTATAGGCCAATCTCTAAGTTGTCAGTTCTGGCTAAGGTTCTTGAACGCTTAGTGAGTGAACAGGTAAAGGTGTTTTTATGTACAAATGACATCCTGTCTAAACATCAGTCAGGCTTCAGAAAGCAACATAGCACCATCACTGCCACAATGAAAGTGGTGAATGATGTGGCGAGTATTTTAGATATTAAGCAGAGTTGTGCAGCTCTATTTATTGACCTTTCCAAAGCGTTTGACACCGTCGATCATCACATTTTAAAGCAGAGGCTAGCCAGTATAGGCATGTCCAGCCATGCAGTGGGGTGGTTTGTGAACTACCTCTCTGAAAGGTCCCAATGTGTTCATTTTGATGGGCTGTCTTCTGAGTGGTTGAACATTGCAAATGGTGTTCCCCAAGGTTCTGTTTTAGGTCCACTTTTATTCTCCATCTACATCAACAGTTTAGGTGAAAATGTGGATGAAGCTACTTTACATTTTTATGTGGATGATACCGTGATGTACTGTGCAGGTCCCTCCATTCAGGAGGCTGGTGTTAAATTACAGGCTGTTTTTAACATTATTCAGACTCAGCTCTCTGAACTAAAGCTTCTTTTAAATGTTGATAAAACCAAGGTAATGCTCTTTTCTAAAGCTAAAAAGACACCAGAGCCTGTTTTAGATATTGTAACTACGCAAGGAATAAAACTTGAAGTGGTTACCTGTTATAAATACCTTGGTATCTGGCTTGATGATTGTCTCACTTTTAAACTTCATGTCAATAACCTGCTTAAAAAGCCGAGGGTTAGGCTAGGTTTCTTCTACAGGAACAAGTCCTGTTTCTCGCTTGAGGCCAGGAAAAGGCTAGTCACTGTGACCTTTTTACCTGTGCTGGACTATGGTGATTTGATGTATATGAATGCACCTGCCAATTGCCTGAACAAGTTAGATGCTGCGTATCACAGCGCACTAAGATTTGTAACAAACTGTAAAGCATTAACCCATCACTGTACCCTGTATGCAAGGGCTGGTTTGCTTTCACAAACTGTACGGAGGCTCAGTCACTGGTACATTTTTATATACAAAGCCATGTTAGGGAAACTTCCATCTTATATCTGCTCCCTGATCTCACGGAAAATTGTAAGTGGCTACTGCCTGAGATCGAATGCTGTGGTTTTATTAAATGTGCCAACTGCTAGGACTGTCTTAGGGAAGACAGCTTTTAGATGCGCAGCTCCTCTGTCTTGGAATAGTCTGCAAATTAAATGGAAACTGAACAATCTGGTGCCACTAAATGTTTTTAAAGCTCGGTTGGATGCTAGTCAATCGGAAGCTATTGGTACCTGTTTATGTGGATAATTATGTAAATGAAGCTGTATGATGTCCTTTTGTTGTTCTATTTATGTTTTTATGTTTCATGTGGAACTACTTGAGCAGGTCTCCCTTGAAAAAGAGATCAATGATCTCAATGGGATTTATCTATATCAATAAAGGTTTGAAATGAAATGAAATGAAATGAAATTATACCTGAGATTGCCACTAATCCACTGGTCAAAAATGCCAGAGGCTTCATTCAGTGACGCCTCATCCCCCATCCGACAGGAGATGCCGAGCACAGTCTCCCTCAGTAACCTGTGGGACAACAGTCACATGACACTTACAGTGGGTGGTAAACCCGGTTAGCACAGAAGAGCAAAGACACATTCTGTATGAGCAAAGGTGATGCTACAGTCACCAGATGTAATGATTGTACAAAGTAAAGGAGTAAAGGGAGGATCCCTCAGTCCTGTGTGTATATCACACACTGTCACTTCCTGCTGTACCTCTCAGTCTGTGTTCCCACATCCTCCCATCCCAGTTGTGTTGTGATGGCTTTAACGTGGTCTCGGAACAGTTGCTAGAGGAAATATACAGAAAAATTGATCTTAATAAAATCCAGGGAACTATACACAACCATAATGGGCACCTTTTCCTTGATCAATATAAGCAGATTATTATTGATAAAATCCAATTGATATCAATTTATTGTATATATTGATATAAAGTTGATTTCAGGAAAAAAGTTATACTATTTTGAAAAAAAACATACAAGAATAGAATGCGAAAAATTATAAGATTACCAAAATAAATGGTGATAAACTCATGGGAAAAATGTCATATATATAGAGAAACTTTTAAAACAGCATCTGAACAAGTGTTGTACATTTTGAAAAATTAACAGAAATCTAAAACTAATCAGCACCAGAATCAAATAAAGGCAAGCAAAGAAACGTGCATACAGATATGGAATAATTATTAATATATTGTCTTCATGGTTTTATACATTATAGATGTCTCTTTCATAACAATCAAACCATTATTCATTGGAGCTGTTATACACCAACCACAGCATTCAATTAATGACTTGATTTATGATTCAAGTTTAATGTCACGAAATAGTGTGAAAACGACTTCTGTGTTGATTCTGCTGAGGTGGCTTATTGAAACTTGAGATCAACTTAAAGGTTAATGAGATTCTAGGTTTTAAATGTTGCACTTCAAAACATGAGGATGCTCAGCTCCTTTACCTGGAACTTTGGGTAGAACGGTTTGTCTGACAGCATGCCCCGGACATATGCGATGGAGGAGGACACACGCTCCCACACGATGTAGTCCGTCTCATTTTTCAGGTACTTTGTCAGGTTCAAGGCATTACCATAATCTATAACATTCGCCCTGAACAGGAAGCAGAAATTAAAATCTCAGAATTGAATGTCAGTAATGTTCATACAGTGCTTAGGGCTTAAATCTTACCTTGCAAGAGCAAAAACATCATCGATGTAGCTCGTGCGATCAGCTGCATCTAACTCCTATTAAAGTTAGAAAACTGAGTCAAATAAGAGATTAACATTTACAACAACACAGTGAGCTCTCTCAGGATAGTGGGATAAAACATAGCAGTACTATGTCATAAAAGGGACATTTAGCTCAGGTTGTCTGTGACAAATATTTCAATTCCAGATTTTGATTACAGCCCAAATTTGAAATAATGGGCATGTGCCACTCATGGTTAAATGATGAGAGGCCGTCTAGCTCACAACTCATACTTGGTCTTACAAACAATATCAGAATCTCACACACCATGCAACTCTTTTATACATAATGCTAAACACTTTATCACGCACAATCATACTCTCTTTCACACACTTTTGTCTGGGCCATAAATCAAACTTACTTACATACCTAACTGTACTTTCTTAGAAACACTATTATTCCCACTTACAGACCACATCATATAGAACACTTTGTGTGTGAGAGAGAATGATAGTGTATGTGAGAGAGGAATTGTAGTATGTATGAGGGTATAGTTGTGTGTGTGTGTGTGTGTGTGTGTGTGTGTGTGTGTGTGTGTGTGTGTGTGTGTGAGAATAGTGGTGTAAATGAGAGAGGAATTGTAGTATGAGGGTATAGTTGTGTGTGTGTGTGTGTGTGTGTGTGTGTGTGTGTGTGTGTGTGTGTGTGTGTGTGTGTGTGTGTGTGTGTGTGTGTGTGTGTGTGTGTGTGTGTGTGTGTGTGTGTGTGTGTGTGTGTGTGTGTGTGTGTGTGTGTGTGTGTGTGTGTGTGTGTGTGTGTGTGTGTGTGTGTGTGTGTGTGTGTGTGTGTGTGTGTGAGAATAATGGTGTAAATGAGAGAGGAATTTTAGTATGAGGGTATAGTAGTGTGCTTGTGAGAGAGAATGATAGTGTATGTGAAAGACAATGCTTGTATTTTTGAGAGCTTATGACAGTTTATGTGAGAGGACATTGTACTGGTTGTGAGGGAGTATACTTTTAAAGGAAGTCAGGTTGATCCAACAACAACAAATAAGAACTTTTGGTAACACTTTATATTAAGGTACACAAATTCACCATCACCTAGTTGTTAATTAACATGCATTAGCAGTATATTGGCTCTTTATTAGTCATTATAAAACACTTATTAATGCCTTATTCTACATGAACATATTCTACAAGTAATAGGCCATTAGTTGAGAGTTTTTCCTCAATAACCCTCTAATTGGTGCTTATTTATTGCAAGTAGGGAAGTTGTTTGGTCTTAATATGCTCAATATGGGCCTAATAAGGCAGTAGTACCACAAGAATAGTAATTCTACCATAATAACACTTAACAAATATGATCTATCCTTATGTAACAAGACATGAAACTATAAGTGTTAATTCAATCTAAATAACTCAAAATTAGGTATTTCTATCGAAGAATATGTTCCCTATTTTATTTTTCTCTCTGAGGGCCTAAGATATTCTAAAAAATCATATTTGAAAACGTTAAAAAAAACATTTTTGTTTAAATTATTTTTATTTTTTTTATTTTTTTCATAACTTGATTTAATTGTATTTAAAATAACATTTCTAAAGAAATAAATCCTTCTAATCTGTCTGTTCAGTTTCTGTTGGAATGTGAAGGGTTAAATGCCGTCCCTGCGAGTTATGTGAAGACGGGAGAGCTTGTTGGTCCCTCTCTACATTCACAGAGGGCCAGCTATAGTAACTGAACGAGAGAGTAATGTCAAATGACAGTACAATTGACCAATCATATCTTCCCTCTAAATGGGCGGGCTTTATTTTCGCGGACTTTATGACAAGTTCCGCCCGCTGTGAGGTTTATACATGTGTATAAAGTGGTGCAGTGACGCGCCCAAAAACCCGGAAGTAAGCTGCGCTCGGATTCCCTCGACAGAAAGCAACGGGATTTCTCCATAGGATTTTGGAAAATAGCTGGAAATAAGGTCTGTGGAAAACGAACCTGTTAGATAAATGCACGTTTTGTTCAGCCGGATAATATCTACATGTCTACCCTACTTTTATCATTTTCTAATCATAAATCTAATCGATAGATTTATGATTAGCATAAATTCGTTCATGATGGCTCATGTCAGTGATCGTGATGACATCGTTGCGAAATTATTAACCAAGTCATTTTCAAGATTGGGGGGGGTCAGAGGGCCTAGGTATAAAAGTCACGGCTCGCCACTGCAATCAAACCGTGTGTTTGTGTGTCCGGGGCGGGAGATTCATGTGATTGGTTGTTGGTCGAGTTTCAGACACGCCCGTTGAAGCTTCAACGCTTCTGCCCATTCACTTTGAATGGAGTGACGTCACGCTTCGCCAAACTGCATTGTGGTTCCGTCGCTTCGCTTTGCTCACGTTGCTCGCTTCAAAAGTAGAGCAATGTTCTACTTTTGAAGCTTCGACGGAAGCGTCAGCCAATCAAATCATATGCCAGTACAAGCTCTAGCCAATCAAACCACGTGCTTGTGTGTCCGGGGCGGGAGATTAATGTGATTGGTTGTTGGTCGAGTTTCAGACACGCCCACCGGCAACGCTGCGTTACTCTTCAGGTTGCATAGGGAAAATTAGTAGCAGTCTACTGCCTTTCTTGGGCGGTGTCCATCAATCGAAAAACGTAGAGCCAATCAGGAACTGAGAATTTAGTCCAACTTCCTTTTCAATCAAACTCACTTCCTTTTCAATCATACTCTCTCACACACATAACTGTTCTTATGCACACACCCTATCATTCTGTTTTATACACATACCTATAGTCATTCACATGAACTATTATTACCTCTTATATAAGCTATTATTCAGCCTTTCATTCACTGCTATTCTGTTTTACATATATGACTATTGTTTTTAACATGAAATACTATTCCCTCTTACATAGGTTATTATTCTGTCTTACATACATTGTTTACCGATTACACACATACTACTATCCTCTTTCACATGCACTATTATAATGTTCTATTAGATTATAGTTGTTTGTGAAAGACGATAGTGGTGTGTGTACGAGAGTATGATGGTGCGTTTAAGAGATTTTGTTTTTGTGTGTGAGAGCGAATAGTTATTTATGTACGATAGTATGATAGTAAACGAAGGAAGGAATGACAGTACGTTCAAGACGGTATGTTACTGTGTGTGAAAGAGTCTGGTGGTGTACATGTGAGATTCTGATATTGTTTGTAAGACCAAGTATGAGTTGTGAGCTAGACGATATTAATTTGCCCACAGCCAGACTGATTTTTCCTTTTACTGATTCAACTACATAAGGACATCAGCGACGAGACATAGAAACTCTCAATTCTTATTGGCTTTCATGAGAGAGCTTCACGTGGATAACAAAAACTCCACAGTACTGTTTGTCATCGCGCTGTGCAAAAAGATTCTGTCCGTCGTGAAGCAGCATAGGTGTATGTGAAATGTTTGTGTCTATGCTCTTCATCACACAACACCTAAGCTCACTAACATTGGAATCACCCAAGTTAGCAGCAGTCAAACTGAGACATAACCTACTAGAAATACTGCAACCATGAAGACAACTATTCCTGTTGCTGCTTAAACACCTGCATTTCAGATCAATAAAGATCTATCTGATGACCTTATCTTATCTGAACTCTACACCATTTGTTTTATTTTTTTCACTTTTATTGTCATTACATAGTACTATGTAACAAAATGGTTTCTCTGCATTTGACCCATCCTAGTGTTAGGAGCAGTGTGCTGCCATTATGAACGGCGCCCGGGGAGCAGTGTAGGGAACGGTGCCTTGCTCAGGGACACCTCGGTAGCACTTGGTCTTTCTGGGACTTCGCCACCACCGCCCTAGCATGCTGGGGAGTGTGTACATGTGCTGTGTGTGCGAGCCGAGCGTTACCAGGTGGTTGTTTAGAAGCTGTTCACTGATAGCGTTCCACATGAGGTTGTCGTGGTTAACTCGGTAGAATCCAATGTGATCATTGTTCACCTTCAGCAGCCCGTCCACTGAGGGAGAGTAGTTCATGACGGGAAGCTCTGAAAAACAACAGTCAGACTAATTATTTGCGAAATACGTCAAAATATGATACATTTTCTCTAGAAAAAAAGTTAGTTACCATATAACATAGGTCACTGGCAGGTTTAAAGATAGAGTGCTGATGATTTGTTTGTAATCATTTGAATGTTCTGAAAATGATTATACACACTACCTGTGCGGCTCTTGTCAAATATTACCAACATATTTTTGTCGCTTTTCACAGAGTGCCATTTGACTGGAATTGTCCACTTGTACCTGTGAAAAAAACATATTAGTGGTCAATAATGTCGTAAAAAAGACTGTGACACCTACATTTAAATCTTTTTAGGTCATGTTTGAATAATACATTAGAATTTCCCTTGTGCTGCACTTGTGATTTCTCCTTTTTGCTCTGCTTTGGTCTCTACCAACTATTGATAAAAAAAAAGACTTTCTCTTCAGCTGTGGACTGTAAAACAATTACTAAATACTACCAACGAATATCTTAATACTTTTGACTTTTAAACTCTGCGGTTCATCATATTGTCTTTCAACATGGAGAAGGGATCAATGATGAGAAAGGAAGTCTGAACCGAACTGTTTTTTATATGAACGTCTATTAATTGACACAGAATCTGGCATAGTCTCTTTTTGTGGCTTTGATGGGTTATCCAAATCAAATTGGACACTGCTAAGGATGAAAGGGTCTTCTCTGTAGCACTGACCCCAGAGGTGAAGGGGGTTGGCTGGGATCAGCTTGAGGATTCAGGAGGAATCTCTTCTGGCTCAGTTTGGCGTTTGCCTCTGTGACAGTGAGATCCAGCACAGGATAACCCATTTGTTTGGTCCATGTATCCATCACGTCTGCAACCGGCAACCCACTCACCTGGGAACAAAGCAGACATTGGTAACTACTAAAAACTCTGAGAGTGAGAAATTCAGATTAATATCAATCCCATGTATATGAGATAATGTGAGAGCTGGAGTCAGGATGTGGTAAGTGTTATGTCCTTTTTGATACATATTTGATATCAGAATGTCCCTTTTCATGTACGTAATGGAACATACGTTGGCCAGGGATGCCCAGAAGTTTGCTGTTTTGGCGTTTTGGAAGTGGTAGTCTTTCAAATATTTCTGGTGAAAGGAGAAAAGGAAAAACAGACTTTTCATTAACTCGCTGCTGGAACAGTTGGAACTTGAATGAGCATTAATCCAAAGAGTTACATCGATTGATAAATATCAACAACTGTCTGTGACTTACTCGACATCCGTCTCTGAACAAGTCTTTACCCATCCAGTCCTCCAACATCCTGAGAATGGATGCTCCCTGGATAATTACAGATAGTTGTTGCATTAAGATACATTGTGAGTAACTAATATTTCATTGTTCCCATGGGAAGCAAGGTTTACTGTGTAGTCGGACCTTGCTGTATGAGATGCCGTCAAACACAGAAGTGATCTCTGCTGGGGTGGACACGTCCACGATGATGGGGTGAGAGGACAGGAGGGCGTCGTCCACCATGACAGGAAGCACATCACTGATGATCATGATGTCTCGCTGTTAACCACAGGAGGAAACAAAGCACGTTTCAGGGAGTTCTCAAAAAGACGAGGATTCATTGTTGTTCCTCCAATAAAACTCACCATGCCCCAGCTGGGTTCAGCTTTCTCCACACCAACGTACTCAAAGAAACTGGCAAAGCCCTCATTCAGCCAGAGGTCATCCCACCAATCCATGGTCACAATGTTCCCAAACCACTGGAGAAGACAACGGATATGAGTTTCAATAAAGGAAGTTATATTGTATTTACCCTGTTCTCAGGGGCAGGTCTAGACATGTGTTGGTGGGGTGGCCAATCTGGGTCACAGACTCAGATCAGGGTGGCACATTTAAATCACTTTTAAAAAGTAAAACTGTAAAAATGAAAGCACTACTCTCTAAAAAAACATTATTAAGGCGACCCCTCTGGCCCCGCCCCTGCCTGTTCGCTCACTTTATTAGATATATTTGATGCTATCTCAGTAAGAACCCTCCCCGTATTCAGATCTGTTACTGATTGAATTGCTTACTGCTTAGACATTTACAATTTAATATTTATAAGTTTAAAAGGTATAATTCCTTTCATACCTGGTAGGCTCCCAACGTGACAATGTGTGACTTTAAGAAGCGCTAACAGTGAGGAGGTTGACAATATTACCATTATTATGAATATATTTTTCATAACTAATTCTAACGAATACAGACATTTCCCACAAGACTAAATAAGAACAAAAGCACAATATTACGACCAACTATATTGAAACTTAAAAACCTAATTTAGCCTAAAATGTGAGTGAAGAAGTACAGTGGGGAAAAAAAGTATTTAGTCAGCCACCAATTGTGCAAGTTCTCCCACTTAAAAAGATGAGAGAGGCCTGTAATTTTCATCCTAGGTACACTTCAACTATGAGAGACAGAATGGGGGGAAAGAATCCAGGAAATCACATTGTAGGATTTTTAATGAATTAATTGGTAAATTCCTCGGTAAAATAAGTATTTGGTCACCTACAAACAAACACGATTTCTGGCTCTCACAGACCTGTAACTTCTTCTTTAAGAGCCTCCTCTGTCCTCCACTTGTTAACTGTATTAATGGCACCTGTTTGAACTCGTTATCAGTACAAAAGACACCTGTCCACAACCTCAAACAGTCACACTCCAAACTCCACTATGGCCAAGACCAAAGAGCTGTCAAAGGACACCAGAAACAAAATTGTAGACCTGCACCAGGCTGGGAAGACTGAATCTGCAATAGGTAAGCAGCTTGGTGTGAAGAAATCAACTGTGGTAGCAATTATTAGAAAATGGAAGACATACAAGACCACTGATAATCTCCCTCGATCTGGGGCTCCACGCAAGATCTCACCCCGTGGGGTCAAAATGATCACAAGAACGGTGAGCTAAAAATCCCAGAACCACACGGGGGGACCTAGTCAATGACCTGCAGAGAGCTGGGACCAAAGTAACAAAGGCTACCATCAGTAACACACTACGCCGCCAGGGACTCAAATCCTGCAGTGCCAGACGTGTCCCCCTGCTGAAGCCAGTACATGTCCAGGCCCGTCTGAAGTTTGCTAGAGAGCATTTAGATGATCCAGAAGAGGATTAGGAGAATGGCATATGGTCAGATGAAACCAAAATAGAACTTTTTGGTAAAAACTCAACTAGACGTGTTTGGAGGAGAAAGAATGCTGAGTTGCATCCAAAGAACACCATACCTACTGTGAAACATGGGGGTGGAAACATCATGCTTTGGGGCTGTTTTTCTGCAAAGGGACCAGGACGACTGATCCGTGTAAAGGAAAGAATGAATGGGGCCATGTATCGTGAGATTTTGAGTGACAACCTCCTTCCATCAGCAAGGGCATTGAAGATGAAACGTGGCTGGGTCTTTCAGCATGGCAATGATCCCAAACACACCGCCCGGGCAACGAAGGAGTGGCTTCGTAAGAAGCATTTCAAGGTCCTGGAGTGGCCTAGCCAGTCTCCAGATCTCAACCCCATCGAAAATCTTTGGAGGGAGTTGAAAGTCTGTGTTGCCCAGCGACAGCCCCAAAACATCACTGCTCTAGAGGAGATCTGCATGGAGGAATGGGCCAAAATACCAGCAACAGTGTGTGAAAACCTTGTGAAGACTTACAGAAAACGTTTGACCTCTGTCATTGCCAACAAAGGGTATATAACAAAGTATTGAGATGAACTTTTGTTATTGACCAAATACTTATTTTCCACCATCATTTGCAAATAAATTCTTTAAAAATCAGACAATGTGATTTTCTGGATTTTTTTTTCTCATTTTGTCTCTCATAGTTGAGGTATACCTAGGATGAAAATTACAGGCCTCTCTCATCTTCTTAAAGAGCCTGTGACACGAGTTTCCCCCATCATCCAAACCCATCAATTTGAGTAAATATTGTACCCTTGAAAATCGTTACTGAACTGATTTTGGATATTTGTACTTTGATAACCATTAATCTGCCCTTCAATGTTGACCATTTTCTGGATATTCTCAGGGATTCTTCAAGTCCCACCAAATTATGTGTGACGTCATTGCGGGCACAGCGCTCCAGCTGCACCCTTCAGGATCCCAGCATCTGCATGTAAACGCATGATGGCGCACACAGCAGCAAGCTCAGACAGCGATGACAGTTTAATTTTGAACGTGTCTGAGAGCTCATATGAGGCTGAAGGATCGGTTTATGTTTTATCTGTTAGAAGTTTAGGAATTAGGTGCGTCAATATGGGCGATCATATGGTCATGTAGCCAGTGGTGGACTGGGACTAAAAATCAGCCCGGGACTCTCGATCGGCCCACTTCGGTACCGCTAGTAAATTGTCAACGGGGGGAGTGGGGGATGTGCTAGTGACTTATCCGACCGGCCCACTTCGGTACCAGCCCATCGGGATTCGTCCCGATGGCCAGTCCGCCACTGCACCCAGCCCAGCCCACGTAAACTGTCAACGGGGGGAGCCTCACTGCGGGGAAACGGTGGACCTAGTGTCCCGATCGGAGTGGGAATAATAATCATAATAATAATCCGTGCATTTTATCCATTAATTTCCCCAACATTGTGGTAAAAAAACCACACGTTTAATCCATGTTGGTGTACTACAACTACAAAAAGCATCGGTTTGTTTTCTCATCAGGAAATGCAGACCGGCTCAAACAAACGATTTTTAAATCATCATCCTCACGATCATTTAATGCATCATATGTTTGCCGAATTGACATGAAAGCACTAATAAATGTAGTTTCATCCACTTGAGTTTACAACTACAAAAATAATCGATTTGTTTTTATATCACATCCGACGGGAGGAAATTCAGCAGCTCTCACTACCGATTTTTAATCCTAATTTAATCATCTTCTATGTTTATGTTCGCCGAATTGACATGAAAGCACTGACAAATATGAATATACTGTAGTCAACTTCATTAAAACGTTATTAACGTGCCTAAACTCAGTAGTTCACAATTTCTACGCATAACAACACACTTTGTCCGTGTTTCGCTCTCTCGCCGCACAGTGAAGCGTTCCCGCATTGACGTCACTTCCGGCTTCCCCCAAAACTTCAAAATGAGTAGAAGGAATTTCCCCGCGATGTTCGAAATTATTGATATTTATCGGAACGGTATCGCAACTTCTTTTTTAAACTGACGGTTCGAGATTACTAGTAGCCCAATATTTCATTGCACAACAGTTGTTGGGAGGCTGTCACAGGCTCTTTAAGTGGGAGAACTTGCACAATTGGTGGCTGACTAAATACTTTTTTGCCCCACTGTAAGTTCCTAATCCCACCAGGAGCGTCTGCGCTGCGCTGCGGCGTTTTTAGCGATCGCGGCCACTCTAGTCAATGGGTGCTATTCCACCAGACCCGCTGCGCCGCGGCTC
Source organism: Pogonophryne albipinna (assembly GCA_028583405.1). Classification (NCBI taxonomy): domain Eukaryota; kingdom Metazoa; phylum Chordata; class Actinopteri; order Perciformes; family Artedidraconidae; genus Pogonophryne; species Pogonophryne albipinna. The sequence goes on from CM053249.1 coordinate 33,000,442, forward strand.
GATGCGTCCCAGAAGCTCCTCGCCGCAAGGAATTTCTCAAATATAGGATGAATCCTATTTTTGACGCTGCGCAGCGCAGCGCAGGCAGGAAGTGGAACGTTCATCCAACAACTGCGAGGCTGCACACACGACGCTCCGCTTCCGCAACGTTTTGAAACTCGCCTGGTGGGTTATGACGCAGGAGGAGGTCGCAGCGCGGCGCAGTCGCAGCGCGGCGCAGCCGCAGCGCAGACGCTTCCGGTGGGATCAGGGGGTAAGTCTCCTGAAGATGCTTATAATATAAAACATATCCAGGAAGGATAGAGTTCAATTGAAATAGAGTAGATACCAGGATGGGTTGAATGCGGCGTCAATTATGACCAGTGTTGGGCAAGTTACTTTTAAAAAGTAACTAGTAATAGTTACTGCTCTCAAAAAAGTAACTGGTTACTTTATTAGTTACTAAATTATAAAAGTAACTAGTAACAAGTTACTTTAAAAATAATAAGTGTTTGTGTTGTTCTGTGGCACAGTAAGAGAAAAGACAACTCCCCATCATTGTAGCAATTATCATTATGAAATGTAGTGGAACAATAAAACATAAAAGATATGTTTAGACATTTTGACAGGCATCTTTATTGTAGCCTCAACAATCAAGTCCTAAGTAGTGCACTTGTAGTGCAATATGAAATAAAAACAACTACACTATTTTGGCAGTGTAACAATTAAACAAGAACTACACTCTTTTGGCAGTAACAATTAAATAAATAATAAACTGTCAGACTGACACTGAAGACAAACAAACTATTTTCAGCCTCACAAAAACAAACTAACAGTGAAATAATGTACCTCACATCTGGCCATTTAGCATAGACAAAATCAATAATGGTGGATAAACTTAAGAAGAGGTGCTTTCAGCCTTATAAGTAATCTCCAAGTTGGAAATGTGCTGCTGCTCTCGCTGATACTTGCATCTGCCATTGTGTGTGTGTGTGTGTGTGTGTGTGTGTGTGTGTGTGTGTGTGTGTGTGTGTGTGTGTGTGTGTGTGTGTGTGTGTGTGTGTGTGTGTGTGTGTGTGTGTGTGTGTGTGTGTGTGTGTGTGTGTGTGTGTGTGTGTGTGTGTGTGTGTGTGTGTGTGTGTGTGTGTGTGTGTGTGTGTGTGTGTGTGTGCGGGTGGTGGGCGTTGCCGTGTTTGTGTGTCTGTGCCATAGGTCTGTGCATAGATATATATAAACACTAGATGGCTCAAGGAGGAGTCGCCAGCGTAGCTCACTGGCGGCCATCTTGCCACAGTCAACAACTACTGCTACAGCTGTTGTAAGGTGAGTGATCTGCACAAAAATACTCTTAACTCGCTGAAATCTTGACTGATTTACAAACGGTTTGGTTTATTATAAACGTTATTATCATGGCTATGATACAGGAGACAACAAGACATGTTGAAAAAAAAAAGTTAATGATTATAATTATAAGTATGCAGTATCATAACTACATCTTTGATGTTTATAACAAACCAAACCGTTTGAAAATTGGTTGAAAATGGAGCAATCTACGGTTATTTCAATAGTGCACCATAGACATAATGTTATGAATGAGCGAGCTGCCTGTGGCAAGATGGCCGCCATGTGGCAACGTCGGTCTCCATTGGCCATCAGCGCGGGTGAGTCATCTAGTGTTTATATATATATCTCTGTGTCTGTGTATTTTCCCCATAAGGCAAGACGCCCAACTCTGTCTCTGATTGGCTTACCCTGAAATGTTACCCCACGTTAACCAATCATCACTCCTCTCTGGTCACTTTCACTTTTCCATGGTACTGTGAGAGGACATCACTGTATTCGCCTGTAAGCTACATCCGCAGGGAGATTCGGTTCAGTTGGATCACATAATGTAACGCAGTAACGCACCCATTTAAATCACAGTAACTATAACGGCGTTACTGAATGGGAATAGGTCACTAGTAACGTTATTAGTTACCGCAAAAGGTAGTTGCGTTACTGAAAGTCATAATCATGATGACTGATTATGACTTTCAGTTTTATTGGATTTTGTTACAAAGAATCAGTAGTAATGGAATAAGAACCAGATTTTGTCTCTTCAAGACATACAGATGTAGCACCTCATTTCAGACTCCAGTTTACAGCTTCCTGCCTACGACCTGCCTAAGACCAGTATCGAGGAATGTTAAGCCCTCCCACTATTTTCCAAGAGGGCGTTGCCAGATTTTCAATTTCAGGTTTTAACCAGGAGATGGCGCTTCATTCACAAATACAGAAAGACAAGTTTCATGGACTTGCAGTTGTGTTTTGAAGAGCATTTGAACACATCAATATTTTAGATCAACTAAAGTATATCTAATCTTGTAATTCAATAATATATAGTCTTTATATATTAAATAATCATAATAATAATGTAAATGTTTACATTACACTTCTTTATTTGTTATGCTCATACTTTTACCTTTACAATCGTTTGCTTTAATATGCAGTATATTTTTTGTATATTTTTGTGTTTGCTTCCTCCTGCTCTCTTTCGGACACATACTGTATGATTTATTATTATTATTAATATGAAGATATTATTAAGATAAGATGTTACTTTATTGATTGAACATTTTAGTTTAGAATGTGCTGTCCCACGGTAATTCAGAAGGCTCACAGGTCACATTCCGACCATTATTTAAAACAATAGGTGCTTTCACACCGTCTACAGTTTGATTTGTATAGAGGGAGCTCTGTGGCTGATTGGCCGGCGATTAGGTGTGGCGCATTTATCATAAGGTGATCAGAGCTAACTGCCTGCCGTCAGATTTCATTTAAAAAACAGGTCTGATTTTAAGCTTTTATCTTCAGTAGACTGGACTACTGCAATGGTGTCTTCACAGGTCTCACTAAAAAATCTTAGAAAGCTGCAGCTGATTCAGAACGCTGCTGCTCGAGTCCTCACTAACACTAAGAAAGTGGATCACATCACTCCTGTTCTGAAGTCTTTACACTGGCTTCCTGTGTGTCAAAGAATAGATTTCAAAATACTGCTGCTGGTTTTTAAAATGGTTTAGGCTCAAAATACATTTCTGACCTACTGCTAAATTATGAACCATCCAGATCTCTCAGGTCTTCAGGGACTGGTCAGCTTTCTGTCCCCAGAGTCAGAACTAAACATGGTAAAGCAGCTTTCAGTTATTATGCTCCAAATATCTGGAACAAACTCCCAGAAACCTGCAGGTCCGCTGCAACTCTGACTACTTTTAAATCCAGGCTGAAGAATTTTCTTGTTGTCGCTGCTTTTAATTGAACTATTCACATCTTAAACTGCACTGTAACTTTTATCCATGTATTTTTTATTTTAATGTTTATTTTATTTTCTTTTTAATGACTGATTTTAAATGCCATTTTCTTAATGTCTTTCATTTTTTGTAAAGCACTTTGAATTGCCGTGTGTTGATTTCGTCTTTATTATTATTAATATGAAGATATTATTAAGATAAGATGTTACTTTATTGATTGAACATTTTAGTTTAGAATGTGCTGTCCCACGGTAATTCAGAAGGCTCACAGGTCACATTCCGACCATTATTTAAAACAATAGGTGCTTTCACACCGTCTACAGTTTGATTTGTATAGAGGGAGCTCTGTGGCTGAATGGCCAGCGATTAGGTGTGGCGCATTTATCATAGGTGATCAGAGCTAACTGCCTGCCGTCAGATTTCATTTAAAAAACAGGTCTGATTTTAAGACTATTTCTGCGCTCATAAAGAATGATAAGAATAAGAATAATGCGTATTGAACTGGTTTCATTCATTAGTGAGTTTATTTTACACTAGAACCACCAATCGGGTCAATTTGTGTTGTGTGTTGTGTGTGTGCAATGTAACTTTTTTTTAATAAATAAAGTATCTTACAGTTACTTTCATAAACCTGAAGTGAATACATTTTGGATTACTTATTGGAATTATTGGTGGAAAGATTTCCTCACAACATTTAATATTCATTACCAAAGGAACAGCCGAATCATCACAGCGCAAAAAACCTATTACTGCCGCAGATGGACCAAAAAAGGGAGCGTTTGAAAAAAATGTGCGGGTCCGCTCAGTGAAACAATAACAACGAAACATGGAGGAACAAAAGTCTGCGTTTAAACCTACAGTTAATTTAGCTGATAGAGAAGAAAGATCAGGGGGGAGGGGGGGAGAGAGCTGTGGTTGATGGGCCATTAGTTGTGTAAATACACAGCTGAGAGCTGCCGTTTCATTCAGACTGTTTAAAAAATGGTAACAATGGACTATTTTTCTTAGCGGATGCATGTCAATTTAAATCAATACATACAACCATGGGCGTCGCCTGGGTTTTTTTCTTTAGCCCCTGACAAATTCTCCCTCAATAATATAATACATTAACCGTACTTTACCTAGAGGACGGCAGGATTGTAATTTCCCGTGTTCAGTGAATGCAACAGAGGCAAGACACCACCAGACCAATCAGAGAGTTGCATGGAATTAAACGTGTTTTATTGGCTGACAGGTACGTATCTCAGAGCCCTATCTCGAGGGCTCTGGTACCTCTCCTCTGTGACTGTGTTTAAACTGTCAGTTTTTTGTTTTTTTTTATAAAAAAGACGGCAATTCTCAAGTGGTGGCTCACACAACAACCCCAGAGCTACCACCTGAGCCAGGTGAACAAGGTATGTAAATGTCAGTAAACTTACAAGTTATGCGAACATGTAAGCAAAGCATAAATTATAGCTACATTGACGTTACTTTGAATTGCGCGGGTACGCTAAACCGTTAGCAAGTAGCTATAGCTAGCCAGATATATTAAATAAACACTTTGTCATACAATCTAAATGTTGTGTTTTTTAGCGTTACCTGGTGATTTCAAAGAAAGCTCTCTGGGAAATGTTGTCTTACTGTTCGACATGAAGCTAGAATTCTACCTTACAATACACAGTTGATCCTGAGTCCTGTCAGTTAAAGTGTTTAATAGTTAGCTTAGCTAAGCATCAACCTAGCACTGAAATATATGGATGTTATGTGACAGTATTTCTGAGAAAAAGTCAGCTGAAATGGTGGCATAGTTGCCACTGCTTTACGTGTCGACAGCATGTTTGAACGTATTTGCAGCAGTAAATGTGGCTGTTTGGCCACTGACGTTGCCATAACAACACCTGAATTTAAATGTGCAACCTCTTTTTGTGACAGATTTTTGCATGAAATTATAATTCTTCTGATTGATATTTCCTATTGACAGTTAGTTTCTATGTGAACATTATGAGATGGACAGCCATCTAACAAGCTTTATATACAAATATTTCAGATCAAAGCCAATCCAGTGGGGCTCCTGAAAGGGGGCAAGGGACACTATGCTCCCAAATATTAAGCCTTGACCCCCATCTTAAAATTGATATGATCAAAAAATGATCTGCATTGTCGGAGGCCTTTTTTCCTCATTATCATGACAAATTGTACAGCTTTCCTTAGTTTTGAATGCAGAAAGATGACTATATTAGAGTATTAAGTTAAAATGACTATATTAGAGTATTAAGTGAATATATTAAGTGAATTACTCCAACTGCATTTGATTAGGAATAATTCTGTCCTATTGGCAGATAACTGCTCTTAACAGTGATATCTACAAGAGGATTCCAATGTAAATTTAACTATTTTCAATTGGTTAGTATTACATTGTGTGACAGTGTGGTGACACTCATTTTAATGAAGACACATTTGTGTATCTTGAAATTCATTTATTTGACAGAGCTGGAAACTGATTGACTTACATACTTGTTTGTGTTTACCTACACATTCATCACAGATGAGCCAAACAGAGTAGAGGATGAAGAAAGGAGAACAGGAGAAAGGGACACACAAGAAGGAGATACAACAGGCAAGAACGACAATGGAGACAACAATGAACAAAACAATTATTTCCTCCTTCCATCCCTTTTTTCTGTTTAATCTGATTACTAACAACTTCTAATAATTTGACAGTTTATGATTTAATTGGAAAATGAAGTGTTTTTAAATAATAAACCTGTTTCTGATTCTTTGATTTTTTTTGACATATGGGTGTTGAGAGATGTATCCATATCTCTTAATGTTGCTCTCAAAGTGCACAAGATTGATGCTTTTAACTTCAACATTTAAAAAAAATCTTCCTGGGGACCCCAGAGGAGGTGAGTTCCCCCCAAAATAGCACTTTATCTCTGCTTATGTAACTCCGGTGTAGTGTCCCCTCGGCAACAGATCACTCAGAGCTGATTACTTTCCTGCATTTCAATGGACAGCATATACAAAGGACACGTGAGCTGCATTGCTTAAGAGATCCTCACATGCTATCTCTTTTACAAAATAAGTGTCCAGTCAACAACAAAACATCAGTGATGATCGTATAGTGGTAGTATATTTTTCACAAGCAATGTGAAACATTAAACTTATACAAACTGGTGTACAAAACTCACATACCTGCGTTGATCTACTGGAGTGTCTCTACTCTTTCTTCTCCACATCTCTTGTCCACCATCAGAGATTGCAAATATTTCAGAAACAGCTAGAGGTAGGGGACAAACAACTTGTTCGCTGGGCATGTCAAAAACCTCCCTGCTTTGATCAAGACTTTAGGGAGCCTTTCAGACCCTCTAGCAAAGGGACTTTAAAGCAAGCTTCGAAAATTCAGTACCATGTACAGTACATGCTTGTCATGTTCCAGACACTGCTCTCAACCACTCAGGGCCTGCAGAAAGAAACAATTGACTTGGTGCAGGCAGTAGATTACAAAACAGCAGTTGAGAACACACTGAAAAGTTACCGAAGTAACGAGAAAGCACATGAGGTCTATGACAAGACCAAGGCCCTGTGCAATGATCTTGATATTCCCGAAACTGTGACACAGAGGAAGAAGCGTAGAAACATGGAAGACTTTGTAGTCAAGGCATCATGTGGAGCAATGTGAAACATTAAACATAAATAAACTGGTGTACAAAACTCACATACCTGCATTTCAATGGACAGCATAAAAGGACACGTGAGCTGGGTTCCGGTGGAGAAATAGCACCATGCTGCTCACATTAGCTTATTAGCTCAGATTAGCTATTGATGATCACGTTGATAAATCATATAAAACAAATAGCCAATCACACAAAAACAAGTTGATGTGACTGTGAGCATTAAACAATTAACATTAAACTAAACAAACGCAACAGTACGTTATTGTCCTTATAAAATAAAAACATACATTTTGTCCACCGAGATAATACAGGCACCTTACCCTCAAGAGATCCTCACGTGCTATGAGAATCTCCCACAATCCATTGCCGTAACAAAGCTAATGCAGGCACACGTTTGTGACACCAGATGGCGCAATTGTGTATGTGCGTGTGGGGAGTCTTGCAGTAGAAAATTCGACTGTAGCGCCGCCACTGTGGGCTAAGCCCCGAAAGTTTCCAGGTCCAGGCGACGCCCATGCATACAACTATTTTTTAAATCAATAAAAACATTTTCTAAATCCATAAAAGCATTTCAATTAATAGTGGGAGTCATGTCGTTACTTTGTTGAGAATGTGGCCATGTAATAAGCGGGATAATTTGCAGCGACTTGTTCCTTATGGGGAAAATAACACCCTTCATGCAGATCAAGATCCCTCCGCTACGCGTTGGGATCCTGATCTGCCGACGAGGCTCCATTAAAATATAAATATTTTTAGTGAATTACTGAGTTTAGGCACGTTAATAACGTTTTAATGAAGTTGAATACAGTATATTCATATGTGTCAGTGATTTCATGTCAATTCGGCGAACATAAACATAAATGATCGTGGTGAAGATGATGATTAAATTAGGATTACAAATCGAGAGCCGGGCTGCATTTCCTCCCGCTCGTTTTTTTCGACTAAACAACATTATTTTGTTAAATAACAACATGGTGATGTTTTGTAAATTATTACATGTCTCTTATTTAGCACAGAGTATGATATCCGTGACATATGGATCTGAACAAAGTTCCGCTGTACATCCAGCATACTGTATTTATTTCACATGAGCTGCAGTATGGAACCCCACTGCACCCCCTGGTGGATCAATGATCCATTGCAGCTGGCTTCATAATAATTACATTTATTTATCACGGGGGAGGTCTCAAGTCACGCTGGAGGTTTTCCCTTGAGCGAGGGCAGATCACGTACCAATCACGGCCCTCGCGTTTCAAACTGTCCGAAATTAGGTGCTACATCAGTAACTCATACAGATATCACTGTGCATATTAGCAAACAAACAAGCACTTTGTAATGCCCTGCTGTGGATGAATGAAATGTTTTCATTGTACTGAATTTAAATAACTAATGCAGCTTTAAAGAAAACTAAATAAATCATTGTTTATATTCCCCGTAATTATTAACCAAATAAACGTTAAAGTTTACGAGAGCATAGGCTATTCAGTTCAGTAATGGAATGCTAACACCAGTGCTAGCTTTGCAAATACTAAGCAACGCCTCTGCTTTTTAGGAAAACTTAGAAGCTTTGTAAAAAAAACTATATTTATTATCATTCATTCATTACATTTACCTGGGAGACATTTTGACAGATATTTGACAAAATAGACGACTGTCGCTATCAGCTATAATTTTCTATACCAAGCTAGCTAGTTAATGCTTTACACTCAGGGTCCAGCTTTATCCTTCAGTACGTTATTATGGGGCTCATTAAAGCTTGCCAGTAAGAGAACTATTTGCACATCGTCATATACGAATTAACCTCAGTCTCGTGACTTTGAAGAGTTCATAACACTTTCTTGGCTTCCTCTTTGTTTCTTATCTCACCTTACTGTAATATAGCTGATATCTTAGGAAGATATGTACATCATAAAAAAGCTTGAACAATAGCACATGAAGCTATTTTAAACTTTTACAACTAGAACTCTGAACTCATCTGTGTCCTTGTTGATACAGATCTTTCCATCTGTGAGGGAAATTAAGATAAAAGCCATCATTAGCCCATAGAGAAGTGAGCTAACGTTTTGTTGATAGTTGAATGATGACACTGAGATGAAACAGTACAATAACTAAAGTTCTAAATTTGAACACAAACACAATATCTGAAGCATTTAAAGACCAGCTGAAGCTATAATATGAACTTCTCTATCCTCCAAGATCAACCACACTCTTGACTCTTGGACAACATTCAGGGTTAATTGCATATAATTGAGTATGCTCTCCAAACACCAGGTTTGGGAACATTTATTTTGGTTTACTCCAATCCTACTGCCATGGCTATGTAATTGTTCACTCTCCTGTGCCCTACAGTTCACCAACACTCTGTTTTTTTCCCACAGCTGTGATGTTTCACCATTATGTTTGCCTTAACCCCTGGTTATCTGAAATGTGATGGTTATAAACATTACTGATTATGGTATGTTTTATGTTAATGGTAACTGCGTCCACTACTCTGTTTTCACATATTTTGTGTATATAATTCAGTAGAGCAACATTTTCATATTTAAGGTTATTTTCTGCTGGAAAGAATAAAATAAGCAGAGCAATTTAACATCATATGGGTACCTGGTGGACCAGCTCATGGGCGATGACACTGGCCACTCGCTGCTTGTTGTAGGACGAGGACTGGTTAGCATCGTACAGGAGGTTGGTCTCCCGGTAGGTGATCAGGCCCCAGTTCTCCATGGCACCAGTGCCAAAGTCAGGGATGGCTATCTTATCTGGATCAAAACAGCACAAAGAGTCCACTGACGTTACCGCTTATCATGTGTGTTATTGCATTACTGACTTACTTGTTCTCGTGACACTGCTTCATGACAGATGCTGGTAAAATTGGCATCAAAATTGGAATGCTTGTTTTTCATCTCTTAATTTGATCAAAAAAGTGGATTAACTGATATTTCCTCTAGCTCTACCATAACATATTTCTTGGACATACCTCCTCTGATGTGTCTTTTGAAGAAATACTTATACATTTTCTGACAACCGTTATTTCCATGATGCCCACACTGAAAGATGTCTTTCATTGGATTGGGTAATGGCACCATTGGTTCTTATTGACCTTTTATTTGCTTCAGTTAGGGTTAGGGTTAGATTGTTTTGTTGTATTTACACTGTGGACACACGTTGTGATACATATTACTAGATACATATAAAAAGTGAATTTATGGTGAATAATGGTAGAAAGACCCTACACTCTCTTAGTGTTGGACAAAACGTTGTCATGGTACAATTGTAGTTTCTATTGCATGTTTTATTGTGCAACTGTAAATACTAATGTTTAAGAACATGTCCAAAGTAGGTAGATTAAAACTACAGCTAGGGCCAATTGAGGACTTTTCGAATGTTTATTTTTATTTGAAAAACGCATTGACCCCAAATCCAAAGGATGTGTATGTGGAACAGAGGGAATAAAGGAAATGTATTGTCTGCGATGTTTAACAAAGTATATAAACCTACCAAGCTTTGGGATGGAGTAATTCATGTTGAAATATTCTTCAAAGTAGTCAAAGATGACCTTGGTTGTGTCAGCAGCATACTCTGCTGTTTTTAACTGACTTGGCTGGGCGTAGATTCTCAACTATAAAGGCAGAAAAGACACAGGAAGTATGCTTGTGCTGGAATTTTGCATGGAATAAAGTCAGTGATATTAACGGGGACATGTAATGGTAAACTCACAGGAATTCCTTGGGCAGAAGTTCTTTCCAAATGACCAAACTGGTGCACAGCAAAACATACCAAATAAGTACTCATTGGAACAGATTTCTCAAAGGAGGTCTTCAGTTTATTGCCAGGTAGTTGTTCAGGGGCGCCCTGGGGAGGCAAAATAAAACACTATTGGATAATGTCCATGTCACTCAGACTGTAGATCCCCAGGCCCAAAAACAAACACCCATTCCTCTGCTTTTAGTATTCAAAGTGTTCCCTCCAAGGCTGGCTTCCTCTTTCTTTGTTTTACCCACCATGGAAACGTTTGAGTAATTATGCCCCTTTCACCTACAATTCTTCACACAACTTACTCTGTACATACTTTACATTCATAGCTGTAAGTATACATAGTTATTAGTGGAGCTGTACATTTTGAGGATGTATGTTAAGTTGCTGGCAAAGCCCAAAAGCAATGGGATTTTTCCATTGGATTTTGAAATATGAAATATAAAAGATCTGTGGCCAATACCTGTTTCTGACACTTACGAGGTTATTTGTATGCCAGGGTCATCTGGACATTATTAAGGCTACTTTTATGATTTTTGAAGCATAAATGCAAATGCCAGAAGTAAAACGTTAACATTAAGCTACAAACAAACTACATCACTGTCACATGACTTCACCTCACCACCACTAAGCTAAAGGCGGCTAAAGAGTGGCATATTAACTGATGTATTTTATGTCATAGAACAAAACCTGAAAATATATTTAGCTTGACCACAAACCTTATTTCATAAAGTCAGCAGCCTCACAAGTATATTGTCCATCACGGAGACTTTGAAATACTGTCAGTAGTTTCAGTGTAGAGCTATGCATTTATCATTTGAATGTAAGAGTTTCTGACTTCAGTCCTACCTGACGCGGCATGTTGGACAGAGCTCCATAGTTATCATCATGAGTGATGGAGATTTTGTAGGTGGCTTTCTTGTTGGGTTCATCGAAGCAGGGAAAAGACTTGCGGGCATCTGTTGGTTCATGATCAGTTGCAGCAATCTTTCTGGTGATTAAATGAGGGACAGAGTATTGCAGATCTGTCTAAGATCAGGTGCTTTTCATCTTTTTTTCATCCAATATCATTTTTAGGAGACATAATCGGTGAGGTCAAGTCAGAGTCATCAAGTCATATCCCTGTGGAACTCCCTATATGTGATTTTCTTAGGGCCAGACACACAAAATCGACCTCAGATAACTGACGGCTTTGCCTGCTTCTTGACAAAAAGTCGCACTAGAAAACACTGAGAAGACTACTAAGACATATCTTATGTTGTAGAACATGTTTGTATTAACTACATACCTTATTTCAGACGCCTAACTAAAACAACTAAAAACATTGATTTGAAATGAGGGAACCAGGGAGTGCTAAAATGGTGGATGGCCATGTCAATATGAAAATAAGATAAAGAATAAAGTGTTTTTTTTCCTCAATAACATGAATCTTCTCTTGCACTGATTTGCTTTAGCTGTACAGCCCATTGCACTCTATAAACTAAGGCGACAGATGCTGACTGATTGCCCAACACGGCTGTGTCATGGCCTTGGTCATTAGATATAAACACTGTATACTTTTACCAAAACCTTGAATTTAAAGTGACACTCTTTCCAGAGTATGTCTTCTCAGTCATATGAAACTTCTGTACCCACCCAGGATTGTCTGCTGCTCAGTATGCATGAGGTATCATATTTAGCCAATGAAACAATGACTGTTTGGTACATACTAAACAGTCAGGACTGAAGTAGATGAAATCTCTGTGGGATAGGAGGGATCATTTTGTTCTGCAGTGTAAACATGTGTCACCACTGGAATCTAGTGTAACTGAAACCAAGCTGAGCCCAGCTGCTCTCCATGGATTAGCAAAATAAACCCTTTTTCGTCTACCAAGAGCTGAAGAAGGTTTGTTTCTCAAAAGTTACACATTTCCTTAAGAAACATCGCTAAACTTCGGTCTATTGTATCACATTGTGAGTTAGAGATGATCCCTTGTGCTTTTGTATTAACCCGGAGAGACTACTGCAATAAAATCCTGCAAAAAAAGGATTTGAAAAAAGCCTAACTCAGTTAGTCGTCCCTGAACTGAACACGTTTAGAACACTGCTGAAGGACATCACAAACGTTCCATCTGCTTAACATTAGCTTCCATCCTTCGTTTTTACACACAGAGCCTGAGTACATCACTGACATGCTACATTACTACCAGTAAGGTTTTCTGAACAAGGGGCTGGTTGTCTCTGGAGCCTGATTGAAACAAAAGGAGACCTCTGCAGTGATAGTTCTGAGACTGTGAAATCCTCTTCCTTTACACATCACATCTGTGGTTCCTATTGACGCCGTTAAAGACAGCTAAAGACACACTTATTGAAACTGGCCTTTGTCACTTGAAAAGCGATCATGTTCTCAGAAAGGTGCTATGCTAAATGTACTCTTTTACTTAGTTTTCACCGTATCACAAAGTCTTTATAATTAGATGAAGTCTGCTCATTGAGATGGATCATTTAAGATCCCAGCGGCTGCACATTCAAGGCATTTCTATTGCAAGTGAGCCAATTTGATCTGCTGACGAAGGCCATGTGATCCAGGTAAAGCTCCAGAAAAAGTGAGTGGACCAGGAGCTGGGACTGACTAAACAATGTCTGAGCTTCTGGTTGTTTGACACATTTGTGATATGTTTCCGACAGAATCAAATTAAATAACTTACTTGGTGACCTCACCCTCGATGTAGATGACCCGGTAGAATCCCACCACAGATCCGTTGAGAAAGCCCTGGAAGTCCAAAGTGAGCACGTACACCTCTCCTGGGCCGGTGGCGGGCAGCTCCTCGGCGGCCTCCACCACCACGTACTGCTGACTGACGTACTCGAAGCAGCCCTTCACAGCCACCTCCCTCCGGGCCGCCGGCCCACTCTGCACGCTCAGCCTGGGCATGGCGCTGACAAACGTCTCCCTGATGTGAAGCCACAGGTGGCGGGTGGGCTTGCTGACTTCCAGGTGGATGTCCACAGTGCCCGTGTAGGTGTCCTGCTCCAGGTCTGGCTCCAGGTGCAGGTCATAGTGGACCGGGTTCACGTAGCTTGGTAGACGGAAGTTCTTCCAGTCTCCATTGGAGTCAGCCGAAGGCAAGCAGGGCCCTCTGCCAGCTGGAGGTAGATTGGTGGGCCCTGCTGTGGGGGCTGGTGTGGAGGGAGTAGTAGTAGTGTTGGTGTCTGACCTGGTAAGACCCACCCCGAGGCCCACCACCAAAGAGCACACCACCACCGTGGCACAGATGATGGCTGCATGCTTACCGCGGATGCAGTAACGCTTGTGCTGCTTCTCCATGTCCATGCTCTCCACCATGGTGACTTCCAAACTTCCCTGGACTCAAACTGGGCTCCACAGCTGACCTGAAGTCAGAGCTGCTGCTTTTGGCTCTTATAGATTAGCTGTGTGAGCTGATCTAAAGCTGGCCCCTGTGTAGTGCCGAGGGGTGGAGAGAAGAAAGAGGAAGAGAAGTGAGGAGAGTAAATCTGTCAGACAGGGGAGAGAATCTCACACATTGAGCGAGAGATTTATTCCTTCCTCGGTGCTGTTAAAACGCCTCCTCCTGTTAAACATCTACAATCTGGCTCTAAATCAACAGATAAAGTTCAACTTTATGTGTGTCCTGAAAGTGCTATGTATTGTTCTTTGTGTCAAAAGAACATGAAGACAGTGCCTGCGTCCAACTTTTGAAATATGTGAACGAATGTATTTGTTTATTCTAATCTGAGTGGATTTTATTTAAATGTGAGTTGGATACAGCACAACCTGATGGGGGGGAAGGGTCTTTTGTTTGGACATGACTTTACTAGAATTTGCTTTTGCTCTCTGGTCAACACGTGAACAGAAAAACAAAACAATGTCTGCACCACAGTAGAGGGATTAGCTATGTCGAAATATTCACTTTTAATCTTGTTTCAGGAGCAACAGCGCCTGAGGACGATGGTCATGCAGGGGGTTAGTTATGTGGCCAACAAGTTTTCAAACTAAAACAACGACTGGCAAAATGAATGTTTGTGATCTTCAGTGGATGATCCCAAATACATATGGTGACTCCCTATGGTACATCTGTAGAAACATGATGGAAACACATATCTGTTTTGGTTTGATGTATTAACTTGAGAAATGTTAGTCTACTCATCGCTTTCATAAGGATCGGGTTTTCATCTTCCACTCTGCTGGTCTCTCTGGTGGCAGCTTGAGTTTAATTCACGTGTAAAACATGATTTATAAGTCTGTTTCAGGTCACTTTTATTTCAAGTCTGTCCACCAAGGTTGTTCAAGCTTTAACAGATGTAATAGTCACAACAACATTTATTTCAAAAATGATGTTAGCAACCTCATTTTATTCTACATCTCAACAATCATAAGGTAAACAGTATAATTAAACCATTTACCATGATTATGCACTTGCTTGTATCTCATTTACCCCTGTGCTTTGGCATTATGGGATTCAAAGCCAACACACATTGTTGTCACGGCATATCATTAATTTCTTTAAACTTCTCATAAGGTTGCTCCAGTCCTTTATCAGTTTACATAATCTAAAAGAAAGGCAGTGATGAACGATCATCAAGTTTGGCTTAACGTTTCTATAATCATCTGTTCAGTGCCAGTCTCAGGCCAAGCCTTACATACTTTTACCAGGGCTTTAAATACTGTGTAGTTTACATTTAAAAAAAAGCCAAAGGGTCAAAGCAGTCAAAGCTTATATAACCGCTCTGACCCTGAGTTTCTTCCTCATATTGTATCTTTATTGTTTTTCCAAGTTTCACAGAGATAAGACACTCATAAAAGTTATGGCTCCTTCATCTTTGACCTTCACTGAACATCCGCCTGACCGTGCTAACAAAAATGTGTGACAACGTGGAGTGTAATCTTAGCTAGAGTGCTAATAGTGCATGATGCTGTTTTGTTTTTTTGCAGTCCAATTACTAATGCCAGTTACCAACATGAATAATATTTTGGACTAGGAGGACATTTCCAAGATGAGATAGACAACTAAATGGCTGTCTCTCCCAACAAGATCAGCACTGCAAGCTATTAGGAAAGAGCAAATTCATAGTTTTGTGAAGGAAGCTTGAGACCGACGCTGCACCAGCCCATCTCAAGCTCATTACCAAGACCCAAAGACATTAAATCATGCACGTCACTCAGGTGTCTATCAACAATAAATAACACACAATCTGTAGCTGACTGGTCTATTAATAATTAGATCATTAATTACCGGCCTTTAATCAAAACCCTCATGTGATGGGTATTGTTATGACTATTTTATGAGAAGAATGGAATAAGAGGCATAGATAAGTAGATAAGCAGGGGTGCACATCACTTTTTGAGTGAGTTACTCAGATGAGTACCAGGAGACAGCGTTTGGTACTCACCCCACACGAAGCGTGGTCCTCCTCAGTGTCTCCTTCAATGTCCTCTATTTACACTTCTTGCATGCTAGATGATGAAGATGATGAAGATGCACCTGTCTCTTTTTAAGCCTCCGATTTGCTTTCTCCAAAACTTGTTGCCAAAACTGTGAAGTCCTTGCATTTCCTGAAGCCAAGTTGAAGGATCAAATACTAAGAAATGATCACATGATTTGAAGTCATATCTGATTTCAGATGTGGGAAGTTACTAAGTACACTTATTTAAGTACTCTACTTAAGTACAATTTTGAAATATTTGTACTTTACTTTACTTTGATGCTACTTTGTACTTCTACTCCACTACAGTTCAGAGGTAAATGGTGTACTTTCACTCCACTACATGTATTTAATACCTTTAGTTACTTTACAGATGTGGATTAATGATGTGAAATATGATCAAGTGTTAAATCAGACTTGATAAATATAAATAATATATATGATAAAACATATCATATATATTATTCTGAAATGGACCAATCTGCAGAACTTTTAATGTTGGTACTTTAACTATATTTTGATAATACTTTTTACTTGGGTAACATTTTGAATGCAGGACTTTGACTGTAACAGAGTATTCCTACACAAGATCTGAGTACTTCTTCCACCTCTGTCTGATTTCAAACTCTTCCATAACACCCTGAGGAAGTTTGCAACTCTGTGTTTTACTCCACTTTGTTGTAAATAAAACTGCAGCAGCTTGACCACAGAGCGTGAACGTTGTGATCAGCTGATTTTGCGCAGTTCTCCAGTGTGTGCGCGGGGCACAGAATGTGCACAGGGGAGTCTCCCACTGCAGCCAGTTGGCGGAGTTTTGGCACAATGCTGTTGTTCATACCGACGTTAACCCTGTCTGTGCACACGGTGAACAACTCTGTCGTCCAGTGATCTGAGCCTCCGCCTCCTGTAAGCTTCACAGGTCCGTCGGTTATGTCCTGCGCGGCTCGGCCAGCTCCAGTTCAGTCAGTCACAGAAAGTCAGAAGAGTTTTAGCAGGGAGCGAAACGGCAACGTAGCTGCTTAATGTCTTTGTTTTTTTGACATGTCTCGTAGTTTACTCCATTGAGTATTGACAAGAAACACGTGTAGACGAAATATGTGTTTTGTTTAGATGTTTTGAGGTACGCAAAGGCGCTTAGTGACACAAGAGACGTTACGCAATTCAGATTTGTGCCGCGCATTCGTACCTGCGTACCAGTTATGTGCACCCCTGTAGATAATCAATCAAATAATTCTGAAACACTACACACAGGCTGCAGTCGAATAGTCCATTTAGCTTAGGAACCTTCCTAACGGAGTGAAATGACCCGGAAGTCCCTCAGTGGCAGCCATGATAAGTGCCGTTCCAATTCTCTAGAATGATAGGAAAGGAGGTTTCAAACTTCCTTTATAACCTCCTTTAGCTTAGGAACCACTGGACCTCCCTAACCGAAAGTAGAGGAGAAAATGCTGCCCCACAATGCCTTGCAGCCGCAGCATTTGCCGTCACACAACAGTCGGCCGTTCACGGAAACAACCGATTATGACGGAGAAATTATATCATGAAAGTTACGGTGCTTATTAAGCATTTTAAAACATATGTGGTAACTTGCCAAAGTGCTTTGTTTTGAACGTTCATCAGTATTATAATCAAAAAGAGAAATATGAACGTTAGTTTTTACTGAAATGATCAAATAAAGTCAACATTTCACAGTCTTTACTGTTTACTGAGCTGTGTGGAGTTTGTTCAACTTTTAAAAGATGTTTGAATGGTGATATACACATGATAGGTGTTAAGGACTAACGTTTATAATGAATACATTTGTATTGATTTTAAGATCTTTTCATAGTTCATACAATCATACGTATTGGGATCATTTGTATTAATGTGGACCGGAGGGAGAGGGTGACGAGCATAAATTTCACTTTCATTTTTTATTTCAATTCCAACTTTGGTCATGAAGAATATGTTTCTCTGTTGTCCACGTTCATAAAGCAAAGCAACAGCATCAGAGCACGGTGCAGAGTCTCTAGATGAGTTTACAGTAGTCCCTCGTTCTTATTAAACATCCATGTTGTAGTCCGCTGTATAGAAAACTGTAGTTTCCATAGTTTCCCCACAGCAGCAAACGCACAAAATGACGTCCGCTGGCGCATCATAAACACGTCAGATAGTGAAAGTGCATTCGGATTCTCTAAAGTACCGCAGTCTCTTCTCCTAAGTCCTTTTGAATTCTCCTATCCACTATCCCTTAACCCCGTGACGTTTCACTCAGAGGTCAAGGAATAGGAGATAGGGTTAGAACTTAGGAGCTGATTTTTAAACTATCCGACCGCAACCACAGACTACTTCCTGCCTGGTTAATCAGAACTAAACAAGGAAAAACAACTGATTTAGAATTCAAAGGAGAGTATTTTAGTTAAATGTTTAAAATGTGTAAAATGTTATTGAGAGTCATGTTTGAATCCACACAATGAATTTAATTCCAATATTCTTTCTTTTTACTTTGGTTAACCTTTTAAGAAAAACAACCTGTTTAACTAGTAAACAAACAGAAATGTAAACGCTGTAACATCACAACATGTTTGTTCATTTATTCATGTTAGGTTAAGTTATTTATCAGGTTTATGTTATATGTAGGGCTATCAGTCGATTAAAAATATTTAATCGCGTTTAATCGCATGATTGTCCATAGTTAATCGCGATTAATCGCAAATTAATCGCACATTTTTTATCTGTTCTAAATGTACCTTAGAGGGATATTTTTCAAGTTTTTAATACTCTTCTCAACATATGAGTGGACAAATATGTGTGTTTATTATCATTTGAACAATGACAAATATTCTCATGAATATTAAACACAACAACCTCTGAACATTACAAATATTCGCCTCAATTCAACCTGGAACCTCTCATACAATAATACAATACAGTGTGTGTGTGCGTGTGCGTACGTGCGCGCGCATGTGTGTGTGTGTGTGTGTGTGTGTGTGTGTGTGGAGAGAGACACTGGCCCTTTCTCATTTCTCTAACTCCCCTCCTCGACTCCCCTCCTCGACTCCTATCCTCGATACTTAGTCGCGCCCACAGGAGATGCGAGCGGAGGAGCCGAGGAGGGGAGCCGAGGAGAGAGGAGGGGAAGCAGCAGGCGGTTAGAGAAATGAGAACTCCTCTCCTCTGAGCGGTCATTTTAAAGAGACGTCCATTAATGATGACAGGAGGCACAGCAGCCCTCTGTCTGATGGACAGATGTGTTCATGATGACTTATATATTTACTTTGATTCATTCACAGTGCGGTATAATGAGACAATAACAGGCTACAGATGTGGACACACACACACACACACACACACACACACACACACACACACACACACACATATATATATATGTATATATTTATATAAATATATACAATTTCAGAATTAAACAGAGCACTCTCATAGTAACGTAACACTATCAGAGACTGGACCCCCCCCCTCTCCCCTCTGGTCGCTACAATGAGGAAAATAAATTACGGGCCAAAAGTTAAAAGTATTAAAAGTAAGCAGAGGACACCAAACCAACTGGGACCTGCTGTCCGCTGCATCTACGCACACACCTACACCACACACACGCACATACAGCTCCTAAAACAGGCTACAGCCGTTGTGTATTTTATTGTGAAGCACTAAATGGTTTTAGAAAAATATCGACTCTTTGTTTGTAGATATCTACTAAACTAAAGCAAATAAAGAGAGTAGGCCTGTTATACTGAGTGATATATATTATACACACTGCTCTGCTTTCTGCGGACCTCACAACTGTTCTCACTGTAAACATCGCGTCGCGATGAAAGCAGTTAATAAAATAATATCCAGGGGATGCATGCAGAGCTGTCATTGGCTGAGATAAGTCCGACCGTGCGTCACGACTCTTTCAAACATCTCTGTGGCCGGAAATGCATCCACGAAGGAGCCGTGGAGGAACGTGGAGGACCCATCAGTGTATCCTCGGTTATAGCTCCTCCAGAGAGCCTCCTCGACGCTCGATCCTCGGTCCTCGAAGTGCATTTAGAGAAATGAGATGTCCTTCAACATGGCGCGCTGAAATTCATTTCCGGGTCACTACCGGAGGACCGAGGAGTCGAGGAGTCGAGGAGGGGGATTTGATGAAATGAGAAAGGGCCACTGTGATGGATCGTTGGAGCTATGTACAACTCAAGGCATATGCTCGAACGGGAGCTGCCTGGACGCTGCAATCATGTTGCGCGCACTATCCGTGCTGAGTGTGCTGACTTTTCGTACAATGTCCCACTGTCTGGCTACCTGCATAAAGTCAAGTGCTCGGCGAAATGTCGCTCCTCTGTTTTCATTGAAACCGCTCCTTATATCCGTTAGCGCAGCTAGCTAGCACCAGATGCTAACAACAGCAATACACGTAAGGTATGCCTCGCTCGCTCGTGCCACACATACACACACCCTCCCGGTCCTCCCCATGGCCAGTCAGTGCCTGCCAGTGAGCGTGGAAGTGTGGTCTGCCGGGTCTGCCACAAGCGGGCGGCAGGAGCGGGGCTGTCAGCATCAGCTTGTAGATGGTATTTTAAACTTCATGCTCTCTGAAACTACGGGGCGGCCGAGGACAAAAAATACACATGCGTTAATCGCGTTAAAATAATTAGTGGCGTTAATTTTTTTTTGCGTTAACGCGTTATTAACGCGTTAACTTGACAGCCCTAGTTATATGTTTCATGTTTAGTTATAGTTTATGTTTAGATTTAGGTGCATCTAATTGTTCACTTGTCAAGTTACAGTCACTCATGTCTCGTAATGCACTTCCTGTTTTATTTTGTACTTACCTTTCCCTCTGGTTTCAGAGCACTTCCTGCCATTGTGTGTTTTCCCTCCAGTGTGATTAGAGGTTTCTCAATACTCTAATTTCCCCTCCTCGACTCCTCGGTCCTCCGGTAGTGACCCGGAAATGGATTTCAGCGCGCCATGTTGAAGGACATCTCATTTCTCAAAATGCACATCGAGGACCGAGCATCGAGGAGGCTCTCTGGCTGCGTTTCACTTCGGTTAAATGGATTCCTTAGAGGTTTCTCAATACTCTAATTTCCCCTCCTCGACTCCTTTCCTCGACTCGACTTTCCCGCCCACAGGAGATGCGAGCGGAGGACTGAGGAGGGGAACCGAGGAGAGAGGAGGGGAAGCAGCAGGCGGTTAGAGAAATGAGAAATCCTCTCCTCTGAGCTGGTTTGGTGTCCTCTGCTTACTTGTGTAAATACAACTTTTGGCCCGTAATTTCAATTCCCCATTTCAGCGACCAGAGAGAGGGGGGGGGGGGGGGATATATCCAGTCTCTGATTGTGTTACGTTATTATGAGAGTGCTCTCATACTTGTTTGATTCTGAAATTGTATATATTTATATAAATATATGTGTGTGTTTATATGTCCACATCTGTAGCCTGTTATTGTCTCATTATACCGCACTGTGAATGAATCAAAGTAAATATATAAGTCATCATGAACACATCTGTACATCAGACAGAGGGCTGCTGTGCCTCCTGTCATCATTAATGGACGTCTCTTTAAAATGACCGCTCAGAGGAGAGGAGTTCTCATTTCTCTAACCGCCTGCTGCTTCCCCTCCTCTCTCCTCGGTTCCCCTCCTCAGTCCTCCGCTCGCATCTCCTGCGGGCGGGACTAAGTCTCGAGGATAGGAGTCGAGGATAGGAGTCGAGGAGGGGAAATTAGATTATTGAGAAACCTCTATAGTCAGCCCCTCCCTTGATTGTTGTCACCTGTGTCCCATTACCTCTGGATATAGGCCCTTTCTCATTTCATCAAATCCCCCTCCTCGACTCCTCGGTCCTCCGGTAGTGACCCGGAAATGAATTTCAGCGCGCCATGTTGAAGGACATTTCTCTAAATGCACGCTCCGGAGGAAAGGACGTCCCATCATGGATGTATAATAAGAACTGGATACAGCGTGGGAGACGGGGCCTCATTCATTCCTATGAGAGTTGCTCATTAGCGCATGATGATAAAATGGCCCAACTTTTGAGAGAATGAAACGTCACAGATTACCCGGCATGCCTGAGAAGTACCCGTATGTGCACTCATAGAGCATGCGCAACTTTAACCAAAATGCTCGTTCACATCAAGCACGTCAATTTGCGTACACGTAACAGCACCGTGCGTTCATGACAGCATGGTAATAGATTGTTATTATGATGGATTTGATATTAACGAGGCGGCAGTTAGCAGCTAGCGGCTAGCTAGTAATTATGCTAATGTAACATCAATCGTTATGTACTTATATTACGCTGTAACAGGATCTAGTGATATCCAACAGAGCTTCATTTAGCATGAAATAATTATTGCACTGTATATATATATACATATATATATATATATATACAGAGCTATATATATATATATACATATATATATATATACAGTGCAATAATAAGCTACAGGGACGTTAATCTAACGTCGGTAATATTAACTTTATTTAATACAACATTTACATCATACAGCCCATGTAGTATAATATTTTACAAATGATGAATTACAGCAAACATGTGCAATATATCCATTTTTACAGCTCCGTGGGCTGGCAGTAAGGCGATATGGGTCCGTTGTTATTGTGCATCCATGGGTAAAGATAAACGCATGTAGTACTGAACACGTAACATGAAAGTGCCGGGCGGTGCGGTCCCGTGGGTTAGATGCGCGTTCATAATGCAGAGGGAAATAACTCTCAGAATAACGTTATTAGCACATTTTTACAACTTGAGGAACGAATGTTTTTAATAAGGGCTATACAAACGTTCATACTGGGTAGTTTATTTAGTTTAAAAAAAATTATCGAAAGAGTTACAGACCACTCTTTCCCAATGTAAGTCAATGGGAAAAAGTGTTTCCGGGCCCAGCAACCTAAAGGAAGTGTAGTACCGCCGTTTGGCCACAACGAATATTCTCATCAGACTCCGGCGCACTTCCTGGGGGCTTGGGCCCACGGCTCCTTCGTGGATGCATTTCCGGGAACAGAGATGTTTCAAAGAGTCGTGACGCACGGCCGGACTTATCTCAGCCAATGACAGCTCCGCATGCATCCCCTGGATATTATTTTATTAACTGCTCTCATCGCGACGCGATGTTTAGTGAGAACAGCTGTGAGGTCCGTGCAGAAAGCAGAGCAGTGTGTAAAATATATATCACTCAGTATAACAGGCCTACTCTCTTTATTTGCTTTAGTTTAGTAGATATCTACAAACAAAGAGTCGATATTTTTCTAAGACCATTTAGTGCTTCACATAATAAAATACACAACGGCTGTAGCCTGATTATGCTTTAGGAGCTGCGTGTGTGTGGTACAGTGTGTGTGTGTGTGTGTGTGTGTGTGTGTGTGTGTGTGTGTGTGTGTGTGTGTGTGTGTGTGTGTGTGTGTGTGTGTGTGTGTGTGTGTGTGTGTGTGTGTGTGTGTGTGTGTGTGTGTGTGTGTGTGTGTGTGTGTGTGTGTGTGTGTGTGTGTGTGTGTGTGTGTTGTACAGTGTGTAGGTGTGTGTGTTGTACAGTGCGTAGATGCGGCGGACAGACGGGTCTCAGTTGGTTTGGTGCCCTCTGCTTACTTTTAATACTTGTAAATACAACTTTTGGCCCGTAATTTATTTTCCTCATTGTAGCGATCAGAGGGGCGGGGGGGGAATTGTATATATTTATATAAATATATACATATATATGTGTGTGTGTAAGTGTGTGTCCGCATCTGTAGCCTGTTATTGTCTCATTATACCGCACTGTGAATGAATTAAAAGTAGGCCTAAATATATAAGTCGTCATGAACACATCTGTCCATCAGACAGAGGGCTGCTGTGCCTCCTGTCATCATTAATGGACGTCTCTTTAAAATGACCGCTCAGAGGAAAGGAGTTCTCATTTCTCTAACCGCCTGCTTTAATGTTTTAAATTTAAATGTAATTAAACTCCATGACATTTATGAGAGGGACTGCTCGAAAGTAGGATATTTGGGATATCCGTCGTAGCCAGGATTTACGATCAGTTTTTGGGTGATTTGTACTGAAAAACAAGTATCACATCACCGACGGGTGAAAAATAGTGTTTTGGTAACACGGGGTGTTAGGGGGCTAGTACACCCTCCTGAGGGTCCGATTGTGGATGGCATGCGAGCAAAACATGGTGAAAACAGTCTGTCTAAATTAAAAATCTGGACGGAAATGTTCGGATTTCCAAAGGGAGGTTCTTTGAGTAAATTAAAAATCAAGAACCTAAAGAATAAATTACAAGAACATGAAGACGGAATGAAGGGTAAAAATACAATTAAAGTAAAAGACTTAGAAAAGCGGGACACTCACAGAAAGTGTTTAAAATAGTGGGAGATCAAGCAGAGTGCAGTGAAAGAAGGCAGTTGGCCTCGTGGATTTAAGAAAATATTAAGGTTGAAGATGAATGTGAAGGAAAGAAGGCTTTCAATGCTCGGTGAGATGTACAGTGTCTAAATTGTTTAAAGTTAAACGTAATTAAACTCCATGACATTTATGAGAGGGACTGCTCGAAAGTAGGATATTTGGGATATCCGTCGTAGCCAGGGTTTACGATCAGCCTTTGTGTGATTTCTACTGAGGAACAAATATCACATCACCGACGGGTGAAAAATAGTGTTTTGGTAACAAGGGGTGTTCAGGTAACACTTAAAGACTTTGTTATGGAACGCAAAGCAGAGTAGGGGGCTAGTACACCCTCCTGAGGGTCCGATTGTGGATGGCATGCGAGCAAAACATGGTGAAAACAGTCTATCAAAATTATAAATCTGGACGGAAATGTTCGGATTTCCAAAGGGAGGTTCTTTGAGTAAATTAAAAATCAAGAACCTAAAGAATTGAACTATTCATACCTTAGACTGCACTGTAACTTTTATCTTTTAATGTTTATTTTATTAGCTTTTCTTTTTAATGACTGATTTTAAATGCCATTTTCTTAATGTCTTTCATTTTTTGTTTTTCTTTTAATGTTTCTTTTATTATCTTTTACTGTTTTTAAATGCCTTTGTCTGAATGTCTTTCATTTTTGTAAAGTACCTTGAATTGCCTGGTGCTGAAAGGTGCTATATAAATAAACTTGCCTTGCCTTGCCTTGCCTTGCCTTGCTGCTTCCCCTCCTCTCTCCTCGGTTCCCCTCCTCAGTCCTCCGCTCGCATCTCCTGTGGGCGGGACTAAGTCTCGAGGATAGGAGTCGAGGATAGGAGTCGAGGAGGGGAGTTAGAGAAATGAGAAAGTGCCATAGTCCTCATCTCCCTTTGTCATCAAGAAAGCCATCGGATAAACCAATAATCTTTTTCCTAATATTCCACAGCCAAGTTTGATTTAGTTCCATGTTTTTGCAAGTTTTCTTTTCTACGTTTTGCCTCTTTATACGAGATGGTTTTTTGTACTTGGTTCTCATCTTAAGTAAAGACCTTTTTTTGTTTTGAAAACTTGTCTCAGTCCTGCATTTGAGTTCCACTACTTGTGTCACGTTCGTAACAAACGCAACATTTAAAGGTCACCTAGTATGCAAAATCCACTTTTTCATGTATTTTATACATAAACATGTGTAAAGAGATTCTGAACATTTCAGAAAAAAAGATTCACTCACTTTTTGTCCTGATCCATTTATATAAAAAGCTGTCTGAAAATGAGCTGATCAGATGTTGGCCCCTTTATGATGTCATAACGATTTGGCTTGTGTGACCATTAGCCAATAACCAACCAAGGTAACCCCCCTTGAGTCAGAACCACTGATATATCCAACACACATACTCAAACCACAACTTGTAGTGCATGGGTCGGCAATAGGCGGCCGGGCCATTGGTGGCCCGCCAGCAATAATATTTGTCCCGGAAAATTATTTTGAGAATAAAAATAAAAGATATTTTAAAAACATTTTATTTATTTGTTTACAATATCGGACCGACAGTTGCACATATAGGCTATAATGTCCGAATAGAGAATCTACCTTCACCTGAAGAATGCTTATTGTACTTTTATCCATGTTGAGAGTGAATGACACACAGCACAGGCACAATCTGGCAGCGGGGTGCACTGACGCTGATAGTGGATCAATAAGTAGGTGGACTGCGCGTGGTGCTGAAATAGCCAACATGCGGTTTGTGGTTTGAAAAAAAGAACACCAGCTCACTAAATCATTCAAACGTAATGTTTACTTATATGTGAACAGCAACAAAGTTCAGTCAAAACATTGACAACAAAATCGGAGAAGCCGCTTGATCATGGAGGGCGAGGGGTGGTGGTGCATATGCTGCCACCCCAGCAGGCACGTGCACACATAGACATCAAAGTGGGCTTGAGCCCCTGCCCTTTTTCTTCCTCCAGAGAAAGTGCCCTTTCCCCCCCCCCCCCTTTTTTTTATTTTTTATAAATGAATATATATCTACTGCTGTTTGCGCACAGTTTCTCTTTCCAAAAAGACATTGATTGAATACAACATTAAAATATCAGGTCGGGAGATTAGACTGTGAAGTTCCGATGCTCTCTCTACCTACCCTCCTTCCCCCCACGTCTCCTGCACAGCGGTGCGGACAGTCATCGGCAGTCACTTCAGACAGACAGGTAGCAGCACCTTCCACTTTACTGTGCCATGTTATGCCGGCTTTTCTTGGCTTATTTTGAAGGTGAGTGGTGATGAACAAATTACTAAACTGCCAGTGCCTCGAGTTTACAGCTAATTAGCTAAAAGACAATAACAAATATAGTTAACTATGGTATGGCTACTAGCTAATGGATAAGTTAGCTCAAGGTTTAGCTAAGACAATTTATCATGAGCATACAGGCTAATGAACTGTACTTAAGGGGAGACACTTAAAGCGAATACAGTAAAATGTGTATCTAATAACGTCATCACAATCGGCACATTGATATGCAAACTAGGCGTTAACTAGGCTTAATTAAAATGCGCTAATTTGCATGCAGTTACCAAGGCATTGCAGGTGAAAAGGATAAAACAAAAAAACATATCACCTCACAACTTCCCCAGATAGTTACTTACGTCAAGCCAGTATTTTCCCCTGAAATGTTATGTTTAAATGCAGATTAGCTTTAAATCTATAGATGAATTCAGACATGGTAGTAAAACGAACACCATTTATATGTGTTTTTTGAAAGTTTTATTTCCATTAGAGTGAAAGAAAACATGGAAGCAAAATAGACCAAAATTAACAAGTACATGAAAAAACGATCTTTTTGCCTGTAATGTCCTGCCTTAAACAGTAACTCCATAATTTTGATTGTTGGCTGCTCATTTAATAACTAATAATTGTACTAGTTTGTTGTCTGCTCTTGTGCATTGTGAATACTAAAGAAGACCATTGTCTCTGTGTTAGTTCATTATTTTTGTAGAATTCTGTTGAGTATTAAACAATTGCATGAGAGTGTATTAAAATAAATTGGTCAGTAAGTCAGAGATGTGCAACTATATTTAACTTTTTGTTTTAAAACACTTTTTTATAAATGATTATGGGAAGTGCCCTTTTTCTCACTTGAGCACCTGCCCCCCAAAATGTCTGTGCACGTCTCTGCACCCCAGTTGGCAGCTTTGTTTTGTAAGTAAAGTTTTGGCTCATCGGACATTTATGAGAGAAAATCCTTAATGTCCGAGTGCAAGTGAATGCAGCACAAGACGCAAGCCTTGTAACCCCTCCCCCAGCCCTGGCGCGAGCATGGAAATGTGATTGTCATTTGAACGGGACGGGGCAAAACGAGAAGCATTCGGTCTACAATGACAGAGAAGAGACTGTCAAGTTTGTCTGTACTCAGCATTGATTCAAAACGCACTAACGCTGTTAATCTTAATAAGCCTGTGAGCAGTGGCGGACTGGCCATCTGTAGAATCTGGAGAATCACAGAACGGCACCGCAGCTGCACCGAAGCGAGGCTCCCTCCCCCCCGTTGACAGTTCCCCCCAAGCATTCGAACATGTCACATGTTTTAACAATCAATTACTTTGATTATGTTCCGGGCCGCCATAGTGGCTCAGAAAAATATTGGCCCAATGCCAAACTTACTTGCCGACCCCTGTTTTAGTAGTTATATTTATGTTTTCTGTTGGATAATCGTACACCATGTGTTAATTAGTGCGCTTTTGACATGTGTTTTGTTACTTTGAAATCCAGCAAGCCATGTGCCCCTGGTTCCAGTATGTTTGTTCCAACTGACCTCTGAATCCTTTTTTGGTGTTGTTTCCACAAGTTGTGTATGGCTGCTAATGCACAGTGATGCTTGGAGCTTATTGCTAATATCATAACTAACATGCTCACTATGACAATGCTAACATGTTGATTAGCAAGTGTACTGTTTTCCGAGTTGATCATCTTAGTTTAGCATGCTAGCATTTCCTTTTTAGCAGTAAACATAATGAGGCCAACTGGAAAGCAATTTTAATTTTTATTTTATTGTTTCTCTTATATTTCCCATATCCCTCTGAATGATTAGTGCCCATGGAGTGTCATTCCTGGAGAATGCCAGCTCTACTCTACTGTCTCACACTGACAAGTGACAATCATACCGCACACAGTTCCTTTATCTGTCTGGGGAAGCTGTGATCATTGAATTTTTTTTTTACATTTTTAGAATATCTCATGAACAAAACTGTCCATTATTTTGCAGTTCAAAATTATCAACAACGAAGAAATGGTACACTGCAACTAAAGGTTCACAAAAAATGTGCCTTCATTACTTTTCCCATCAACTCCACTTTAAAAGTCAACCACTGCGAGGGGGACCCAAGTTCCCATCAGCAAAAACACGTGGGTTTGCTATCCTGGCTCCAAAATGGTGGAATGAGCTCCCCATTGACATCAGGACAGCAGATAGCTTACACATCTTCCGGCGCAGACTGAAAACTCATCTCTTTCGACTCCACTTCGAGCGATAGAATTACTAACAAAGCACTCATATACTAATAAAGGACTGGCTTATCTAAAGCCAGTTGAGTAGCACTTGAAATGTTTTAGCTCTATGAAACCTGTTGTACTTATATGATTCTGTTTTCTTCAAGTTTGTATCTTGTTGGTCGAACGCACTTATTGTATTGTCGCGTTGGATAAAAGCGTCAGCTAAATGCAATGTAATGTAAAGTAACAGACCCAGACCTTCTTCAGTGTTTCTCATACAACTGTTTTTGACAACAGAACAGTTGTAGAGTTCTTCGGGGGCTCATTTGGAGACTTAACAAATGTTGAGGTTTTTGCATCTGTCATTTTGCGCCTTTTAATGTATTTGTACACTTTGGGCGAAAGAGTAGGAGCCATCCGGGTCTTGTTAATGGAAGGGGCCGTAATGTTTTGGAGTATCTGATTCTCCTTCACCGAAGGGGCGTTGGTTTGAACGGTATTCAAGTTTGTCTTCCTGTTATTTAATGATGAGTTGGTTGAAATCTTTCGGGACTTCTTCTTCTTCTTCTTCTTCTTCTTTTTTGGAAGACGAGATAGTGTTGAGACTCCCACCACCTTCAGTTTAATTGGAGCTTCAGATATTCCTGCCATGTTCTGTGCCTGGCAACGATACTCACCAGCATCCTTGTACGATAGCCCGTTCAGGGTGATTATGGACCAGCGAACTCCAACTCGAGGAGATTCCTGCATAACTGGAACATAACAAGATGCACAATATTAGCTTTAAGAGACCAGAAACCAATGCAAAAGTTTTAACAAGATAGCATCACTTACAACTTTCTAAATTCCTGGGTAGCTGGTCAGAGTCCTCAGGGATTTCTTGTCGGCAACAATCTGCACAGAAGAGAACCAAATGACAACATGACTTAACTAATGCTCAGATGTTAGTTACATCACTTATTCACCGGAGCTTGACCCTGGATTGCTTACCAGTGTAGGCTGTGGTTTTGATCCATATCAGGGTCGGTGTTGGGTACCCGGTGGCGTCACAGCGGAGGATTACGTTGCTGCCCAGTGGAGAGATGACTCTGGTGGCTGCAGGCTGGACTGAAGGCCTCATACAGAGGGACAGATCAGCCTCGGTCATCAGAATCCCAGTCTGTTCCAGAGACCGGCGGCATATCAGCAGCCGGTCCATGAGAACTATAGGACTCCCCATGGACATGGACAATGATATCACCATGGAGATTTGGCAGTCGCATAACCAGGGGTTGTCGTGGAGGCCTGGAAATTAAGGACAATTTGAAATTAGAAATGTTATTGAAAAGCACTGCTCATGACCATTTTTCAATTGGATACAATAATTGAGTTATGCACTGTTAAGAAGTGGTGTTCTTTCCTTGCCCACTATACCTAAAAACTACTACAGTGGGTTGTTTATGGTGATTTAAAGATCCCATGTCATGCTTTTCCGGTTATTACCCGTCCCCTTGTGTGTTATGAAGCTTTTTATGCATGTAAACGGTCTGCAGAGTCACAAACCCTCAAAGTGCATTTGTTACTTCAAGGCTGGATTATTGTAACTCTTTATTATCAGGCTGTACTAAGAAGTCAGTCAAGTCACTTCAGCTGATTCAAAATGCTGCAGCTCGTGTACTAACCAGAGTTAGGAAAAGGGACCACATTACTCCTGTTCTGGCTGCCTTACACTGGCTCCCTATAGACAGTGTTGGGACTAACGCGTTACAAAGTAACGCGTTACAAAGTAACGCGTTACTGTAACGCCGTTATTTTTGGCAGTAACTAGTACTCTAACGCATTACTTTTTAAATTCAGTAACTCAGTTACCGTTACTACATGGTGCGTTACTCCGTTACTGCGTTAGTTTTTTTATATAGTCAACAGCCAGGCGAACAGAGATGAGAACTGTACTTAAGTACAGTACTTGAGTAAATGTACTTCGATACTTCCTGTGTCACATGCGGAGACGCGCTGTGGGCGTGTTTGTGTTGTTTACTAACAAGACTATCATGGCGGCGGCGGAGCTCAAGTCTAGTTTCTCCACCTGGAGATATTCTCACAATTTCACTTTTGTCGAGCACAAAGAAAAGAACGTTTCTGTTAAATGTAAGTTGTGTCCTGGCGGGTCAAAGATCCTATCTATTGCCCAAACCAGTAATTCAAATCTCTTAAAACATCTGCAAAAACAACATGCTGGGACAAAGCTAGTAACTAAGACCGGCACAGACCCAGACTCAGCCGACGCCACTCCACCTCCACCTAAGCAACAGCGGCTGGATTTTAACCAATGGACTGCTAGCCAGGGAAAAGTCGATAAAGCCATTGCACGGTATGTTGTAGAACACATGCAGGCTATTGCTACAGTGGAGTCACCCGCTTTCAGGGAGCTAGTTAGCATGATACCATGTCCGGGCGGCACACGGCATATGGGACGGAAAACTTTTTCCAACTACCTGGAGAAAGAATATACAAAAATGGAAAGCCAGCTAATATCGATGCAATCCAGATTGCATATAATGCATGTCAAGTTGATCAACAGATTGTATTATTCTCCAATGCAATAACAGTACTGAAATGAAGGCTATAAGGGCATTAATGGGAGCCCTTTTTTTAAGTAACTAAAACGTTACTTTTCACAGTAACGCATTACTTTTTGGTGTAAGTAATCAGTAAAGTAACTGAGTTACTTTTGAAATGAAGTAACTAGTAATGGTAACTAGTTACTGGTTTTCAGTAAGTAGCACAACACTGCCTATAGAACACAGGATAGAATTTAAAATTATTCTTCTCGCCTACAAAGCCCTTAATGGGCAGGCGCCATCTTACCTTAAAGAAGTCATTATACCCTACTGTCCTACTAGGGCATTGCGTTCCAAGAATGCAGGGTTATTGGTTGTTCCTAGAGTCTCTAAAAGTACAATGGGAGCCACAGCCTTTTCTTATCAAGCTCCACATTTGTGGAATCAGCTTCCAGTTTGTGTTCGGGCGGTAGACACCCTATCCGTTTTTAAGAGTGCGCTTAAGACCTTCCTTTTTGATAAAGCTTATAGTTAGGGCTGATTAGATTCAGCCCCTAGTTTTGCTGATATAGGCTTAGTTTGTCGGGGGACACCTTACTTCTTCCTTCTCTCTGTCTATACCTGTGTACTCTCATGTTCCGATTAACCCAGCTTCCCCAGATTTCTTTCTTTTTGGTGTCTATATACGCTGGGATCCGGAGTCATGGATGATCCTGCGGTCCTGTGTCCTGGATCGCGAGCCCTGGATCTTGAGTCGTGGCTGTGGTCCTGGATCATAGGTCCTGGATGGATATCCTCGTGGATTCATCTTCTTATTACAGACACATGCATTTCCAAACATTTGGACTACCTATGTTGCAAATGTATTATCTTTTCAATTTACACACAGCATCTATTGCACGTCTGTCCGTCCTGGGAGAGGGATCCCTCCTCTGTTGCTCTCCCTGAGGTTTCTCCCATTTTTCCCTTTAAACTGTGGGTTTTCTCCGGAAGTTTTTCTTTGTACGATGTGAGGGTCTAAGGACAGAGGGTGTCGTATTGTCATACTGATATTCTGTACAAACTGTGAAGACCACTGAGACAAATGTAACATTTGTGATATTGGGCTTTATAAATAAACATTGATTGATTGATTGAAAGTACACCCTGTAGCGAGTAAAACTCTAACACAGAAAAGACCTGTCTATGCTGCCCCAGAACGCCTAGTTTGAGATTTCTCTTTTTCCATTTGTTTCTTCCGGGAACCGCATGGCGTCATGCGGTTTCCGGAACCAAAATGGAGTAATCCGCGGAGCTCCTCACACACCAGGATCCCTTTGCGTCACTATCAAACGCAGTGGGGGGACCTTTAGCGTACTTTTTCAACTAACTGGGAGTCCCATTGACTTGCATAGAGCTCCCTGGTTGGTAATAGACGAGTTGGGATTGCGGAGAAATGCTCTGTGCAGACCCATTCTCACAGCGTTATAAACCTTTTTCTTACTCAATATCAAGCCACACTTATTGTTTTTACTTCGGCTGTGAGTGTTTGTGTGTGCTCAGGATGAGTTTTGCGCTGTCTCGCTGTATCGCCGACCCGGAAACCACACCAGTAAGCCAGCTCACTGAGCAGCGAGCCTTGCAACGTCCCGACCAATCAGAGCACACTGGGCTCACAGGGAGGGGGGGGGCAGGAGCTCCAACAAGCCGTTTAGGACAGAGAGTGAATACACATACTTTACAGAGATGCTGTATGAGAAACCAATGTGAGTTTGGAAAATTGCACAGTATAAATCTATTCTAGTAGACCTCAACAATGGAATTATGATCAGTAGAAATGGCCATGACATGGGACCTTTAAGAAGATTGTAAAAATGGTCATTAGAATGATATGGGAAAAGAGGGGAAAATCACTAATGAAATGTTGCCTTAAAAAAAGGAGTAATATTTATCTCTGTTTTGGATAGAAGTGGTTTTGTCAGATGTGTAGTAGTAGTAGCGTTTGTTTATTTGTCCCCGTGGGGAAAATGGGTTGCAGCACATCACAAGGCATTTAACCTGTTAAGCCCTGAGCCTGTTTTTCAGGTCTCAGGCTCGAAAATGACATGCCCAGTACAAATGACTATATCTTCACTTCTAAAAGGGGTAAATTAATAATCTTTTTCTCAAAGCAATGATAAACCTGTGAGTTGGATGTAGAAAAGTCAGAATCAATATTGATGTTTTTGTTTTAAAGTAAATTCAGATTGAACATAGTAAATAAATGTAAATTATAGATTCCGTCCAAACCTCTGGGGTCATTTGGGTGTATTTGACTTATTTCTGGAACCCATTGATTTTGATGATTGACACCTCTTTTTGACCGATAGAGCCAATAGAATCAAGTGGAAGTTCCTAAATTCATCTAAACATTACCATTGGTGAATGAGAGGGATGCGCAGCCAGGATTCCCAAAACCGGAAGCTCTCATACACTCTCGTAGCTCTCATAGCAGCTATATATGAAAACTCTGGTTATTTACATAAATGTTATGATGGATTAGCAGTAATCATTTCAAAGTGACACAGAGACATTGGATTAACCTTCAGCAGCATTCGTATGCGTTTTAATGCCCTTGAACACAACTTTTGATCAGAAAACAGCAAAGGTAAGACATATTTGCCGTTTTGGCTCCGTAAACGCTGTGAAGCTGAAGTCAGCAGAGCTAGCACCCCCCCACCCAAACAACACGTGGAGTGTATTTCAAATGTATTTCCTCCGGCAGACAGATTGTTGTTAAACAACTGTATTTAGTACTGAAGGAAATACTGCAAAAAGGCCAAACTGAGCAACAGGTTTGTAGGAGCAAGCGTCCAACTCTAACAAAATGGCTAACCCAGTCTCACGTCATTTCGTGTTATAGTCACAACATTTAATCTATTGATTCGTGTTCACCAACACGATTTTCCCCTTTTTTTTGTGTCACACAGAACGATTTTAAAAGCAATGTATTTCTATTGGTAGTATGTTTCGTGCCAACAACACGTCTTTTTGTCTGGTCGGGTCTTGGAAGACCGGAAGCTGTGTGGTTCATAAAAATATTTTCTTACTCATCATCAAGCCACGATTATTGTTTTTATTTTAAATCGTATAATGTCTGACTTTTTTTGCCGTCCGCGAGGAAATAAAATGGGGCTCAGAGCCTCAGAATACTGAAATCTGTATTTTTTTATTTTATTTTTTTATAATTTGTTATTCTTTTCTAAATAACACACTGTTATTTACTCAACAATAACCTGTTAGGCCCCACTGTTATCCTTGTCTTTATTTATTTGTATAATTCTATAATCTCGCTTTTTTGGCGTCCGTCCGTCAGGAACTGAATTTCAAAATAAAAGAACCGGAAACAGACGTAGGCCTATATGGGACATTTCGAGCATCATTGCGATGCACACCCACTGAACTTATTACCCAAGATCCTCAGCTATGGTTTAAGCTTGGTGATTGGATGTTTTAGCCGCAATGCACGTTGGTATATGGTGTTAATGCGATATGAAATCCGAAAAACATTTCGGGGTTTAGGATGGCCGAAGACACTACACTACCCATAATCCTCAGATATCATTTGGTACTACAGTCCCGTTGCTTGACAAACCCATGGATGTATAATAAGAACTGGATACAGCGTGGGAGGCGGGGCCTCATTCATTCCTATGAGAGTTGCTCATTGGCGCATGATGATAAAATGGCCCAACTTTTGAGAGAGCGAAATGTCACAGATTACCCGGCATGCCTGAGAAGTACCCGTATGTGCGCTCATAGCGCATGCGCAACTTTAACCAAAATGCTCGTTCACATCAAGCACGTCAATTTGCGTACACGAACCGCGCGTTCATGACAGCATGGTAATGATTTGTTATTATGATGGATTTGATATTAACGAGGCGGCTAGCTAGTCATTATGCTAATGTGAACATCAATCGTTATGTACTTATATTACGCTGTAACAGGATCTAGTGATATCCAAGCAACAGGGCTTCATTTAGCATGAAAGAATGATTGCACTGTATATATATATATATATATATACTTATAATAATAAGTAATATTAACTTTATTTAATACAACATTTACGGTACAAGATTTAATCATACAGGCCATGTAGTATGATAATGAATTATAGCAAACATGTGCAATATATCCATTATTACAGCTCCGTGGGATGGCAGTAAGACGATATGGGTCCGTTCTTATTGTGCATCCATGGGTAAAGATAAACGCAACTCACATTGGTTTCTCATACAGCATCTCTGTAAACTACGTGTATTGTATTCACTGAATTTCACTCTCTGCCTTTAACGGCTCGTTGTAGCTCCAATAGCTCCAGCCCCCACCCTTCCTGTGAGCACAGTGTGCTCTGATTGGTCGGGACACGTAACATGAACGTGCCGGGCGGCGCGGTCCCGTGGGTTAGATGCGCGTTCATAATGCAGAGGGAAATAACTCTCAGAATAACGTTATTAGCACATTTTTACATCTTGAGGAACGAATGTTTTTAATAAGGGCTATACAAGTGTTCATACTGGGTAGTTTATTTAGTTTAAAAAAAATTATCCAACGATTTACAGACCACTCTTTCCCCATGTAAGTCAATGGGAAAAAGTGTTTCCGGGCCTGGCAACCAAACGGAAGTGTAGTACCGCCGTTTGGCCACCACGAATATTTTCATCTGAGTCCGGCGCACTTCCTGGGGGCTTGGACAAACCCCGTGATTAATCTTCAAGCTCTGGGATTGGATGTTGGAGTGGCAGTGCGCCAAGGTTACGCCGAGCGTCAAACAGCACTTTGAAATGGAACGAAACCACGCCAGACTATCCAAAACTGGACTCGAACGGGACCAGCCCCCCCCCCCCCAGAACCCACATGTTACTTTGTAATTCTACTCCACTACAATTCAGAGGTTAACCTGGTATTTTTACTCAACTGCTTTTATTTTAATTACTTTGCAGATTCTGATTAATGATGTGAAATATAAACAACCCTTAAATCAGACTTTAGTTACACCTGAGTAAAATTAAGGGATTGTCCAGTGCCAACTATCAGGCGAAATATTAGTTGGTGCTAGAGAAGACTTAACATTTATCTGCAATTGACATGAATGGAAACGAGTAATAAAGTATATTCATTACTCGTGATTCTCTACTAATAGTTAATT
Organism: Pogonophryne albipinna; assembly: GCA_028583405.1. NCBI lineage: Eukaryota > Metazoa > Chordata > Actinopteri > Perciformes > Artedidraconidae > Pogonophryne > Pogonophryne albipinna. The sequence continues at coordinate 33,037,126 of CM053249.1, forward strand.
AAAGACTGTATATAATTGCTATTTTGCACATCCCTTTCAAGATTTCAAGGTTTTCAAAGGTTTATTGACATATAATATACACAACTACGGTGTAGTTATGCAATGAATGAAAAACTTGGGTCACAGGTTCCTCAACAGTGCATTACAAGACATCTATCAATATGTGTGTGTACCTCCACCATTAAACTGTCATATTCTGCACATTTCTTATACTATCTACATACATAACAGTATAATTAATGTGTATAATATCAGTTAAAAATAAGTGCTTCAACATAGTTAACATTGCAGGAAAGCAATATATTAGACGTTAAGTACTTTGTCAGGCTTAATATGTATCTGTAGATAGACACCCTATTGATTATATTATTAATTATTGAAGTAACCTGTGTTCCTATAATAGCAGTCTGTATAACAAGAAGCTGGAAATATGAGAAGTGAGACATTAGGAGTGGTGGGGATGTGAGAGATGGGGTGTCCTTGTTTGGCCTCTGGAATGCTGCATGGTGGAATGTGTGTGTTCATTGTAGTGGCTATATATATGCTGGATGTCCTTGTTTGCACACAGCTCAGGGCTCTGGAATGCTGCATATGTGTGGGTTCATTGTAGTGGCTATATATATGCTGGATGTCCTTATTTGCACACAGCTCAGGGCTCTGGAATGCTGCATATGTGTGTGTTCATTGTAGTGGCTATATATATGCTGGACATCCTTGTTTAGACACACACACACACACACACACACACACACACACACACACACACACACACACACACACACACACACACACACACACACACACACACACACACACACACACACACACACACACACACACACACACACACACACACACACACACACACACACACACACACACACACACACACACACACACACAGAGTCAACAACTGCTGACTCATTGCCTAGGGTCCCGCCCAGAAGTGAAACTGGCCAATGGAGAACTACCAGCTCACGGTCTAGGGCTCGCCCAGAAGTGAAATCGCCAATAACAAATAGCTGAGGAGGTGCCACACACACAACTCCTCCCACAGAATTTGTATATAAGCTGTCCCAATGTTCATAATCGGCTCTCTCTTCCTGACTTGCTGTCGTGGTACATATATCACACGGTGGTAGGAATTGAGCCCGGTGCACCCTGTATTTGGTACTATTGCAGAGTGCTCTGTATTGTGTGTTGTTGTCTTTTACCATTAAAGCAGATTATTGTTTAACCCTTTATCTGGTGCTTTGAATTCCTTCTTTTATAAAATATGACCAGCTCATCAACGAACACGCGGAGCCGTGGTGGGTTTCAGACCACACTCAGACTCCAACAAAGTGGTGACCCCGACGTGATGAGCAGGTTGGAAAAGGAACACCAGCGACTGCATTGGGTCCAGGGGTCCGCACCAAGAATGTCTTTGAGAACTAACAACAGGGCCCTGACAACGAAAGAGGTAAAACAGATGCCTGTTTTCTATCAAAGATCTGTGATTGGCTAAACTAAACTACATTTTAGAGTTGTCAAAGACATTCCCAGTGTTATAGTCTTGATGGTGAATAATACAATACATATCTTAGATAGGTAGGAAAGTTATATAAAATAAAAGTGAAGCAATGAGGTGTGTAAGAGGAAGGTGAAAGACCCCGTAGATTTTTTCAGAAATCATACGGCAAACTCATTGGGGATGTTCAGTGGTTGTCTAAAGACTCCATCCAGAACAAAACAGAATAATACTTTCCAGTCTCATAGGAGCTGCAGTTATATTATATGTAAAAAATTCCAAGAGGAGAACGCGACCTTCAAAAGCCATTTGAAATGACCGGATCTCATTATCTCTTGTTCTGTTGAGTTAAAATCTACAAGGCTAAACGTGACGATAAAGAGATTCTGTAGACTTGGGTTTCGACTCCTTGCTAAAAACCACATCGCGTAAGGGGGTGTTGAAGTATTTTTGAGAAGTCTCTCCATCTGTTGAAATATACATCGCACTATAAAGGCCGGATAGACTGTACGGGGAATATAACTAGCTGTGAATATATATAATTAGTGAACATAAATCAACCTTAGTCAGATAAAGAAATACGAAGTCATAATGGAAGGAGAATTTGAACGAGAAGAACGTGAACTAGGCGTCCCAGTACCAGGGAGCTTACGACAACAATGGGGACAGACTGAGAGATTGATTCTCAGTGGAATAAAACAGAGTGAAAGACCATGCCTGTTCCGGTCCGTTTGATAATTAAGAGATTAATAAGCCCGATCTGAGTTCAGGGAGTTAAAAAGATAAAACTTGCCTGGCGACTCAGTAAATTCACTACATACAAAAGTAGAGTTGTCCATGTTTTGTCAGGCCGTGATGTAGAGCCTGTGATAAAGCTCTAAATGTTTTGGTATACCATAGTTTGTTTGATAATTGTTCAAGAAAGCCCCCCTTCTCCTAAAAAGGCTGAGCGCTCCAGCCGGGGTGTGTCTGTCTTTGTCTGTGAAAGTATCTCCCCCTCTTCTTCCCATTCTGCTCGAATTGTCGAGCAGCAGCCCGGAGTGTGACTGCTTGTTCTTTTTCTCTGATGCCTGAAAGAAGGAGTGAGTTTAAAAATAAAAATTAATAGATCAACGAGTGATCTGAAGTGGAGTGAATACATTGAAAATTAATAGATCAATGTGTGATTTGAAGTAGTAGATATATTGAAATAAATAAGAAACTATAATTTGTTGTTTTTAGCATAGTTTTTGTAGGATACCGTTACGTCACATTGTGGTTTTTATGAGAAGTTTTGAGGACTGATTGTTACCATTGCATTGCATTGTGAATGTCATGGTATTTGTCATTAACTGAGAATTGTACTTAATTATATTTCAAAGGAACTTAATTACATACAGTAACGTTGAGGGAAAGTAAAAATAAGTTTTTATAAGTTTGTCAGTCAGAAGGAATCTGTTCATGGTTAACCTCTTAAGCCCGAGGGTCCCCCCAGTGGACCCCCCCCACAGTTTTTTTACGAGACTATGTCTCAGGGCTTCTTAAAATTTATGGAACTATTAATGTTCCATACCCTTTTAACGCTAAGAAACTCCGCTAACTGACAATGTGAACCATTTTTAGCTAAAAGAAACACAAGAGTAATACCAAGCCTTTGAATTAGCATGGAGCGAAAAAATGCTAACGGATTTTGCACAGCACTCACGGTAGAAATGCCCTTATTACTTATCGTAACTGCACAAACAAGATATACGATTTAAAGCTGAGACTCCACAGATTCCAGACATATAATATCATCACTGTACGCCCCCGAATTGCGGAGCTATCAGCCAGAAAAGAGAACGTAAACAACATCCGGTTTAAAAAATATTACAATAATTTCGTCTTACCTTTTTTGATTTGTGATCAAAAGTTGTGTTCACCGGAATAAAAACGCCGCTCAAGGTTAATCCAATGTCTTTGTGTCACGTAGAAATTTTGACTGATAATCCTTCATCATATTTATGGCAATATACTGGGTATAAAATGTTGCCGTCCAGGCTTGCAATTTCAGATATGCTTTGTTCGCTTCTCTATTACGTCCGCTATGGTAATTTTTACGTTGATTTGGGAACTGCCCATCGATTCTATTGGTTCTGATGGTTAAGAAAAAGGTGTAAATCACACGAATCGACCAATGGGTTCCAGAGATATGGTCCTGCGTAAAGTATAAAGAATGCCAGCCAGTTTAAGTACATTACGCAGCCGACTTCATTTATTGTTTACTACTAACAAGCAGGCATTACAGCAGAACCCAGAGCACACGGAGCACAGAGCGGACAGCAGATAACGGAATTGCAGTTTTATTGCTTATAGCAGGGTTGCCAACTCTCACGCATCTGGCGTGTGACACACGCTTTCACTCTCAATCTCACGCTCTCACGCTGCCCAAACTATTCTCACGCCAAAAACAAGATGAACCGGCGATCGTTTTTGGTTGGTTATTTACAATGTTGAGTTGACAGCTGCTCAAGCTGTCGATCCGCTCCCTCCCCGCCCCCACCACTCTCAACGTTAACAGACAGCAGAGCAGTGGGAGCCGGTTGGTCAATCCCCGACCCGTATTGCGCATGCGCATATCTGATGGTCCAGTAGAAATGATAAAAAGTAAAAGTCTGCTGCTTATTGTTCTACCAGGCCAAAATAGAGTCAAAGACTATATGAGAGTGAGAGTGTGTTAATTAATATATTTGGCAGTTTGGAGTAAGTCTGTAGATTTGTTTGTGTGTGTGTGTTTCATGTATAGGCCTCTCACGAAAATTAATTTTGTTGGATGCATTTTCCCGGACATTATTGCGATAAACGATAATATTGTCGGCACCGTTGTATGACCATTTTAGACCACTGACATAATGATAATATATAATAATAATTCAAGTACATCCTTTCAAACTGCTAATCACATCCTCATGTAAATCGCAATTTATCAAGTTCATTTTTATTTATCGTACGATAAGTCAATTAATTGCTTATCGCGACAGGCACACAATAAAACAGTGGAAACAAACATGTGTTTGACTTTCATTAGTGAATGAAACTTTGTACCCTTTATAGTCTGTGTCCAATATTGTGTATTTGTATATATTGTATATACATCCTATATATATGCTAAGGTCCCGCTGCTGACACGATAGCAGTCATTTAGTGCGCATATGTGTAATTAAACCTATGATATCAAAATCTCACTCCAGCCAGGTACCCAAAGTTGGCAACCCTGGCTTATAGATTATCAGAACATTTCAAAGGGGACACAGCCACATTGGATATTAACCTATGGATTAACTACATCATCGTTTTTATCGTTTTAATGCCATTGAAGACCAGTTTAGATCAGGCAAAGAGGAAGGTAAGCCATTAGCCTAGCGCATGCTAGTACCTAACTCCACTTGTTTTGATGTACGTTTTTGTTGATAACGTCGCAAGTTTGTATCTTTCAGTGTTGAGGTGGGCACCGTTAGATTCTGTGTCTTTACGATCAAAAACGATGTGTTGGATGTGCAGCTAGGATAAGTAATAAGGGAGCTAGGATAAGTAATAAGGGAGCTAGGAGTGATTTTCGGTGCAGTAATAGGTTAGCATTTTTCGCTCGGGGCTAATTCAGATGCTCACTGTTAGCATTGTGGGTTTTTTGAAAAAATAAATGAAAAAGATCAGTTAAATGAGTTTTTCCCCGTTATATGGATATAAAATATTCATAGTTTATTAAATAGTAAGGTTCCTTAGACGTTGTTTCCTGCAAATGACGCGATTTTGGTCCGTGGGGCCTATAAGTGCTATATAAATAAACTTGCCTTGCCTTGCCTAAGAGGATAACAGAGTATGTTCTTATATTTTATTTTTATTTTTTTTTTTTTTCACAACAGTGGAATGAATACCTATAGTGAAAATTCAAAGTAATAAAATGATTTTTACAGTGAAAAAGTTCAAATGGAACTGATGGTTCCCAAATTACCCAGAGGTGAGTCCGCCTGGACTTTATTTTTCTAAACCTCTAAAAAGGTCAAATTTAACTTGTTTTGCATCAATCTTGATACAGGGTACTTATTATATGTTATAGTTTGGATTCCTAAAGCTTTTAGTCTACTAACCCATCATTAAAGGGGGGTTTTTACTATAAGTAATGGGGTTTTTCTTAGGCGGACATTAGAATTTACATGTTTTTACTATGTTCCATCTGAATTTACTTTAAAATAAAAACATCTAAATTGATTCTGACACTTCTACATCCAACTCACAGATGTAACCTTGCTTTGAGAGAAAAGATGATTAATTTACCCCTTTTAGAAGTGAAGATATAGTCTTTGTTGTGTTAGTGGCATTTTCGAGCCTGAAACCTGAAAAACAGGCTCAGGGCTTAAGAGGTTAAGCATGACAGAGGTGCTGCACGAACGATGTTTGCTCCAGCCATCTCACACTGTTGGATAACACAAAGAGGTGATTGATGAGAGAAGCTTGTGGACAGGAGCAGCTGCAGGGCAGAGTGAGGAAAAAGAGAAAGACAGGAGAATTAAGATGTTTTGAAAAGACTAGAGAGAGTAAAAGTTATATAAAGTTAACTACTATTCTGGAAAATGTCATATTGTTTTATGAGTAAAACATGAAATAAAATATATTACTAGATATAAGAACAACATGCTTATCTAGGTTAACAGAAAATTGCGATTAACCAGTTTCAGCAGCTACTGTCCTATCTTTGTTCTAAAGAGAACATACGTTGAATTTACAATTAATATTAAGAAAGTTCACAATTGATACCATTAAAGACCGTTTAGGATTAATAGGGTTCTCAAAGCTGGTAAAGGTGCAGCTAGTTTGAATGACTTTGTATACTGCAGGGTAGCTTGTGGATTTACTCCAGGTGGAACTAAAGTCTGATTTAACACTTGATTATATTTCACATCATTCATCCACTAGTAAAGTAACTAAAGGTATTAAATAAATGTAGGTACATACATACTGTACTGTACATGTAGTGGAGTAAAAGTACACCACTTGCCTCTGAATTGTAGTGGAGAAGAAGTACAAAGTAGCAAAACATTGAAATACTTAAATAAAGTACAAGTGTCTCAACATTTTACCCAAGTATAGTACGTGTTGAGTTTATGAACTTAGTTACTTTACACCACTGGCTATACAGATAGAAAGACTAAGCCTTGCACAGAGGCATGAAAATACATTTTGAAAATGCTCAACAGCCAAAATGATAAACTGACTGCTACAATTAAAATAAATGCTTTTATATATTTCTATTAGATGTGACTCTTTGGCGTTTCTGTTATTATTAACACTGCTAAAATCCTCTGTTATTCCTCATTTTAAAGCCAATACTCCGTGGGGTCGGGGGACTCGGATCCTTGTCACCTTTTTCATACCTGATGAGTTTGCATCCCTGTAAAATACTAGGCTTGATGGCGTTAAAAGCCGATGACAAATCGGCAAATAAGATCTTTACATGGGCTTTTGGCTTCTCGAGGTGAGTGTGCAGAAGATGCAACAGGGTTGCGATATCATCTTCCACCCCTCTAGATGCCTGATATGCAAATTGCATGGGATCTAAGAGGTGCTATGTTTGTGAGATGAAATACCTCTTAACTAAACGCTCAAAGCATTTCATTACCAGTGAAGTAAGTGCTATAGGCCGAAAGTCATTGGGCTCACTGGGCATGGGGATTTTAACTACAGACCATTTCGAATACTTGACGAATACTTCACCATACCAAAATACAGACCATCCTGAACTTGTAAGTTCCATTTCTTAAAATCATAGATGACAAATGTTAAAACTTCCAAGTAAAATACAAATGTTAAGAGGAACAGATGGTTAACCTTCGCTAACATGGTTAACTATTTCAACCCACTCTCACAGCATTTCGTGTAATAGTCACGAAATTAATCTATTGATTTGTGTTCACCAACACGATTTCCCCATTGTTTTTGTGTCACATAAATAATATTTGATAAATAACAACAAATTAGAAGGGAAAAAATACAGATTTCAGTATTCTGACACAGAACGATTTTAGAAGCAATGTATTTCTATTGGTAGTATGTTTCGTGCCTGCACCAAATAATAACAAATTAGAAGGGAAAAAAACATTTTAAAAAATACAGATTTCAGTATTCTGAGGCTCTGAGCCCCATTTCTTTTCCTCGCGGACGGCAAAAAAAGTCTGACATTATACAATTTAAAATAAAAACAATAATCGCGGCTTGATATTGAGTAAGAACATGTTTTTATGAACCCCACAGCTTCCTGTCACGGTTGAGTGAAGGAAGCAGGACCCAAATGCAGATAACTCTGATAAACCTTTATTTCAAGGATAATGAAACTAATACAGACAAAACAGAACACTCACCGGTGAACTCAGTCACCAACAAAAGACGAACCAACACTGAACACAGGAAGAGACAAGACTAAATACAGGGAGGGGTAATCACGAGACGAGAAACAGCCGGGCAGGGGAGGAGAAACACAAGGACAACAGGTGAACACAATCAGACAACTAGACACACCAGGGAAACTAACGACAGGGAGGAAAAACACAGGGAAAAGGACCAGACAATAACCCAGGAGGAAAACATGACAGCAAACACCCAAACATACAAAACTACAAACGTGACATAACATGAGAATCGTGACAGAACCCCCCCCTCAAGGGACGGATTCCAGACGTCCCTAAAAAAACCCCCACAAAAGTCCAAAACCTCAAGCAGGGTGGGTGGAGGGGGTCCGGAGGAGGGACACAACACTAGGGCCACCAGGGTGGGTGGAGGGGGTCTGGAGGACGGGTTTTGGGCTGACAGCCCAGGAGCACAGCGGAGGGCCCGGAAGGGATCTCGGGCGGACGGCCCGGGGGCAAGGCAGAGTCCATGGAGGGGCGAAGACCACAGCGGGCAAACTCAGGGGGCCGAGCATGAGGGCGAAGGCAGCGGCAGGGGGCCGAGCATGAGGGCGAAGACCGTGGCACTCGGGGCCGGGCTCGAGGGCGAAGACCGCGGCTCTCAGAGGGCCGGGCTCGAGGGCGGAGGCCGGGCAGGAAGGCGCTGACGGGACAGCTCCGGAGGCCGGGCAGGAAGGCGCTGACGGGACAGCTCCGGAGGCCGGGCAGGACCCGGTGTCGGCCGGACAGGAACCAGAGCCGGTGGGACAGGCTTCGGCAGGATCCCCCACGGAAGAGGACCAGGTGTTGGCAGGACCCCCGGCGAGACAGGTAACGGCGGGACCTCCAACGGAACAAGACATGGGATTGGCAGGACTCTCAGCGGGTCCTCCAACGGAACAGGACATAGGGTTGGCAGGACCCCCGGCAGAAGAGTCGTCGGCGGGACCCCCAACGGGACAGGACACAGGGTTGGCAGGACCCCCGGCAGGAGAGTAGTCGGCGGCACCACCTACGGCACAGGACACAGGGTTGACAGGACCCCCGGCAGGAGAGTAGTCGGCGGGACCTCCAACGGCACAGGACATAGGGTTGGCAGGATCCCCGGCAGAAGAGTAGTCGGCGGGGCCTCCAACGGCAAAGGACATAGGGTTGGCAGGACCCCGGCAGAAGAGTAGACGGCGGGGCCTCCAACGGCACAGGACACAGGGTTGACAGGACCCCCAGCGGAACCTCCAACGGACCAGGACATTGGGTAGGGACTTGAGAGGGAACTCGAGAGGAGACTCGAGAGGGGACTTGAGAGGAGACTCGAGAGGGGACTTGAGAGGTGAGTTGAGAGGGAACTCGAGAGGTGACTTGAGAGGGAACTCGAGAGGAGACTTGAGAGGTGACTTGAGAGGGGACTCGAGGGGGAAACTGAGAGGTGGCTTGAGAGGGAACTCGAGAGGAGACTCGAGAGATGACTCGAGAGGGAACTCGAGAGGTGACTCGAGAGGAGACTCGAGAGGTGACTTGAGAGGGGACTCGAGAGGGAACTCGGGAGGTGAATTGAGAGGGAACTCGGGAGGTGACTTGAGAATTGTCTTGAAAGGGGACTCGAGAGGAGACTTGAGAGATGACTCGAGAGGAGACTTGAGAGGGAACTCGAGAGGTGACTCGAGAGGGGACTTGAGAAGAGACTTGAGAGGTGACTTGAGAGGAGACTGGAGAGGGGACTCGAGAGGTGACTCGAGAGGTAGCTCGAGAGGAGACTTGAGAGGGAACTGGAGAGGAGACTTGAGAGGGAACTGGAGAGGAGACTTGAGAGGGGACTTGAGAGGAAAGTCGAGAGGGGACTTGAGAGGGGACTTGTGTCGGTCGGTACGCCGACAGGACACGGGGAGCTGGCGTCGGCTGGAGAGCCAGCAGGAGACGAGGTGCTGGAGTCGGCCGGTACGCCGACAGGACTCGGGGAACTGGCGTCGGCTGGAGTGCCAGCAGGAGACGAGGTGCTGAAGTCGGCCGGTACACCGACAAGACTCGGGGAGCTGGCGTCGGCTGGGGAGCCAGCCCTGTAGCCGAAACTGGAGTCAGGCCCATGGCTTCTGGGGCCGGTACTGAAGCCGGAACCATGGCTGCTGGGGCCGGAACTGAGGCCGGAACCATGGCTGTGTCGGCCGGTTCTGTTGCCGGAACCATGGCTTCTGGGGCCTGTACTGGAGCCCGAACCATGGTTGCTGGGGCTGGAACCAGGGCTGGAACCATGGTTGCTGGGGCCAGGACTGGGGCTGGAACCATGGCTCTTGGGGCTCGGGCTGCTAGCTTGGCCTTGCGACTCCTTCTCTTAGCAGCCGCCTGAATACTCCGTGGACCTCCATAAGCCAGACGAGTTCCAGAATACGACTCCTGGACAGGAGCAGGAACTGGGGCAGAAGCATGGGTTGACTCCAGACGGAACACACCGAGACGTTTGTAGTCAGCAGGCTGGAAATCACACACACAGAGGAAGTTCATCATCCAGCCAGGTAAGAATTTCACCAAGTCTGGTTTCTCCATAGCCAACCGGTGCGCCTCTACCAGAGCGGCCTCCTTCTGCAGAACACTGGACGCTCCCTTCCACCAATCATAGCAGCAAGCCAAATAAAAGGAAAAATGTTGTAGTTCCACCTCAAAAGGATCATCTGCTGAGAATCGTGACACTTCCGGTCTTCCAAGACCCGACCGGACAAAAAGACGTGCTGCAGGCACGAAACTTACTACCAATAGAAATACATTGCTTTTAAAATCGTTCTGTGTGACACGAAAAAAAGGGGGAAATCGTGTTGGTGAACACGAATCAATAGATACAATTAATTTTGTGACTATTACATGAAATGCCGTGAAACTGGGTTGACTATTTACACGTAACTCTATAGAGTGCTGCAGTGATGAAGTATTTGTGTAGGCCAACCCGGAAGTTAGCATTGCAACTGGTACCTTAACAAAAGTTTAATTAAAGAAAATAAACTTTGTGGCCAACACATGTCTGTGATACTTAACAGGTTTTGTTCAGCAGAATAATCTCCACATATTTGCACCACTTTGTGATCTTGAAGCCTAAGTGCGATCAGCATACATGAAAAGCTAATGAAATTCTATAAACGGACTACATCACAATCCATGGCTGTGCGTCACCACCGCTAAGCTAAAGGTGGACTTTAGTATTTTCATGAAGTCACTTGTTAGCAACCGTTAATGTTATGGCACATAGAAGCTTCGGACATGAGTGGAGTATTTGCCCACATTTGTTATTTCGTAAAACAAAACGTAAAAATCTCATAAGCTTGCGTTAACCACAGACCTTATTTGTGCCTTCTACCCACACAACACAAAACTCCGAAAAAAACTTCGAGACAAGGGAACAGGAAAGGGTAAAATGCTAAGTCATTTTCAGGGTTTAGGACTCCTTACTGCACCACTTACTACTAACAAACTCTTTAATATAATGGAGTTTACCGTGACCCTACTTTAGTAAGGTTAATTTGTCTGAAATATATGTACACATCCAGTAGGAATCCAAATCAAACATAGTTGTTTTGAACAGCGTTATATTATAATGCACGTGTATTGCTCTGAAAAATACTGTACCTAAAATTCTTCTTTGTTCTGTTCCTTCCTGTTGTCCTCGCAGAGGAAACCAAAGCTCCAGCAGCTCACCGGGTAATAAAGTCAGCCTTAGGAGAGAAGTGACAGGTAGAGTAGAGGTCAGGATAGCAGAAGAGAGAAGGAGAGGAGAAGAGAGAAGGAGAGGAGAACGGAGAAGGACAGGAGAAGAGAGAAGAGGATAGGAGAAGAGGAAAATAAACAGCTTACTCTTACCTTAAACCTTGAGGGGAAAAACATACACCCTAACCCCAACCATAACAAAATATTACAGAAAAACAAAAGTTTAGCGATTGGCCCATGTAAAACCCTCCCCTGGAGGGCATCGTCGAAAGAGTCTAGACCAAAAAACTTAGCCTCTACCTCGATTTCTGTCCCCTCCAAAGGGCTAAGGTTCAGAGTTGGATAATACCATTACCATACCAGCCCTGAGTGCAGAAAACATTCTACATTGTCAGGTCGCAGTCGAGAGCAGTTTTTCTGAAGTTTCCTGAAGTTTTCAGCTTCAGACAGGTCAAATGCTCCCCCTGAGCCACCTCCAGGTTGAATGTACTTATTCTATCTGGAGAAACGAGACCTGACAAGAGCACTTTTCACGCTAGCTCATGACCAGCAGAGTGGTTATAGAAGTGGCGAGCCCTCAGGGCCCTCTAGGCCCTCTGTGAGGGCCTAAGATATTCTAAAAAATAATAATTGAAAACATTAATAAAAAAAAAACATTTTTTAATATTTTTTTGTTGTTACATTTTTCATTAGTTTTAGCAAAATAACTTGATTTGATTGTATTTCAAATAACATTTCCAAAGAAATAAATCCTTCGAATCTGCCTGTTCAGTTGCTGTTGGAATGTGAAGGGTTAAATGCTGTCTCTGCGAGTTACTGTGAAGACGGTAGAGCTTGTTGGTCCCTCTGTAGATTCACAGAGGGCCAGCTATAGTAACTCAATGAGAGAGTAATGTCAAATGACAGTACAATTGACCGATCATATCTTCCCTCTAAATGGGCGGGCTTTATTTTCGCGGACTTTATGACAAGTTCCGCCCGCTGTGAGGTTTATAGAGTGGTGAAGTCCAGTGGCGGCCGGCCCATAGGGGCGCTGCCCCACCTCTTCCCACATACAAAAAAAAATATTAAAAAAAATATTAAATTAAAAAAAATATTTAAAAAAAAAAAATATTTAAAAAATATATATATTTTATATTTTTATTTTTAATGAACAAGGTAAATATCATACAATTGGTATCAGTAAAATGTATAATCTACAATAAAATCTCGTTTAAAATTGTGTTACGATGTCTAAAGTTACTGATAAGTCACATGTTTCCTGCCTGGCCTTGCCCATGGCATTAGTTTATCATTACCGGGCGGAGCCCCCGAGCCAAACAGCAGCAACCAGCACGTTGCAAAAGTCTCAATAGTAAACTGTGCCGCCGAAACATAATTTCAGCCAATCAGCGCCAAGGTGACGCAGAAGTTGGATGAGAATGGCTTCGTGTGCAGGTGGAGTCGCCGGACCTCGGTCCGCACCCAATTCCGTGCAAGAGCTACTCTCCAATCCTTTCGAAAGGAGAAGTTTGGGAGATAAACTGTTGCTTAAAGACCTTGGACCGGACCAATCCGATTTGTATATATCGCAGCAAGCTCGTGAAAAAGACAAAACGTATCAACGAGGCTTCTCACGTAGCTGGTACACCAGAAAGGCATGGCTAGCTGGATGCAAACAGGTAAATGCTGTCTTTTGTTTCCCATGCTTGTTCTTCAAACAGCCGGGGAGAGATACAATCTGTTCAGAAACTAGACAAAAGTTAAACAAGTACAAACCACAGACTGTCTGTGTCATGGAGAATACAGTCGCTGGTTTATTTATGTCTGTATAGGCCATTGTTGTGAGTGTGGACGGTCGGAGCATATATAACGTTAGCTTAGCCAAGCTCCATTCAGAAAACATGCATTTTAAAAGGGTTTTTCGCCTGCCGTCTGTCTGCAGACTTGTTAAAGCGTTAATTCATGGTTTTTACTAACCAGTATCAGTATGTTGTTAATTCGGCATCATTTTGAAACGTGTATTACAATTAAATCACGGTAAAATATGTTCATCTTGTTGTAGTTGTAGCCCCCTTGCCAGCGATTCTCTCTCTAGTTTAGCATACTCAGCCCGACTCAGCCTGGTTGTTCCTGGCCCTAGAACCACGATTTTATGGGGCCAGAAAAACTGTGAATTAGGACCCGCTAGCCGGTACTAGGCCAAGTGGAAACGCAACCAAAAACGGGCCCCGCACGGCTCGGCACTGTCTGTGTCATGGCGAATACAGTCGCTGGTTTATTTATGTCTGTAGGCCGTTGTTATGAGTGTGGAGTGAGCATATACAACGTTAGCTTAGCCTGGTCGACCGAATCTCCATTCAGAAAACAAGCATTCTAAAAGGTTTTTCGCCTGCCGTCTGTCTGCAGACTTGTCAAAGCATTAATTCATGATTTTTACTAACCGGTATCAGTATGTTGTTACGTCGGCATCATTTAGAAACGTGTATTACAATTTAATCACGGTAAAATATGTTCATTTTGTTGTAGTTGTAGCTCCCGAGCCAGCGCGTCTTGTTTGAATGATGCGAGTAAACACAGCTGGCAGCCGCGGTGAAACTCGAGCGACTAGTGCGATGCGATAGGAGCGTTTAGAGCGAAGCGAATAGTCGCATCGCGTCTGGTCTGAACGCAGCATTAAAGCGAGTTCCGCGCTGCACTGGAAACGCGCCATTACATCACCAGAAGTCCTAATTTAAGGGGTCATTTCTCACAAAAAAATATTTTTTACTCACTATATCAACAGCCCCACCAAAAATATTTTCCACCAGCCGCCACTGGTGAAGTCCCTCCCCTTCCGGTGGACCTCCATGGGACCTTATTTCGGAAAAATTATGTATTGAAGTCAATGGAGAGAGAAAGATTATCTTTCGATCCCGTTTGAATTGTGCCACGAATTACACATATGATGTTTGTCAATTTAAAAGATAATTTTGCAAGTCAAAAAAATAAAAATGTGTCGTAAAACTGTGAAGTAACACATTTGTTTGTGTGAAACGCTCAATGAACTACATCTCTGGTCACACACGTCACCAAGATGGCCGTCTGTCTTGTCAACAAAAGGATTGACTACCCTCACTATCACCACAATGAAACACGTCCAGAAGAATGTCATGCAAAGCTGCCTGCCTGCCTTCCTTTGATTCTCTCTGAACTGCCTGGTCTTTTTTACTGTTCTTCTACGCACAAAATTGTTATTATTATTCCGCCGACTTATTTTGCCGCGCTTCTCCTCCCGCATTGAACATCGTAGAAACTCTGTTCAAACATCAAAACGTTCAGCTCGGTCGGGAATCGGTGTCTATTACTTTTCTCATTCATAACTTTCATAATTCCAGAGATACATCCCATAATACATCACATTTTTAACCATTGAAGTCAATGGAGGAAATCTTCAGACTTCAACAATTGTTCATGCGACTTCAACTGCTAACTGTTCATTCATACTTTCACTCAGAAACCTCATTCCAACTTTCAAATGTTACACATCTTTCTGACATTATTCGTGTTCAAGTGTATCAAGTGTTCAGACCTTGTTTTAGAGGTTTTCTTCACATTTTAACATTAACTAGAGTGCGTGATGTCACAGCTAGAGGGTAAGAAATCTTGAAATGTGCCTTGATAAAATTTTTTAAAACTGCCATAATTCCCAAACCTTACATTCCTGAGACATAATTTTTCATGACAAATGTAGGAAAACATCTCGTAGGTTGAAAAATGACAAATAATTAAACAAAGTGCCTCTTGAGGGCATGAAGTGACAAAAACGTTCAACATGTCTCCATTAAAGCCCATTGTAATTTCAGGCAGGTATTTCCTCACAGCAGCAGCCGCACACCTTTAGTTAAACTGCCAAAAAGGCCACATTATTAACCCGAAACTATACACACAAATTACACTTCAGATACTCAACTTCCCTGACATGCTTCACGTTTTGAAATTTCACAGACTGTGTCTGTTACGGTTCTTCCACAAAACATTCACATGTAAGAGGTTTATCTCCCATTCAGAAAAATGGAAACCTGTGATCTCTGCACACCTCGTTAGCTCAAATAGAAACACCTGTGTCATGGAACACGATGATGTCATCACTCCAACTGACATGCAGCAGACTTCAACAGTCCAGCCGTGAAGACATCTACGTGACAGTTTTGAGAATTCTTCAAATGCCGTTGCCATGGCAACACAATGCTCGCCTTGAAACACGGTTTTCTCATAACTTCAGTGAAAATACTTCAAACAGCCCAAAACTTTCCAGGTCTGGTAACGATGCAGCCATCAACGCATCTAAGCGTATTATGGGGTGTCATCAAATGCCGTTGCCATGGCGACAGACCACTCGCCATGAAACAGGAAGGCGCTGTAAGTCCAATGGACACGGTCCAATCGTCCCCCAATCTTCACTTGTATATCACCGGTCCATGCCTCAAGAGCTCTACGCCAAATCTGAGATCTCACCATATGCCGTTTCCATGGAAACGCATCCCTCACCATAAAACATGATGTCTCCTATGAAAACACGGTTTTCTCATAACTTCAGTGAAAATACTCCAAACAGCCCAAGACTTCACAGGTTTGGTAACAATGCAGCCATCAACGCATCTAAGCGTATTATGGGGTGTCATCAAATGCCGTTGCCATGGCGACAGATCATTCGCCATCAACTTAGTTCAGAAGTTTGCGGTTCAAATATTCTGCTTTTCCAAGCCTTTTTACTTTCTTTTCTTCTCTCATCACACATTCAAGCCCCCAGTGTTCATGTATCATTTCAATCTAAATTCTTCACTTTCTTCTTACACATTTCATTTCAATCTAAATTATTCACTTTCTTCTTACACATTTCATTTTAATCTAAATGATTCACTTTCTTCTTACACATTACATTTCAGCATAGCAGTTTAGCGTCAGCTTTTCAGCATAAAGCATTCCCACTAGCAATTTCTTCAGGAATTGCATTCTCTAGTTAATGTTTAATGTCAACCATTTGTGCAGATAGCGTGAAGTAGAACAGATCGCAGATGCTAATGTAGCGTTAGCATTTCTCCCCCGGGCTTAAATTGTGTATTATATAGACCCTCCAGAAAAACGCGATTCTGCAATCGCAGAATTTACCGCATAATCAGCAAAATGGCGCAGATTTTTAAAAGGCCGCATATTTATCAAAAGGCTGCATAATCCCCGCATTTTTCCACACAAAGTTGAGAAGAAAAAAAAGTTAACTCGTCTTGACGTGAAGTGATGATGATGATGACGCGACGTCATCAGCTCGCGCATCACAGAAGGTAAACAACACCGTAGAGTGAACGTGTGGAGCTCACACGAGAGAGAAAACACCAAAATGAAAACATCTAATCCATCTCATTTACCGACGAACATTTCTGCTAAAGACCGGGCAAAGCAGTACCCTGATGTCTTGCACGGAAGTGGGGGGAAACTATTCTGCACCCCGTGCAACTGTGTGTTGGAGCATAAGAGAACATCGACGGTGACGACCCACTTTGATGAGAAGCCTACAAGATTGATGCTGGTCAGATAACGAACAAGTAAATGAAAACAGAATGAGGCGGAGAAGTGTGTGTGTGTGGGTGTGTGTGTGTGAGAAAGAGAGTGATTAAAATAGCCCAATTGCTTTTACAATAAATAAACATTGAATGTGTTTAATTGTATAGTAAAGGGGTTTAACGTTAGTGGCAGGTTGTGTGTGAGAGAGAATAAATAAATAAATAAGACATCCCAATATTTATTCTTTCCGCATATTTATCATATTTCGCAACTTTCCACATATTTCACAACTTCCCGCAATTTCACCGCATAAAATCACATAAAACCCCGCATGTTTGATCGCATAATCAAGTTTTTTAGCCCGCATAATCAAGGATTTTAGCCCGCATAATCAAGGATTTTTGCCCGCGTTTTTCTGGAGGGTCTAATTATAGAATGATCACACCGGTGTGACACTCTTCAAAGGGTTCACGAAATATGACTACCACTCTTACTGTTTAACATGTTGGGTTACTTGATGTTACTTCATGTTAAGGCTAATCAAAATTACAAGGCTGTAATGCTAACTAACGTGCTAGCTACTAGCTAGGTAGCTAACTTGATCCAGCCACTCCTGGTCCTTTCATCAGACGGAAAGCGAAAGAACGAGCAAGACCCATTGCTGGTATGATAACAACCTGGTACTAAGCACACAGGCATCTTGTTAAAGTTATCTTATCTTAGCCAGCGCCATATAGATAGATTCTATCTATATGGCGCTGATCTTAGCTATCTCTTAGTGGAGGAAAACAGTTATGACATCACTTACGCGACTCTGGGATTTGTAGTCTTTCTAGTTGCGTATTTTTCATAGTCTTATATTTCAACAGTTTTACGACAAACTGTGACTTTTTTGACATGGAAATGATTTTTTAAGATTGACAAACATCATATGTGTAATTCATGGCACAATTCAAACGGGTTCGAAAGATACGTTTTGTCTCTCCATTGACTTCAATACATAATTTTTCCGAAATAAGGACCCATGGACATGTGTATAAAGTGTTGCGGTAACGCGTCCTAAAACCCGGAAGTAAGCTGCGCTCGGGTTCCCTCGACAAAAAAGCAATGGGATTTCTCCATAGGATTTTGGAAAATAGCTCGAAATAAGGTCTGTGGAAAACGAACCTGTTAGATAAATGCACGTTTTGTTCAGCCGGAAAATATCCACATGTCTACCCTACTTTTATTCATTTCGAATCATAAATCTAATCGATAGATTTATGATCGATAGATTTATGATTAGCATAAGTTCGTTCATGATGGCTCATGTCAGTGATAGTGATGACATCGTTGCGAAATTATTAACCGAGTAATTTTCAAGATTGAGTTACAATGATAAACTGGAGTGGTAAAGGATCATCTGAATGACCCGCCACAGTGTTGTAGTCAAGTCACCAATTCAAGAGTCCAAGTCACTCTCGAGTCACCACTCTTCGAGTCCAAGTCAAGTCTGAGTCACAAGTCTTCATGTATTAATCTTCGTGGATATATGTGTTGAAATGTAGCTGCTCCTCTGCATTGCTTTTATCCTGTCATGTTATACTAATCTGTCTATTGAACTGCTGTGAAGCGAGTTTGGCTACAATTCTTGTAATAGGTGCGATACAAATATAAAGCTTATTACTAATATTAATATTATTATTATTATTATTATTATATATAAATAAACTATATTTAAAATGAGTTACCTTTTTGAGAAGTGATTATATTGGTATGCCAATATTTTCCTATGGTAAAGTTTTCGTTTTGCACTTTTATTTTGATAGTAATAAGATCGGGACTCTTATTTTGAAGGAACTTTTACCGGTTAAATCGGTTTACTGATAAAGATTTTGCCCAAGAAAGCACATGGCTACTTAGCATGCAAAATGACGTCATTCTGCATGTTAAGTAGCCATGTGCTTTCGTGTTATGGCTGAATCTTTATTTATTGATTAGATCAAGTTACTCTGATGATAGTGTTCAAGACAGCCATGTCTGAACTCGAGTCCGAGTCCAGGACTCGAGTACTCCATCTCTGCCATCAAGTGCTTCATCCAGAAGGACAGGAGGATGGACTTTGTGTTTAAGTGATTTGATCATCAAAGGTAGGCCTAAGTCATTTTCAATGTGGGCCGCCGTGCTGACTTAATTCATTTGTAATTGTTACTTGGCTGTGGGTAACCTGTCATGATAGGTGTTTATATAAATGGTGTTGTTTTGTGTGGTAGAGGGTCGCTGTCATTGATGCGTTTTGCACCCCGGGCCGCTGTTTTGATATTCCGCTGAAGTATACGCTGTGACGTAATAACTCTTCTTTTTTTTCGAGGGAAGGGGGGTCAGAGGGCCTAGGTATAAAAGTCACGGCTCGCCACTGGGTTATAGTAGCTACATTTGTAAAACCTGTTCTAAGTTAAACAGGCTGGCTTCTAATTCTTCCACGACTGCTTTAAGTTTTGTAGTGAAATGTAAGGTGTACTGCTGAACAAAAATCCTTGTGTCAACAGGCAAAATTGTCACTCTCAATCAGCTAATGGTCAAAAGCCCCCCAGGAAGCAAGCTGGGCGTTGAAGCTAATATCCATAGAGGCTAAATGGTGGTACTACAGTTTATGTGTCAGTCACTCCTTAAAGTTGTAAAATGTGCTAAAATGGAAACCCAGAGTTATTTTCCCTCTCCATTCTTTTGACTCAACCGGACTCAACCGAGGGTGGACATTTTGTGCAGATTGGACGGAAAACAATTCAAAGCTCCCTGCTACTACTTCCATTTCCTCCACTCAAGCTCACACTCAACAGAAGCGGTGGTATCTGACACACCTGTTACTGGACAGGTCCAGGTAGGTGATATTCGGAAGAAAGACAGCAGCGTGGGCAGGAAGGCTGGAAAGACGGTTGTTGTGGAGACCGAGAGTCTGGAGGCGGGGCATGTCCCTGAGCCCCTCCCAGGGGAAGGATGACAGCAGGTTTCCATCCAGACGTAGCTCTCGCAGGGCCATCAGGTTGACGAAGCTGCTGGGGTGGATGGAGGTGATGGAGTTGTAGGTCAGCCACAAAAAACGCAGCTCTGACAGGTTGTAGAAGGCTGCCCGGGGCACCTTGGAGATAAAGGTCTTCTCTAGACGCAGTTTGACTGTATCAGCCGGGACGTTAACAGGAACGGCTGAGATCCCAGGGTCACTGCACTGCACCAACCTGTGATGGGAAATACAAAGATGTGTCATTTCTCAGTTCAATCATTCACAATATTTGATAATTTTTGCTTGAAAATATGCAATTCTCAAACACTATTTTGCTTGTCTAATGCTTTACATTGGTTACTTATAATACGTTAATTGTAGTTACTATGAGGATATTTCAAATAACTAAATGTGTAACATTAGTGACTTTTCTTACCTAAAGGAATGCATGTGCATATTGAAAGGCTTTACAAACATGCTCAATGGATTTCCTACCAGTTGTTTTTCCCTTGGTCAACGAACAGCAGATGGACAGTAGCTGAAAGCTAAATCTTGTACAAATCAGATTTTTTTCTCAATTGCAAAAGCTTTTGTTTCATATTAGAAACTTGAATATTTAATATATAAATTCCAAATCTTCTTCTCTGATTTAGTTCACGAATATACTTATTTTCCAATTAGAATGATACATTCTCAAACTTGATTTGGTTACAAGAAGATTTCAACCCTGTCCCTGTTATCCTCCTAATTTTTTAAGTTAAAAATGAATACAATTGGACTTCCGGTTTACACATGAGGTGATAAGCGGCTAAGAAGAGGAGCTCCCGGCCAAATAAGTTAAAAAAGGAAGAAAACCCCGATAAATGTGATTCGAAGTTGGAAGAATAGGTCATGAGCAAATTAGTAAATAAGAAAGTAACGGAGAAAAAGACGAAAGCCGAAAAACAGCTGGGAGAGATGCAAGTCCAGACGGAACACAGTCAGCCGCTAATGGCTAACGCTAAAGCTAGCAACGACGAGCAACCTAGCTGGGTGTCGGCGCTGCAGACTTCCTTAGATGCCATGCGGGATAAACTCGAGAAAGCCCAGCACAACATGGATGCTAAACTGGATCAAATTGGCAGCCGGATGGAAGAAAATCTAAGAGGAGTACGTGAAGAAATGGGACAACTGAGAGAACATATGGACAAACACGGAGAAGATATGAAGCAAGGGCTTGATAGCTTCAGAGAGGAAACAAATAGAAAATTCGAGACCGCTGAGGCGGAGATGCGGGCCCAAAAGAAGGATATGGAGATCCTAGAAGAGCGTACGGCTGGGGTCGAGGAGTGGAGTACCGACGTCCAGGACATTATTATGGCCTCTCTTGAACAACAAACCAAGCTCCAAGATAAGCTGTCCGACATAGAAGGGAGGTCGAGAAGAAATAATATACGAATCTGGGGGTTGAAGGAGGGAATAGAGGGAGACTCGGTCTCCGAGTACGTCGACAGGTTCATTCACAAGGAGCTGGGAATGTCGGAGGATATTAAGTTGGAGATTCAAACGGCGCACAGGGCACCTGCTCCAAAACCACAACCAGACAAACCCCCAAGAGCCATTATTGTCAACTTCTTGAGGTTCGAGGTCAAGGAGAACGTCATTAAGACGGCCTGGCGAACGGAGATGGAAGTGAAGGGACGGAGAGTGACATTCGACCAAGATTATTCTTCTGAGGTGGCGGTTAAACGTCGGAAATATGCGGGGCTCAAGAGAATTCTCAAAGATAAGGGGATTCGTTTTCAATCTCCAATGGACACACTGAGGGTTTACTGGAACGAAGGAACAATAGTGTATAAGAGTGCTCAGGACGCGGCGAGGGCGATGCGGCAGAGAGGCTGGCAGGTGCCGGACCCGGGAGTAGAGAGACCTACGCTGCTGCAGAGACTGGAGGCAGCGCGCAAGTGGACCAGACTTCGGAGACGAGAGCGGGGAGACAACAACGAGATGGGAGTGAGGGAAGACCGGCACCGTATTGAGGGTGTTGATGAGTAGTCTATGAGGGAACAAGATACGGCGTTGAAAAGACAGAAGGATGAGAGGTGACGGGCCACGGCGATCAGAAAAACACAGAGCACAGACACAAACAGATTTAACCAAATTACTTATAATTTAAATGCTATAGCCTTTTATTTTGTGCCCCGAAAATACCTTTGAAACACTGCAGTGGGTGAGTAAGAAAGATTGTTATTTGTTTTTATAAAAGGACATGTATGCAGGCTGGGGAATTATTTATCTATAACATTTTACGATTTGATTCGGACTAATTTAAAGAAGTGCTAATTCACTAGAAACATAGAATCACCTCCATCGCCAATACAGAGACCAGGGGTTTAAAGACTATATGAAAAATGTTCACAAAGTTCCGGCCGGGAGCTCCGGAGTTTAAACCACACGCTGGACAATTATAGTGAGCTTGGGAGATCAGCCACAGGAGAGATCTCCGCCACTAGGGGGGGCCCTCTCACTAGGAGAGGCCTTACCTTCCACCCACCAGCGGGGGAAAGGGGGATATCTTTGAAACCCCCGAAAACCTTGGAAGACCAAGTTCTGGTGTTTAATTTGTATTTGTTTAGCTTAGCGGTTGCTGCTACTATATATATTGTGTTTTGTGACATGGAGGGAACGAAAAGATGCTTTGAAGGGAAATATAATGCAACGTAGGGGAATCAAAATGGTGTCGTTAAATGTCAATGGTTTGAACAATCCGATTAAAAGGGGGAAAGTATTAACCAAATTTAGAAAGGAGGAGATGCAGGTTATCTTATTGCAAGAAACTCACCTATCAGTACAAGAACATGAAAAACTGAAAAGGTATGGATATAACAACACATTTTATAGTTCATTTAAACAAGGTAGGAGAGGGGTGGCTACACTAATTGGGAACTCAGTAAAATTTGAAATAAACAAAGAAATATATGACAGAGAGGGGAGGTATGTGGTGATCAAGGGGAAAATGGAAGGACAAATGGTTACACTAATTAATGTTTACGCCCCACCGGACAGCGATAAGACTTTTTTTAAGGAATTGTTTGATATCATAGCTGTGGAAATGGAAGGAATCCTGATTTGCGGGGGGGACTTCAATGTGGTACTAAACTATGATTTAGATACAACAAGTACAAGGAAGGCTAGGACGCATATTGTCAGATACATGAACATACAACTGAAGGAACTAGGAATCACAGATATATGGAGAGATATACACACACTAGATAGAGACTACACACACTACTCACACCCACACTCAGTCTACTCTAGGATAGATTACTTTTTTATGTCAAAGGGAGATAAATATAGGGTAGAAGATTGTAGAATAGGTGTTACAGACCTGTCTGACCATAGTGCAATATATCTAACATTGAATCTAAATGGTAGGAAGAAGAACACCGTCTGGAGATTGAATGTGGGTCTATTAAACAATAAGGGGTTAGTGGAAGAAATAAAGAGAGAGATAATCAGATATAAGGAGGAAAATGACAATGGGGAAGTAGACCCAACGATTTTGTGGGATGCACTAAAGGCAGTATTAAGGGGGAAACTAATAGCACAAACGGCACACCTTAAGAGAACCAGACTGGAACTCTATCAAAATTTAACTGGGCAACTAAAAGAATTAGAGAGGCAACATAAAAATACAAATGACCCAGAGACACTTAGGAAGGTTAAGGACATTAGAGGGAAGATAGAAAATATATTATTAATAGAGGTAGAGAAGAAAGCTAGGTTTGTAAAGCAGGCATATTATGAAGTGGGGCCCAAAGCAACTAGATTATTGGCTAGAAAGATAAGGGCACAACAAACATTAAACACTATACATAAGATTAGGAATCCTAAAACCAATGAGTTACTAAGAGAGCCGGAGGACATAGAGAGAGCATTTGAGGATTATTATAGGACACTATACGCACAACCAACTGCAGCAGAGGAAGAGAGTATGAAGGCATTTTTAGAGGGGCTGGACCTACCATCGATAGGAGAAGAACAGAATAGGTTATTGAACTCAGATATTACAGAAAAAGAGATGGGGGATGCAATTAGTAGAATGAAAAATAGCAAGTCACCAGGCAGCGACGGGCTGCCATCCGAATTTTATAAGATATTCAAATCGGAATTAAGCCCCTTACTGTTGGCATCATTTAACTATACTATGAAAGAGAACAAAACTCCCCCGTCATGGAAAGAGGCTATCATTACTATAATTCCCAAGGAAGGCAAGGATAAAGAATTATGTAGTAGCTTTAGACCAATATCCATACTTAATGTAGACTACAAGATGTATACGTCCATAATTTCGAAAAGATTTGAGACATTCATGCCCGACATTATAGATGAGGACCAGACTGGTTTTATTAGAGGGAGACAGACACAAGATAATATAAGGAAAACAATTCATATAGTGGAGGAGGCCCAAAGGAGGGGAGACAGTGCAATTTTAGTGAGTATAGATGCAGAAAAAGCTTTTGATAGTGTGAACTGGGTCTATTTGTATAATGTCTTAGAAAAGTTTGGATTTAATGAAAAGTCAATCAAATGTATAAAATCATTGTATCATGAACCAACAGCTAGAGTGAAAGTGAACGGTAGTCTGACGGATCGGATTAAATTAGAGAGGTCGACAAGACAGGGCTTGCTGTCTCTCCCCAACACTTTTTGATATCTTCATCGAACCATTGGCCCAAGCAATTAGACAGAACCAGAATATAAAGGGGGTTGAGGCAGGAGGTTTAGAACACAAATTGGGACTATTTGCGGACGACTTGATAGCATACATGGGGCAACCAGACGTGGGCTTCCCGATACTGATGGATTTACTGGAGGAATATGGACAATACTCAGGGTACAAACTAAACGTGACAAAGACACAGATTTTAGCACTAAACTACACACCAACACCAGAGATCAAAGACAAATACAGAATTAGATGGGACATGGATACAATTACATATTTAGGGGTTAACATCACAAAAGGATTAGACAAATTATACAATGCAAATTATACGCAGATCAATCAGAATATCAAGAGGGATTTATGTAGGTGGACAATACAGACCTTAGACCTTAGTTCAAGGATTGAAATAGTTAAAATGAATATACTGCCTAGGCTACTGTACCTTTACCAATCACTACCTATATCTATTCCACAAAGTCAATTTATGGAATGGGATAAATGGATTTCAAGGTTTATTTGGGGGGGGGAAAAGGCCCAGGATTAGGCTTGCGACACTGCAGCTACCCAAAGGGAGAGGAGGATTGGCAGTGCCGAGTTTCCAGGATTATTATTATGCAGCACAAATCAGAACAGTGGCATGCTGGTGTAATATGGAATACGTAGCTAAATGGAAGGACATCGAAACAAATGGGGAAAACAACCAGATTCAAAAACTACTCGGGGATAAAGAATTATTCAGGACACAGGAAAACGTATTAGACCCAATCACAAAATTCACTTTAAACACTTGGAACACGGTAATAAAGAGATACAAAATAGGAAAACAGACAAAGATTTTGAGATGGATAACAAATGATAATAAATTCCAGCCGGGAAAAGAAGATGCAGGTTTTAAGCGATGGGCCCGAGGGGGCATCACAGCAATATGTAGGATGGTGGAGAAAGGGGAAATGCAGAGTTTTCAATATCTAAGAGATAAGTTCGATCTGGAAAGGGGTGACCATTTTAGATACTTACAGGTGAGAGACTATTATATAAAAGAAATAAAAATGGATAAAAACACTAAACAAAATGGGGTAATTAAGGTCATGATTGAAGCATATGAAGGGAAGAAAGGCAGGGTGATTTCAGCTCTATATCAAGCTCTGTTGGAGAGTAGGGGGAATTCAACTCTATATATAAAAGAAAAGTGGGAGAAAGAACTCGGGATTGATATGACAGAGGAAGAATGGTATAATGTATGTAGAGTGCAGCATTCAACTACTGGGTCAAGGGTATGGAGGGAATTTGGGTGGAAAAACATAATCAGATACTTCATAACCCCAAAGATAAAAGGGAGGTATGCCCCGGAACAGAACGCATGTTGGAGGCAATGCGGCGAGGTGGGGGCAGACCACACACACATTTTTTTTAAATGCCAAAAGATGAAGGGATACTGGGAGGAAGTGTGGGGAGTATTGAAGGGGATATTAGGTTATGAGGTTCCTAAGACCGGCCTGATGTTATACTTGGGGAATCTGGTGCAGGAAAACACACAGGGTGGGGACAGATACCTGATTAAGGTGCTGCTGGCTGCCAGCAAGAAAACAATTACCAGAGCATGGTACAAAGCAGATCCACCTACAAAGGAGCAATGGCTGGGAGTAATACAGGAAATATTTGATATGGAGAGATTCACACACATATTGAAGATCCAGGAAGGGAAATTTGAGTCCAAATGGGAAAAATGGGTTGAATATAAAAGAAAAATGAACGACGCCACAAATTGAGTTGGAACCAGACCATGATGTTGCATTAAAATAGGATAGAAAGGTTCCATGTCACTGTTTGCTTGTTTTTATTATTATTTGTATTTTCTTTTCTCTTCTTCAATGGGTCTCTAATTCAAGTGTATACTGAACTGTATGTGGTTTTGTATGTTTATAAAAATGTCAATAAAAATTTAAGTGAAAAAAAAAAAAAAAAATGAATACAATTATAGTTACTCAAATATCACGACTCGGGCACAGGGGGGAAATAAGCATCTACCAATCAAAGGGTCAGCGGGTCAATCCCCTGCAACATGTCAGTGTCCTTAGAAAATATATTTTGTCCCCAACTATCCAAATGTACATACCATTCAATACCAGACGTGACTGCGGTATTGAATAGTAAGTAAAGCTGCTTTGGATAGAAGTTTAAAAACATGTAATGGGATGTTTTAAGTTTTGTTCCAGGAGGATCAACACAACAACACAAAGATGAGGATGAAATGAAGCTCACTCAACCTGAGCTCTGCTGCTCCAACGTTCCCATACGTGCAGGCACATAGAGCTGGACAGGACTGCACCGCCAACAGAGGAGACTGCAAGATGTGAGCGAGGAGCAGCAGAAACATCCTTCACCAGACAAACCGCATACTCAGACCAACACTTTGTATCTCCATATTCCCAGTGCTCTCCAGTCTGAGGTTGTGTCCACAGTGCAGAGTGAAACTGTATCCCAGATTAGCTGGGATTACACTGTTTACGAGCGGCATTTAATCCCACGCCCCACTGTCAGTAAAACAAATCACAACATCAGAGAACGCCAACCAAAACCTTTACATCTACAGCATCAGTGCATGCACCTTAAATGGAATTATTAGCCATTGTTAATGATACATGATAGTGAATGGCAAATAAACTTTAGGGACTATAGGGTTGAAAGACTCTGTGATTGAAAAATTAGTTTATTGTAAACCTGTTCAGTCCGGAATGAAACCTAAATGGTGTACTATGAAGTCTGGAAGATTGAGATTCCTTTGATCCCATTATAATTATGTTGAATAAAGAGGAAAAACCTTCCCCATATTACATTTGATGAGCATGACACTGTCACAGTTTTCACTCATTTGAGCAAAGCATTGGTGGTTCTCTGCTTTACAGTTAACCAATTTAATGTGTCATGTATGTCTATTACATATATGTAAGAGCACTGTAATGTACATCTTGCTACTTTACTACTAACCATTTTTTTATATTTCACTGTAGCACTGGAAGTCATTAAGACATTTGTGTTGGAGTAGTCCATGATAGACCAGGTCTATAAGCCTGTGGATAATCACTGTTTCAGGTTGTTAACATCAAAGTACGTTTTGGTCAAAGAGATTACCTCCATTAGTCTACCACAGTACAATATATTTGTAATATAAATGTTTTCATGCCATTATTTTACTCCTACTTTAGATCAGAGATCTGTTTTGTTTTTTTTACTTATTTTTTTTAACATTTAAGATGCATTACTGGGCAAATCATAAAGGGCACACTGAAGCTTGACAACTACCAATATATGATGCATTAGCCAGGCTCTGAAACATAGGGAGATCATGGACAGAGAAATCTGAAGCAAAAGGAATTATCAAAAGAAACCTCATTAGAGAAATAAGCACAGATTTAAGGGTGTACACGAATAAATAAAAATACTGCATCAAATAGGAAAACATCCTTGAGGTGACCCCCGTCAGGTGCAGGAACCAGTGGAGGTTTAGGGAGACTATTTCATTATTTAAAGGAAACCGATTTTAATTTAATTGTAATGTAATTGTATTCCCTTTGTATGTATCGTTTTAAAGGTTTTATTATTATTATTATTATTTTAATTTAAAAGATGGGCAAGATCATTTCGGTCCTCACTCCAACCCAGTAGGTGGCAGTAATGCCCCTTAACTCTAGTTGCCACCTGTCAGAAAACCACATAAGAAGAATCAGAGGAATCACAGCTCGTATGTTTTGTTTTCTGAAGTTACTGTCAGTGGACCAGCTGTAAAATGTCCACTGTAACGCAACCTGCAAATGACCAGTATGTATTTCGTCGACGTGAATTTGAAGAACAGCCTCCGGAAAACCGGAGAAGATGGCAAGCTCCTGAACATGTTTACGCTGCACGACAGACCGCTTTACATTACCAGCGATTACAGGTACAGCAAAGTACATTTAGCAAGCTAGCTGTAGCTGTTTACTTCACACCAGGCTAACTTATTTACCCCCGACATTCATGGACCAGGACCCGGGGCTGGTTCGGCTGCCTTGGAGCTAAGCCTTGTGTGGTCTTATGTTATAGAAATAGTTTTTCAGTGGCACTTTAACTTACTACGACCTCCGTTTTAACAGTTTTCAGTAAGCAGTTATCCTATGGCACGAGCCCTCATAACACCAGCGCGTGAACCAAACCGTTAATTAAAAAGGCCGACACTGCGATGTTTTTTTTCGAAGGCGAGCGATACATACTGTACCTGGCTGGAGTTATTGATATAACGAATGCTGTTATAAAAATAATATAATACAATAGCTAATACACACCATGTTATCAAAGCTGGTAAAGGTGCAGCTAGTTTTAATGACTTTGTATACTGCAGGGTAGCTTGTGAATTTACTCCAGGTCGAACTAAAGTCTGATTTAACACGTGATTATATTTCACATCATTCATCCACATCTGTGAAGTAACTAAAGGTATTAAATACATGTAGTGGAGTAAAAAGTACACAATGTATCTCTGAATTGTAGATGGGTAGAAAGAAGTACAAAGTAGCATACAATGGAAAAGTACAAGTAGCCTACCTCAGAATGTGCTTAAGTAGAGTACTTGAGTAAATGTACTCTTAACAAGAGACCACATAATGGAACAGGACCAGTATACATTTAATGAATTTTCATGTCACTGCTTTTAATAATGAATTATTTGTGATTAAGGCCTTCCCGGAATGAAAGTCCTGTGTATTCATTTCTAACTTGTCATTTTTCCTTTGCCTATAAGATTTCCTTTTCAAATCAGGGTGTAGCCTGTGGTGAAGTGTTTTGTAGTAGATTTGTTTTTTGGTGCTTTCTTTATGGAAATTGAGTGGTAAAGAAAGTCAGTATGTAGAATATATTACAGCAACTGCAGTGTGTGTTCTGTGTACCATGGCAGACAGGAAAGGGTGTGCCTCAGAATGCTGTTCTACAGTAAGGAAGTCAATCATTATACAGTAAATGGGATTACAGGCTGCCAGGAGAACAGTAGGGGCAGGGCTAGCAGGAAACGGAAGCCTTATGACCCAAAAAGTGTATCACTGTGGTCCTTTAGTTTTTCGCTGTGATGGTATTATATCAAATTATTACAAAAATAATGAGGATATTATTCATCTGAATTTCTTAACATGATTCTACCTTTTTTTAACTCTATTTGCAATGTAAGGGAACATATTTTAAGAAAGTATATTAACAAAAATAATAATAGTAATGAAAATAAGATGTAAGCCTACAAGTGTTCTGGGTGAAGTAGCCTTATTGAGTAAGTGTAATCATGTCATCATTATTTTTTATTTACAGGTTATCGACAATATATTTTGTTGCTACCCTTTTGCTAATCCCAGACTAAATAAGAATAGAAATCCTTCCGTCATAGAGAAAATAATTATATATATAAAAAAAAAATGGAATACAAATATTTCTATAAACATAAGAAGTTAAAGTAAAATGTCAAATTAAAGATAAAAGAATAAATAGTGTAACCAAACCTGAGACGTTGAAGTAAAATGTCCAATAAAAGATCAAATAGATATTTATATTAATTAGGGCTGTCAATTTAACGCATGTGTATTTTTTTCCTCGGCCGCCCCGTAGTTTCAGAGCGCATCGAGTTTAAAATACCATCTACAAGCTGATGCTGACAGCCCCGCTCCTGCTGCCTGCTTGCAGCAGACCACACTTCCACGCTCACCGGCAGGCACCGACTGGCCATCGGGAGGACCGGGAGGGTGTGTGTATGTGTGGCGCGAGCGAGAGAGAGACCGGTGTATTGTTGTTGTTAGCATCTGGTGCTAGCTAGCTGCGCTAACGGATATAAGGAGCTGTTTAAATGAAAACGGAGGAGCGACATTTCGCCGACACCTGTGCCGAGCACTTGACTTTATGCAGGAAGCCAGACAGTGGGACATTGTACGAAAAGTCAGCACACTCAGCACGGATAGTGCGCGTAACATGATTGCAGCGTCCAGGCAGCTCCCGTTCGAGCATATGCCTTGAGTTGCACATAGCTCCAACGAACACACACACACACACACGCACACACACGCGCACACACACACACACACACACACACACACACACTGTATTGTATTATTGAATGAGAGAGGTTCCAGGTTGAATTGAGGTGAATATTTGTAATGTTCAGAGGTTGTTGTGTTTAATATTCATGAGAATATCTGTCATTGTTCAAATGATAATAAACATTTGCATAAAGCATATTTGTCCACTCATATGTTGATAAGAGTATTAAAAACTAGAAAAATATTCCTCTAAGGTAAATTTAGAACCGATAAAACTTTTGCGATTAATTTTAATTAAATATTTTAATCGACTGACATCCCTAATATTAATATAACAAGACAAATGAGGACTGAAATAAAAACATAAAAAAAGAATGGATATATAAACATAAGAAATTAAAATGTGCATATTGCACTACTATATACTAATTTAGATTTATATCACAATATAAACAGAATAGGAGTGCCTCTGGTTTAGTAGAATCGGAGGATAAACCCTCTTTATTGGTCACACATACATGCACACAGCACACACATTGACATTTGTTCTCTGCTTTTGGTCTCTGCTTTTAACACATCCTAGTACTAGGATGCTATTGTACGGCGTCCGGGGAGCAGTTGGGGTGTAGGGTGTCCACTGTCCAATACCTTGCACAAGAGCACCACGGCAGGGCCCAGGAGGTGAACTGGGACCTCTCCAAGTACATGTAGCAGTCCACACTCCATATTTTAAGTCTCTTCGGGGACTTGAACCGGCGACCCTACGGCTCCCAGTCCAAGGCCCTACTGACTGAGCCACTGCTGGACACGTTGTGTACTGATGAGCTCTTTATATCTGTGTGTGTGTATATATAACCTGTTCTAAACATTGTCTCCACAGGCTGAAAGCAGCCGGTCCCGACCTGCCCCCCCCAGGGACCCCAGCAGCAGATGGCCCCTCGTGGACGACCCCACCACCAGAGAGCCTCAGCTGGACGACTGTGAGCGCATGGGGACTCTGTTCGGGATGCTCAACAAGGGTCTGCGGAGGATGGGCTTCAGCCAGATGTACTTTGGGGACAAGATAGTGGAGCCGGTAGTGATCGTGTTCTTCTGGCTGCTGCTCTGGTTCCTGGGAATCCAGACCCTGGGGCTGGTGGGAACTCTGTGCATCATCATCATCTACATCCAGAAGTGACGGGGGCGGAGCCTGCTCTTCGCTTGGGTTAATGCTTCCATCTGCGGGACTTTTGTCATGCGAATGGATTTGAGGGGGGCGTTTAAGTGATGGTGACTAGCAGCTTTCTGCAATTGGTTTGAAGCTTGTTCAGTGTTTCAGAGGGTCCCTTCTTCAGGATTGATTTTCCCTCAGATACAGGAGTGGTGTTGTCCCGCTGCCTCTGCTATTATTCTGTTGAAATGGCATGGAGAGCTGCAGGAATGAGTCCTAAACCAGGATATGAGTTAGCATTTGAACACTTCCTGTTCCCTTGTCTCAAAGTTTTTTTTTGAACATGTTTTTGGTTATATAGCTGAAATAAGATCTGTGGTTAACAAAAGATTTTCAATTTCCAGAAGAAACACATGTTAGTAAATACCCCACTGGTGCATGCCTGAAGCTTTTATGTGTCATAAAAACGGGGTTGAATACTAGTTAGTAAATAAGACTTCTAAAAGTAATCTCGCCGAATATTAGCTGCTTTTAGCTTAGTTGTGGTCACATAAAGTCATGTGACCATGATTGTCAAGGTTGTCTATTTATAGCATTAGCTAATGTTAGCTTTTAACTCTTGCAGTAATTGCAATTACGCTTCAGAAATCATAAAGTGGTGTAAATATGTGGAAATGATCCTGCTGAACACAACATGTAACATGTCATATCAATGTGTTTACCATAGATCTTATTTTCAGCAATATTTGGAAATCCAATGGAAAAGCCCCATTGATTTTTGTCGAGGGAGCCATTAAGATGCTAACTTTTGGGTCGGGCTACAAAAATAAGTCTTCACGGCACCACTCTATAGATGATCTGAACAGGAAGACGTTGTTGGAAATAGCTAGTTTCAGTTTGAATCGGAGACTAAAGAGTGAAGGACTGAAGTGGCAGCATGAGGAAACACTGCACACATCTCTGTTTTACTTCAAAAAGATTGGAGATCTTCACTGACATAAAGAATGTGAACGTGTTGGGTAATCGTATAACCCATCCGAAGGAAAGGTGTCTGAAAGTAAATCTGACACCTTGTGAAACCTATGCTGTAAAATGTTTACTTTGTGAAAGGGAAATATATATTGATGGCTGATTAATGAGAAAAGTATTGTTCTAAAAGTGACACTTCAGGTTTCTATTCTGGGGACCGGTTCTGGATAACTGTCTCCTTTGCTTTATGTATCTTGGTGCCTGCAAAATGAAATGCACTTTGGTATGATGGTGTATTGGGCCATTGTACGCTAAACAAATACTACGTAGCCAGGGAAGAAAACTAAAACCCATTCACAAGAACACCAAATATTATCTGTGATTCATAAAAAGGGCATTGATTCACTTTTCAATGTTGGCGTGACCTCAGCCCAGCTTGCTGTGTATTTCTCTAATTATACTTTACAACGGTAAAGGTTTCAGCAGTAAGGAAATAACCTATCAATATAAGCATCCATGTTCCATATACTGTCCCTCCTCATGAACATGTAGGGCTGTAACAAGTGAAGTGTTAAATGAAGAGAAAATATTGTTTTGGGGAGGCTAAAGGCCATCAAATATGGATAAAAGAAGAATATTCTAGATGGATATAAACATTTTGTCCATTTCAGATATGATCTTCCTTTTTTTATTTTTAAATACTTCTAGAGCTTTCGTTGTGTTTGAGTGACAGTTATTAGTTTGTCATGATTTATGTTGGATTGCTAACTTCCTTCCCTGGCTCTGAAATTCGTATTTGTTTTACTTACAATGCTCGTAATATGTCCTAGTGCTTCGGTAACTCTCTAAAAAGATGAATTTATTTCAAAGGGAACTGACCGGAATGTGGCGAGTGTAGTGTCAAAATAAAGTGGGATAATTGAATATATTGTATTTGAAACCAAATATGTTTCAACAAAACTACACCTTTATACTGGATGCAAAAAGATGCATGCAGATCCACCTTCTGATAGATAGACACGCCTACAGGAGAGATTTGGTGCTAAGAATGTCGCCAAAGGACACGTCAACATGTGGTCTGCAGGGGCTGGGAATCAAACCGCTGACCCTCTGATTGGTAAATGCTTATCTCCCCTGTGAGCCGCAGTCGCCCACACACTGACGCAGTTTGTGCAGATAGATACACTGGAGTGTTAAGTTGACATTCACAAAATGAAATGATTCATAGAACTGCTCAATATAGCATATCAATATCAGACCTGCTATTGTTTTGGGCATTTTTGTGTTTCTATTTACATAGAAACACATCTTTGTTCCCAAGTCAGGTGCCTATGAATACAAGGCGGCTCTCATTTCTTGATGGTATCCTATTTACAGCACGTACCGTCAGAGCTCGAGGCTGACAGCATTCAGTTGCATTATATTTTACAACAGTCGTAATTATGACCTCCTTCAGTTTTTTACCATGGTATCAAATTACATATCAGGAATCGTGGAATTTCACAGGTATCGACTACTACATTTCTGGTATTGGGACTTACCTAGAAGTTACAAAATTGTCTTAACCTGTCAGACCGATTGTATATTTTTCTCTGATTTTATCATCTTATCTGATATCTGTCATCATGAGGTTTATATGTGTTGCTGAAGCATTCTCAGGTGTTGCAAGTGTAACACTTCTATGTAAAAGGTTGCTTTCAATGAGGAGTAGAAGATAATAAAAATAGAAAGAACAATATTAAACATAGCTGGCATTTTATTAAACATTATACACTTTCAGCAAAAACCAGTACCGTTTCCTCTTCATGAGAAGGGACACTACTTTCTGGCTGTGCGTTTTCTTCCCCATTTTCCGTTTGTAATCCACTTTCGGTTGTATTTCATTCAGGTTCACTGGAATGTGAGGGAGACTTTCCTCAGTTCCTACAATCTGATGCGGAGGTGAGTGCTGAATTTGAATTTCTTCCCAGTTTTCCTCAACTTTAACTCCATTGGGTTGGAATGCTGGAACTTCAGGATTGAGAGAAGACACATTAAAGCTCAAATCCACTTCCTGACTCCCAGAGACACATTGGTCTTCCATGTGAAAGTCTCTTCCAGCTGTTCCTTCGTGACACTGGCCCGTAGCCAAAGGAGAAGGACAAAATATTATCAAGGTGCGCTCTCAGCACCACAGAACAGAATATACAAAAGGCGCCGCGTTGGGAGTAGGAGAAGCGGAGTCAGTGAGAGCGGCCGAGGAACTGCACGGCTGCAGTTAAATATCCTCCCGTCTCCCCAGGTGGACCAATCAGCCTGTCGAGGGCCTCCAATCAGCTACCGGGCACCACCTGTTCACTCATACGCAGCCACAGACCTGCACACAACAACATAACGACCCAGGGTCGTAACAGTCATAGATTTATTTATATGTGTGCCTGCCATTTGTGGGGAGTGCTATGTAGTAATGGGGAGTACAATACGTACGTACGTACGTACGTACGTACGTACGTACGTACGTGTGTGTGTGTGTGTGTGTGTGTGTGTGTGTGTGTGTGTGTGTGTGTGTGTGTGTGTGGAACTTCGTAATAATTATTGTCCCACAATATTTATTTGTTTTACGAGAGGTTTAACAGCTGCCTGGGCCTAGCGGTTAAAGCAAACAGATATTGTTCTAAACTGTATTAAAGTAAACTTATATTATCTTGAACTGTATTGAAGTGAACATGTATTATTTGGGACTGTTTTAAAGTAATCCTATATATATAAACCTTCTATCATACACTCACTGACCCAGATATCAGCACACACACACACATACACTTTCCCCCCCACCAGCACATGCACATGTTCTTATTCAAGGTTCTTCCTGGGGCCAGTATAATCTCAAGCACCAATATATCTGTGTACAATGTTTGATTGTTTTGGGAAAGAATAGTTTGTGTGAAATCTTCCCTGGGAAAGTAAAGGAGTGAAGTTAGGTGGAAGATAAAAAGTGATTCTGACCTTGACTAGTTCCGAGGCTCTCACGCTTCACTTAGGAGTAAAATGGGACGGAAGAGCCGACCCACATCTCCGCCCCAAATATGTCCATATATACTGTTGTTTATTCATGCAAAGGGCCCCCCCTTGTTTCTGACTGGCTGGTCCCGATACCTGTATCGCACAGCAGTAGATCTGGGAGTCCAGAGTACTCTGTAATTTGTATTGGTGTTTTTTACCATTAAAATCAGATTATTGTTATAACTTTTATGCCGGTGTTTTGAACTCCTTCTCTTATTAATCTGACCAGGCTCATCTAACGAACGGCGCGGAGAAGAGGTGGGCTTTAAGCCACCACTACTGTGTTTGTTCCAACACGGCCCACAGATGGCATTTATCCAGGAGCCTCCAGCTGTGCCTGCCACCATGTTGAGATCTACCGTGGATCAAGGGCCTTCACCACTGCCATCCCCACCAAGGACTAGCGGACCAGCATTACGACAGCTGCCTCCATCTCTGCCTGCGACGAGGTCAAGATACACCTCAGCTCCACCACAGCCACAGCCATCACCATCAACCCGGACAGCAAAGAGGTCTCGTAGAGCACACGTACCTCCCACACAGCCACCAGCTGCCCATGCACCATCACCCCCACCTGCACAGCAGCCAGCTCCACTGTCTTGGAAGACAGACGAAGACCCTGACACTGCTCCCCCTGTCTCCAGGTTTCAACCTGCTCGCACACCCGGGCCACAGCTCAGCTCAACAGTATCAAACAAACCCCTTGACCTGTTCAAGCTGTTCTTCAGTGCACTAACAGTACAGACACTCTGTACCGACACAAACAAGCGGGCTGCACAGGAGATGGGAAAGGGTAAAACCTACAAATGGACTGACTTGACTGTAGAGGATTTCTATAAATACATGGGGCTGCTTCTATACATGGCCCTGCTGAAATTGGACAATGTATTTGACTACTGGAGGAAGGATCATTTTTTGTCAGTGCCTCTGCCAGCACAGGTCATGTCGCGTGACAGATACAGGACAATATCCTGGAACTTGCATCTCAGCGACCCTGATGAGGATTTCCAGAACGACAGCAAAAAGGGCACACCCCACCATGACCGACTGTTCAGATTGAGACCCCTCATGGACACCATCAAGACTGCGTGTAAGGCCTTTTACCATCCCCATAAATACCTGGCTGTGGATGAGAGGATGGTTGCCTCCAAGGCTAAGACTGGAATGACCCAGTACATGAAGGCCAAACCAACCAAGTGGGGATTCAAGCTGTTCGTCATAGCTGATTCGTGGAATGGCTACACAATAGACTTTTCTGTTTACACTGGTAAAATCGACATCCTCTCCGGACATAGCCTGTCGTATGATGTGGTAATGTCTCTGGTGCAGGCAGGTTACCTCGGAACAGGTTACCATATTTACATGGATAATTTTTACACCAGCCCGAAGCTGTTCAAGGCTCTCCATGCCCTAAAGTTCGCTGCCTGTGGGACCTACAGAGAGAACCGCAAGGACTGCCCAAGGCCACAGACTAACGCCCTGACAAAAAAATCCAAAAGAGGCTCCATAAGATGGATCAGGGCGGGCCCACTGGTATTTGTGAAGTGGATGGACAACAGGGAAGTAGCTGTCTGCTCCACCATCCATGAAGCATACTCTGGCAACACCGTGCAGAGAAGGCAGAAGCAGAGAGATGGTTCCTGGACCCGAGTAGAGACCCCCTGTCCCACACCTGTTGCGGAGTACAACGCACACATGGGTGGAGTTGATCTGTCAGATCAGCTCATTCAGTACTACTCTTCAAAGCACAAGACCATGCGCTGGTACAGGAGCCTGTTTTATCATTTCCTGGACATTGCCACTACAAACAGCTACATTATGTACAAAGAAGTCTGGCTGTCACAACAGAAGAAGCCCATGACACACAGAGCATTCATGGAGGAGCTGAGTGCTGAGCTCTGTGGCAAGCCTGTCCATACACCTCCTGTCCGGGCACCTGCAGCTCATCTTCCTGTGCCGATTGCTGATGTCCAGGCAGCAAGCGACAGGGCCACCACAGGTCGCAGGAAATGCGGACATTGCTACTTCCAAGGCAAGAGAAAGGACACACCTTGGAAGTGCAAGCAGTGTGATGTTGCCCTGTGTGTCTCACTGGAACGCAACTGCTTTGAGGCATGGACTTAATCTGAGTGAAAGTCCATCATCTTCTCCCGCTTATCCATGGTTGGGTCGAGTGGTGAGTGAAAGTGTTTTTTACAAATAGTTGAAAGAAAGCTCTGGTGTTCAATATTGTAACAAGTGTGTATTTGCTGTTTTTATGTGTATGTATAATGAATAGTTGGTTGAAAAAAAAAGTTCTAATGCTCAATTCTTTTTTTTTTTACACATCACATGAACCGTGTTATGTATTATGAAGTCATTATTCAGTCCTGATGTATCTCAGTCCCTGTTGTGGTGAAAGTAGAGTGATTGACAGCTGTTTTACTCAGAATTCAAATTTATTAAATTTCATTTTAGACATGAATAATACATTTATATACAGTGTAATTCAAATATTTCACTACTTTTGTAATCCTAAGACTTTGGTAACCAAATCTAAAACACCAAAACAATTCGATCACATGAGTACATTTGTGTTTTCACAAGAGTTTTGAAGATTTTCCGAAAATCAGATGTCAAATTTTAAGCTTTTGAGCTACTTATCTCATCAAACAGTGCTCTAAGGTGAGTCATTTGCATATATAGCAATACTAGAGATTGTCCTGAACATTTTGATATGTAACACATGGGTGCCATGTTAGAAGAAATACATTTAAAAGGTGATTTAAGAAAACATCTAAAAATCGAGAAAATACCCTTAGACTCCAGAGGGTTAACGCCCACATAAAATCAATCTCAAGGACCGCCTACTTCCATCTACGCAACATTGCCAAATTTAGGCATATCTTGACTCAAAACGATGCAGAGAAACTAGTCCATGCATTTGTTACTTCTAGGCTGGATTATTGTAACTCCTTATTGTCAGGGTGTACCAAGAAGTCAGTTAAGTCGCTTCAGCTGATTCAAAATGCTGCAGCTCGTGTACTAACCAGAGTTAGGAAAAGGGACCACATTACTCCTGTTCTGGCTGTGTTACAACTCACCCTCTACTTAATGGTAGAGACTCGTTGGGGAGACCCGCAACATAGAAAACACAGCAAACACAGCAAACACGCAGCATTTAACGGTGTTCATTTATTGCTACATCCGTACTTACATGGCCAACCGGCAAATGACAATGCACTGGAGGACAGGAAATAAACAAAAGGACAAAGGGGGCCTGGGCCAGCCACACCACGGGCCGTAGGACCCAGAGCTTCCCTCCGCTACCCAGAAACCTAACAAGTCCCTGCGGGAGAAAACAAAGCCGCGAAAAACCTAGACTAATATCCTCCAGAGTTCACACAAAGAAATACAGCATAAATATACATAAATATCCACACGAGGTGAGAGGAAAGCCACGGTCGTAATCCCTCGGTTTCAGGACGGGGAAAAAAAGAGCCCCCTTCTCCTCCAGCTTCTCCCTTTTTAAGTCGTCCCCAGCTGAATGCAATTAGGACACCTGGGGGAGGCGGAGCCAGGAGCGGATCAGGTGCACCTGCGCAGCAGAGAGACAGAGAAAAACACAGAGCATGTAACAGGCTGCCTTACACTGGCTCCCTATAGAACACAGGATATCATTTAAAATTCTTCTTCTCGCCTACAATGCCCTTAATGGGCAGGCGCCATCTTACCTTAAAGAACTCATTATACCCTACTGTCCAACTAGGGCATTGCGTTCCAAGAATGCAGGGTTTTTGGTTGTTCCTAGAGTCTCTAAAAGTACAATGAGAGCCAGAGCCTTTTCTTATCAAGCTCCACATTTGTGGAATCAGCTTCCAGTTTGTGTTCGGGCGGCAGACAGCCTATCCGTTTTTAAGAGTACGCTTAAGACCTTCCTTTTTGATAAAGCTTATAATGATAAAATAAAATAATCTAATAAGAGTGCATTGACGTAGATATGTTGTGCCTCTTCACCTATACATTTTAGTTCTTACTCTTTCACTTAAATCCTAAAAACTTAGATCTTATATTTAAAACGTTCCCAAAACCTTTCCCCTCTCTGACCTCTCGAGGTTCTAATAGAGGGTAACAGGTGTTGGAGCACCACCCAATGGCGGTGGTGGAAGGTTCACCTATGCTCCGCGCCGTCCCTTGATGAGTGGTCTGCTATAAGAAGAAGGACTCTGACACCGAGATATGAGATAAGCAATAAGCTGAGTTTACTGGTAAAAGGCAACAGTATAGAAATACGTACAAAATACAGAGTACCCCGTACAAAATACAGAGTACCCCGGACTCAAGTTCTACCACTGTGCGATATACGTATCACTACAGCCAGTCAGAACAAGAGTGTCCAGTATTGAAATGTTACAGTATTTATACACATAAGCGGGGAGGAGTTGTGTTGGTTGCTCCTCCCTTCATATCTTCTAATTCGTTGTTCACTCCTGGGCGACCCCCAAGCAGTGAGTCAGCTGGTGTTGATTTCGTCTGGTCCGTCCCCTCTCTTTACAGTGTGTGTGTGCAAGTATGACGTCTCTTCCAAAGAGCACGTCCTGTTCTGAGTGAAACAGTCTCTCTTATCAAAGCTTAGTTACATTACAACATTTGATTAAGTCAGCTGAGACCCCCTTGCACCGTATGCAAAACTCACACCCTACACAGAGCAGCAGGGAAACAGATAACACCTTATCCTAACTTCCTGTTGTGTCCTCAAACCCCCTTGCAAAAACATCCGTTGATCACTCACACACATTCAAAGGTCACTCCAGGGATTTGACCTAATCAGTCAAACCACATGACATGACATTTTCAGAATACAGCTTACAGTCAGCAATGTTAATACATTTGATCTCACAATTTCCATAACAGATGTTTCACTATATGTTGCACATAACAGGTATAGTTGATCAATTATTATTTCGTTGTACAACAATCAAACAATAATGAGAAGTTACATCACCCACTACCCCAGCAGCCAAACAGTAGCAACAATCATACAGCATATAGCCACTGCAATGAGCACACATCATTTATGGAATCTCATGTGATCTCTAAATGAATATAGAAATACGCTGAATTAAACTTTTTAATATAACACTATAGCTGGAAACTGTGAACACCTTTAATTCCCCCTTTTGATCTCACCTCAAGAGATCAATTTACACAAGGCATTTTGAAACAGAGCCACTGTCATTCTTTTCTACTGTGTCCGTCCTTCGTCATTGTATAGATCTATCAGAAACTGAGACCTAGAGTACTTGAAACCTTCATGGGGACAGAACATAACTTTCCATGGCAGTGAAGGAACTATTAGAGGGGTAACCTGAGTGCTCGAAAGCAGTATCCTTGTGTGGTGATGAATCATCAGGGTCCTCCTCCCCCTCAGAGGAATACGCCAACAAGGGCATCTGATAGGAAGGGGGAGATGCGGCTTTCCCTTCAATGGCGGAACTGATGAGAGGGACGTAGAGTCCTCTGCTTCCCCATGAAGTCCTCTCTTTGTCCCCCAGCCCGCTGACGGCGGCTTCTGGGCTGGCGATAGGAGTGATGTCCTCTGGTTTCTTCTCCTCTGGTCCGCTGATGGCGGCTTCCGGGTCGATCTCCGGCGAGAGCCAGGTCTGTCCTGATGTCGTCCAAAGTCCTAGCAGGAGGTTTCCCGACCGCACACTGGCTCCAGTGGTACTAGTTGTCCCCCTTTCCTTCTAGGCGGACGGCATGATATGTCCTCTGCATCACTCAGTAGAGGCCGGAGAACCTAGGGTTGAGTCACTTAGGCCTGATGACCTTCAGCCAGACAAACTCCTCTGTGTTGGCCTCATGCTTCTCGGGTCCCCCTTTGGCGTCAGCAACCTGTGTGGAAGTCTGATACCCACCCCTTAAGTTGCTGGAAATAAGGCTTCAAACTCATGACCTCTACTTCCTTTCCTACGCTCAGGGCTCCTGGGCCCGGGAACTGATGGCCATGGGTCAGCTCAAATGGGGAGAAACCTGTCCCTCGGTTAATAGAACTCCTGATTAACATAAGGGCCATAGGCAAAGCGTCTAACCATTTCATGCCTGTCTCCTCACATGCTTTGCTGAGTTTCTGTTTGATGCTCTGGTTCATCCTTTCTACCTTTCCCTGAGATTGGGGGTGATAGACGGCTCTGTTCTACTGTGCGTAGGTCATGGTTCTTAAAATGAAATTACTAAATTGAACAATAAACCCATTATACCCCTCCTGGAAGCATTGTCCTCCAAACTATAGAGACCATGTTTCCCAAATAAGATACTTCAGAGTACTCATCTTCACATACAAAGTTATTTCAAAGTCCTATGACTCATCATCACGAAAACTTCAACCTGTCAAAAAGAATCAGCAATGTTAGAAATCAAGCTACATAGTCATCAAGCCATGCAGGGATCATGCAGAGTCATACAAAGTTACAGTGCTGATGTCAAACAATGCAACAAAGCTTTTCCCGTGTTCGCAGCACCATTTTCTTCTGATGTTTAAACAAACAAATTATCAATACACTTCATTAATGTACTGCCCCTAGGAAACACAAAGCCTGACAAATGTTCATGCAAGCATTCCTAAGTGAACCTGCGGATAACGGCCTTTTTAATTAATATTCCAAATGAATCAATAATAATAACAATAATCAATTTTATCAATTTGTTTACGACATGCAAATCACTAACACATGTTT
Organism: Pogonophryne albipinna; assembly: GCA_028583405.1. Lineage (NCBI taxonomy): Eukaryota > Metazoa > Chordata > Actinopteri > Perciformes > Artedidraconidae > Pogonophryne > Pogonophryne albipinna. Next base: position 33,079,856 of record CM053249.1, read on the forward strand.
TCCAATTTCAGCATCAGCCTTCTTTCCTCTAAAATTACTTTTTTTAAATATGAATATTTAGAATTGGAACAAATATTCAATCTTCAGAAATGTTCTTAACAAATGTCTATCTAGTGAATAGCCAACATATTTTAAAAATGTCAGATGTATAAAAATAAGCCTAAGTACTTCTTTACTATCAAAGTCCAAATCTAGACCTAAAGTGAACAGTTTTGGTAATGGACAATTTAATCTAAAAACAAAACAAAATTGGACTCGTGTCCTTGTTATTTGTTCTTCAAAATACATTAGTAAATACCTTGTGAAGTATTCACAACATAACTAACCCTCTCTAGGATATGAAATCCATTCATCTTTAACCAGATACTATTTCCCTATTTATTTTTAGTTCATCATAACAATGGTATAACAACCACACGTTTTACCCATAGCTAGTTTCTATTTCAAGATTATTCCGTGTGACATAATAATCAGATGTCTTGTTTGCTAAACAAGGATATTAAACTTTAATCTTTTCAGTATTCCAAACCATCGTTTAAACAATCAGCCTCCTCTCTTAAACACTAAGCCTAACGTTCTACACCACCTTCTGGAAAACTCCTGCACAGTTATGCTGTAAAATCATTGCATAATTTCTTCAGAGTCTGACCAGTCTGAGACCAGCCTGTCTCAAGATCTTGTCATAATGAGAACACTCAGTGATGCGTTGTCCTCTGCAGCTGTAGTCAGTTGGATCAATGAAACTCTTGTTTGGCACTGGGATGTCCTGAGGGGGAAGGAACCTCTGGATCAATGTGGTACAATCAGCAGACACAGTTGTCCTCTGCACAGTAGGAATCCCCAAAAACTGCAGTTCCTCTTCATACCACTGTTGCCTTGACATCGAGGCACAAGCAAAATGTCAAAACCTCCTCAGAGATGGGTTCTTTGCACAGTTCTTCTGTTTCTGTAGTGAGCAACTTTTCACCAACACACTGATTCAGAGTACAACCCAAAGGTGGCGCACAACTATCCAGTGCTGCTGTAATCACAGCAAATCAGCTACTGAGAAAAATTCAATTTAAATCTCTCCCCCAAAGGGTTACAAAACAAAACGGCTGAGTGTCTATATGGTCAGGAATGCTGAAACATGTGAATGTTAAAACAAACTAATGGTAGTAGTCTACCCAGATTCCTTACTTCATTAAAAGTTAATAAACAAAAGAAGAAAAACCCTCCTTAACCACTATAGATTGATCTTTTATCTACTTGCTTATTCTATTCTTTTTCAAATTGTTTATCTAAGTTGTGTTACAAGCATGGTTAGATTTGTAACAGAATACAAAACTAACTGTATTTAGCGCTATATTTGAAAAACAAGTAATCTGATTACAGTCAATGAATATATCTTTGAAGACTTAAAGGAATTATTGGTGGAAAGGTTTCCTCACAAACTGTAATCTTCATTACTAAAGCTAAAACCTAAAGAAATCATCACGGAACAGTTTTCTGTCCTTATCAATTAATTGTTTCAATAAAAACTAAAAAGCATTGTGAAAACTCCCACTCTTGAGAACATCTCAACACTTTATTCCATCTGAGCACGAGTGTTTATGACAGACACACCCTATTAATCCAAAACGGTCTTTAATGGTATCAATTGTGAACTTTCTTAATATGAATTGTAAATGCAACGTATGTTCTCTTTAGAACACAGATAGGATAGTTGCAGCTGAAACTGGTTAATAGCAATTTTCTGTTAACCTAGATAAGCATGTTGTTCTTATATCTAGTAAATATATTTTTATTCTATGTTACTCATATAACAATATGACATTTTCCAGAATAGTAGTTAACTTTATATAACTTTTACTCTCTCTAGTCTTCCAAACATCTTAATTCTCCTGTCTCTCTCTTTCCTCACTCTGCCCTGCCGCTGCCTGCTCCTGCACAAGCCTAACTCCGCCCCTCTCTTTACCCGAGTGTCCAAAACATACGGCCACAGGTCCGATGATACGATAACGAAATCGATCATGGACCTTCTGCCTAGGGTGCTCTGGTACCACGTACACTTATGAGCATCCTTATGTTCGAACATGGTTTTTGTTATGGCCAATCCATGACTAGCACAGAAGTCCAGTAACAAACCACCACTCCGGTTCAGATCAGGGGGGCCGTTCCTCCCAATCACGCCCCTCCAAGTGTCTCCATCATTGCCCACATGTGCGTTGAAGTCTCCCAGCAAGATTAAAGAGTCCCCTTCAGGAGCCCCATACAGGACTCTTTCCAGGGTCTCCAAGAAGGCCGTATACTCCGAACTGCTGTTTGGTGCATAAGCACACACAACAGTCAGAGTTTTCCCCCCCATAACCCGCAGGCGTAGGGAGGCGACCCTCTCGTCCACTGGGGTAAACTCCAACAACGAAGCACCCAACCGGGGACTTGTGAGTATCCCCACACCCGCCCGGCACCTCACACCTTGAGCAACTCCGGAGAAGAATACAGTCCAACCCCTATCCAGAAGTAAGGTTCCAGAGCCGACGCTGTGCGTAGTTGTGTTAATTTATAACACTTGAAATTAAACTTCAGCATATAATAGTAATTCTAACTGAAATGTGTTATGTGTCGTATTTATAAGTTATGAACTACTGTAATGTGCAACAATTTAGTACAACCAGCAGTGTGCTGTTGTAATTTTCACTTTCATCCACTAGAGGTGGCTGTAGTGAAACTGACTTCTGTTTAACAAGAAAAAAATTACAATATGGTTCAGTCCAACTTTCCTAGTGATTAAAATGTCTAAATACCCTTGAGAAATTGGAAACAATAAAACATAAACACGTCAAAACACATTTGCAAGCACAAATATTTCAACAATCAGTGTTCGTTCGTCATGGGGTCAAAACAAGATGGATACTGATTAATTTGACCTCTGACCTGAAGAACAAAAGGCTTTTAAAGAACACAATGGACTCTCACCGATGAGATGAAATCATGAGATGCTGATCTTAACAAAGAAACCTGCAGGCTAAACTTTAGCGTAGTATAACAGCAAAACACACTCCAAAAATTAAGTTAACAATAACAATCCAAATAGTAGACACCGTCAAACTATTCGGTAGTCTATGGCCGTCCGATGCAACTCTCACGCTATTATGTGACAAAATGGGAGACCAGTAAAAAACTATTAAAAAGAATATCGTCTATTTAACGTAGAAATGCCGTAAATCCTATTTACACGCAATGATTTAAAGAGTATACTTCGGACTTCCACAGACTTTTACCACCGCAATTAAGCAAGACACCATCTCACTTATTTAGGACTAAAACAACAGATTCCATCGGTGTTGTTCAACAAACCCAGTATTACTAGACCTAAGCAGACACCATCTTTCTTATTCTGGAGCCAAGAACGATAGATTCCATCGGGTCGTTCAACCAACACACTACAAATATTTGTAAAAAATAGCACAAATGTCTATGTTGGGTTCAGACAGCAGCCAAATTGAACCGTGTAGCATAACCGGCGATGACCTCCTCCCTGTCAGGTCGCTCATATTGGGAACACAGGTCCTCTAGGATGGGTATCTTCAGAAGCTCCTGTGTGAATGGTGCAGGGTCCACAAAGATTTTTTTGTCAAAGAGAAGCTGATTTGAAACAGTTACGGCACTTATTGTTTCTGCCGGAGAGAGAGGAGTTTGTCCCAAAGCTTGCTGCTGTATTTACTCCATCCATCTGACAGGAGGAGCCTCATGTGTCACTCCACGGAGTTCACTCCGTCACGGAGGGGTAGGGTGTAGGGCGTGGTTTGGGATTGGGCCATACACACGCACTTTTTTGCCCCCCCCACTTCTAAAATGAATCCGGCGCGCCTGCCTCACCTTACCCCACAGTAGCTGGCTTGAGCGCGCTCACAAAATAAGTGCCCGCGTTAAATTAATGCCCGCGCTCCAGCCAGTTACTGTGGGCTTACAAGAGGCAGAGCTCGTCCCTGCCTCACTTCTCATCGCTACCCGTAGTTGTAGCGAAGCTCGGCAAATTTGCTGATTTTGACTATAAAAAGCGATTGGAATCATACATAAATCACATTTACAACACAGATCGGTGGAGACATTTTATTATTATTACTATTCAGTAGGGGTGTAACGGTTCACAAATATTTCGGTTCGGTACGTACCTCGGTTTTTAGGTCACGGTTCGGTTCGGTACGTTTTCGGTACAGCAGAACAAATTATCACAAAACATAACATATTTTTTTTAAATTATTATTAAACTGTGAATAATGTATTCACTCAAATAAATACAAAATATAATAAAATAAACATTAAGGTGCAGCATTTCGATGAACTGAAATAATCTGTATTTGAACTTTACTGTACTAGTACTCACAAAACATAAACTATTAGTTTTGGGTTTTTAATTATTATTAAACTATGAATATTCACTCAAATAAATATAAAATATAATAAAATAAACATGAAGGTTCAGCTTTTCGATGAACTGAAATAATCTGTATTTGAACTGTACTGTACTAGTACCTAAGCAGCCAGCTTGACATTATGACTTGCTTGTCATTGTATTTTCATGTTTTTTTAAAGAAAAATGAACTTGTCCACATTGCTTGCCGAAAGGGCAGATCTGCTGGCACTAACAATGTCTCCTGCTGTGGAGAACACCCTCTCGCTAGGGACAGAGGTAGCAGATACAGCCAGGTAGCGCTTTGCTAACATGGCAACATAAGGATATTTGGCGTTTGTAATAGCTTTGGCTCGGTCTGAAGTTTTTGCGAGTGGTGGAGGCTTAAATGCTAGCGGGAGTTGGGTTTGCACTTCAGTCTTTTGGTACCGGTGATATTCACGTTCGGGTGATGCCTTTTTAAATGAGTGTGCAAGTTTGATGTATTGCCAGCCGCGTAACCAATTGTAGTTGAAGAATGCCGACAAACAGCTTTGGTTCGGTCCACCTGTCTTTGTCCGTCATCCTTGTACGTAACTGCGAAACCAAAATGTTCCCAAACCGGAGACTTCAATGATACTGGAGGATTTTCGAGCTCAACTTTATCTGCGTTCGCCATTTCGACAGTTCCTCAAATTACTGACTACATTTGAACGCATCCCTGTGACCAGCTCTCATAGTATGCCTCTCGTCCAATGAAATGACTTGCTCGCTCTATGACGCGATGAGCCCAATGTGAGGAAATTACTCTGAATGCTGCGACGCAGCACCTGAGATTACTTCCAAAAAGTTGTTCACGTTCTCAATTTTTTACGTTTAACGTTATATTCGTTCGGTACACTTCGGTACACACGTGTACCGAACCGAAGGGCCCGTACCGAATAATTTCGGTACGGGTACGTGTACCGTTACACCCCTACTATTCAGTTTTTCTTTAGTTGTTTTTCCGTTACATTGGAGTATGACAGGTGAGGCTCTGCCTCCCCTGCCTCCCCTGACTGCACGTCGCTGGTCTGAACATGTTAGCAAATGCCTGATAATTAAAATAAAAGACAAAGCAAAGACTGCGGAGCGTACAAAATAAAATAAAATGTTACAAAAACATATAAACACCTAACCGATTACTATTTGGGTTTGAGGTGACATTGATACGGCGAAGCTACATGCTTCATGCTACATATGCAAGCTAGAGATAGCTTGATAGGAGGAAAATAGAGAGGGTTGTGTTTTCTGACACTTGGTGAGTTCCCTGGAACACCGGGGACACAGTGAACTTCAGCACAGGTACAAAGACTCTTTTTTTCATACTGTACAAAGAATCAAGAAAGATATTGGTTTAAATTAATGAAGTATTGACTTGAATACATTGATATACATTCCATTAAAAAATACTAAATACTAGATCACCTACACATCTGTTAAGTTGAGGGTTTTTTCCATGCAAAAAGTTACATTTTAGATATTTAGCAATATGACTTGTCAGCTTTCTAATTTAATGTATTGAAGGCAAAGATATTTAACACATAGTGAGAACTGCTACTATTTATCTCTCAATATTGTCTGTAAAAAACGTGGTAAAAGTTATTCTTTCAGTGAGACAACAGAGCAAGCTTCTACAGTTGCACTACGTTTTGATAACAGTTCAATATTATTTTGATAATAAAATATATTTCAATGTTGATGAACTTCATACAGTTCATTCATAATCTGATTACAATTATAAAATAATTATATCTACAGCCCCTAAACACACAAACACACCGCTTTCATAAATAACACACTTGTTCTGCAATAATATGTTTTATGTTTCCTGTCATTTTTGTTAGGAAAGGACATGCCTGAAAGACACAACATTTTCTCCTTCTCTGAGGGTCAAGAAGAACATCCAAGAGGAACATTAAAAGCTGATGTTATGAGATTTTAAGACCAGTATAGGACATTCACTAAGAAACTACTTTTATTGTGAAAACACAGTCAGCTGATCGAATGCACCTATTTCCACATCTACACTCCATCCGCTGATTATTTCTATTTGCCTCACTTTATGAGCTTCACATCACCTGTGCCTTGAACCGCAGAGTTTGCAACGTCACAAATAAATGGGGCCAATCTTCAGTCAGATGTGAATGTGTAATCTAACATTTTCAGTAAGAATAATGGACGAAAGGAATGCAAATACAAATACAATTTATTGAAATGTGAACCAAAAGTTAATCAAACATGTTTTAAATAAAAAGCACATATGGACAGAAGGTGTAAACCTATTAAATGTATAAGTAAACACATTTAGTCAAATAAAGTGACAGACTAGGCCTGTGCAGTTGGTATCAGCTGTGCCCAGCATGGGCTCCTCCATCAGGCCTGGTCCTCCTCGCTGAGGAAAGACCCTCAGTCCTCTCCAAACCAACAGACAGGACGTCCATCACACGGAGGTTTCTCCCTGAAGTCTCTGCAGCTCTCTGGACACCACGCTGTCTCAATCAGCCCACACCAGAGGTTGCGCTAGACTTTTTCGCTGCCCGTCATTTTGACGGACAGGATCGTAAAACTTCCATCAAAATCCAGAATTACCCGTCGGCCTTTACACAACTCTGACGAGGGGGGGGGGGAGCATGCTCGTGAACTGTCAACGGGGGGGGGGGGGGAACAGTTCACATGCGCCGTGTTATGCACAGCTGCTGCACCTCGCGGGAGCGTGCACAGCGTAAAGCCAAAACTCACAGACATTTCAATGATTTGTACGGCACAGTTAGGTTTGGAAACGGTATGATTTCCTTTTTGGAGGGCATGCATAACACGGCATAACACCGGAGCCTCGCTGCGGGGAAACTTTGGCGCTGTTCCGAGTTTGTTCTAATCTGTCAAAATGACGGACTGCTTTCAGATTTGTCCGTCATTGTTAAAAAAAATCCGTCATAAACGGAAAATATTCGGTTAACGCGACCTCTGGTCCACACTGAATATGAGAGGGGGGAAATGAAAATAATAAATGCTTTAGACAATAAGAAATATAAAGTTGACTGTTGAGTTGCTCAGTTTTTTTAGATTGTCAATACTATTACTGTATAACTAATATCTCAGGTTAAGAGGCACATTCAAATAAAGATTGGTCTTTAAATACATTTTGTCTTTTGAATTGTTAGTATAAAGTGAAGGATCTAGAACTGGTACTTAGTTTTAATGATACAGTCTGGTTATTATGCTGTTTGGAGGAGGCCTCACAGGTAAGAGCACTAACTAGCTACCATCACATGTACCTTAGCTTGACTTAAATGTATTAAACATATAGTTAAGTGATATCAAAATATAAATAACTAATGTCATGCAAACATATTAATATTTGCTTGATTCCAGTGTTGAATTTAGCACAATTGCATACAAACGTTAAGGGATTTTAAGATTCTGAAGTATTATGCTAAAAACTCAATAACTTAGATTATTATTTATAGTTTTGCTGAATAGTTTCATGTCCGCTTACCTTAGAAACGTAAAATGCCACGGCAGTGTGCAGATGGGGAGCATGTTAGCTTAGCTTGGTAGCTTCAGCTAGCTCTGGAACTTCCAGCTCGGTGGCAGGAGGTCCCGCCTCGGCTCCGCCTCTTTGCCCTTATTTGGAGCAGGCGGGAGTTGAACTCTGACGTCACTGTCGAGCCGTTAGTGGCCGACTCCGCCTACTAAGGGCTGCTCGGCAACTCTGCAGAATCCTATGGGTGACGTCACGGACCCTACGTCCATACAGGCTATGGTGGCAGCAGCATGCTGAGAAGCATATATTTACTGCACTTTTTTTGGTATTATATCTTTGGGTCGCGATTTATTGACGATGGAAAAAAGTGGGTCCTGAAGCAGACCAGTTGAGAACCACTGGTTTAACTCACACCTGTTGCTCTCGATGTAATTTTGCTGAAAAAAGGAGACAGGGAAATAATCTAAACCTCACGCGTGGCGTTTCACTGTCAAGGGGGCGATATAGCGTGTATGTAATTACATTGCAAATACTGACTGGTTAGCCCTACCATAGATTACCCAACAAAAATACTCTGGAGCCGCCACTGCACACACACACACGCCCTGGTGACCGGACATCTCCTTCATAAAACGAATAATAAGGCGTAATAATCAGTTCGATGTGTGTAGAGGTGTGTGTGTGTGTGTGTAGAGGTGTGTGTGGTTAAAATGAAGCAGCCTGCAGTCGCTCTTTAGCTGTTCTAATGAAGGTAAACACAGTGAAGACACAGCTCCACTTCCTACTTTCTCGTGCGCACGAGAAAGTAGGAAGTGGTGAGCAAAACCGTGTCACTTGGCCCAGGTGGTTTCCACAGAACGGACAAAACGTGTTTAACGACCATAAACACACTCGTACCGTCCATAGGTACCGGCGGTCTATCCGCCAAAAGAAACTTAAGTTTGTGTCAATCACTTGCACGTCACTTCTGGTATGATGGACATTCCCTTTCCGGTTCGATTCTCTAGTGTTTTGGCAAATGTTAAAGTGTTTCGGGAAATGTTAAAGTATTTCGAGACTTGTAAATTTGTCTCAGTTCTTGTAAAAGTGTTTTGTTAATGTAATTTTGTTTTATAAAAAGTAATTTTGTTTTATAAAATGTAAATTTGTCTCTAGCTTTGTAAAAGTGTTTCGCATCTTGTAAATTTGTTTTTGTTTATGTTAAATGTTTTTTTCTTTGGTAAAAGTGCTTTGCTAATGTAATTTTGTTTTATAAAATTTAAATTTGTCTCAAGCTTTGTTAAAGTGTTCACTTCTCAGTCACCGTAGATTTTTATAATAAACACTTTTTACATAATATCATCAACAACAACAAAAGGTCGCTCTTCCACTTCCTGGTCCTTAAAAAACGATTGAAACGAAGGTTAGATTTAACATCGATGTTACAGAAACAAAATAAGAACATTATAAAACCTTCTGTTAATGTGAAGATCAGTTGCGGAAAAAGACGCAGCTGATTGGCCGTGTGCCAATGTCTTCATACACTTCGTTTTTTTAAATATTATCCTACCCTCGTGTTTATCACAACATTTGTCCCATTATTGAACATCTCACAACTATATATCTGTCTACTGTTTCAACATTAACATGCTCGTGCGGCATGCCCAAGGCCTGGCCTCGTGCGTTGAACTACAGATGAAACTATGGAAAGCCCAAAGTGCCACTATTCACCCGTTTATTTCGCCCGGTTTTTAGTAAAAACGTGCGGTTGTCACCCGTTATACGCCCGTTTTTAAGCCCGTTTGGAAACGGGTGAAAAACGCCAGAGAAAACGGGCGTAAAACGGCATTTTTTTATATGATAATGAGCCCCTCCTTCTGATTTCCATAGACACTAAGTTCAAAGTGTCTGTAACCAATCAGTGAAGAGTAAAGCCAGACCAAAGCAATCTGTAGATGAAAAGTTATAAACACATTGTGAGGCTGTGCTGTGAATTTGACATTATTCCAGATTCAGGGGACTAAGTATTAATTTTCCTTTGAATATAATCAATATATTAAACAATATATCAATATAAACTGCCTTCATTGTCTTACCATTTTCCTTAACCTGTTAACCCTCTATGGCATGACTTTTTATTTTGGGAAGAAAAAAATGTTTTAGGAGCTTAGGGGTCCCTGATACTAGGGGTGTAACTGTATACGTATTGGTACCGAAATTATTCGGTATGGGCCCTTCGGTTCGGTACACGTGTGTACCGAAGTGTACCGAAGGAATATAACGTTAAACGTAAAAAAAATTGAGAACGTGAACAACTTTTTGGAAGTAATCTCAGGTGCTGCGTCGCAGCGTTCAGTGTCATTTGCTCACATTGGGTTCAACGCGTCATAGAGCGACCAAGTCATTTCATTGGACGAGAGGCATACTATGAGAGCTGGTCACAGGGATGCGTTCAAATGTAGTCAGTAATTTGAGGAACTGTCGAAATGGCGAACGTAGATAAAGTTGAGCTCGAAAATCCTCCAGCATCATTGAAGTCTCCGGTTTGGGAACATTTTGGTTTCGCAGTTACATACAAGGATGACGGACAAAGACAGGTGGACCGAAGCAAAGCCGTTTGTCGGCATTGTTCAACTAAAATTGGTTACGCGGCTGGCAATACATCAAACTTGCACACTCATTTGAAAAGACATCAACCGAACGTGAATATCACCGGTACCAAAAGACTGAAGTGCAAACCCAACTCCCGCTAGCATTTAAGCCTCCACCACTCGCAACAAGTTCAGACCGAGCCAAAGCTATATCCTTATGTTGCCATGTTAGCAAAGTGCTACCTGGCTGTATCTGCTACCTCTGTCCCTAGCGAGAGGGTGTTCTCCACAGCAGGAGACATTGTTAGTGCCAGCAGATCTGCCCTTTCGGTAAGCAATATGGACAAGTTAATTTTTCTTTAAAAAAACATGAAAATACAATGACAAGCAAGCCAGTAAGTTGAGTGTGTATAGTTTCTAAGTAGAAACTAATGTGGTTGAGTGGAGTAAAAAGTATAATATTGGCTTCCAAATTGTAGTGGAGAAGAAGTATGAAGAAGCATAAAATAAAAATACTCAAGTCAAGTATAAGTACTCCAAAATTGTACTTAAGTACAATAAATAAATATACTTCACTACGTTACACCACTGAGTATTGATGGAGATTTATTGGGATAACTAGTCCGCTTTTCAAACCTCCGCGCGTCCTTATCAAGCTGGTTAAAAATACAGGAAGGAATCCAGAGCTACCAAGTAATCGTTAAACAATAATCCACTTTAATGGTAATATGACAATGCAATACAATCAATACAGTACAAATTCAATACAGTTATCTTTGGGATCCCAACTTTACCTGATGATCACTTGAGCCAGCCAGAGAAGAGAGAGGCTGAACCCTTCGTGTGTCTGTGTTTTATACTCGTCTTACAATGGGATGGGAGGCGGTATCTGATCCTCCCTTGTGGACCTCCTTGATTGGCCGCCCAAATATCACAAACACCTCAGACCTTAGGTCTCCCCAATCACTGTAGGTCAGCCTTATCTCTCGATCTAAGATGGCTGCCAACCAAGACATGCTCTTCCCTTCCCCCTACCTTCCTTTGTTCTCAAAACACATGTCAACAGGCCCTGAATCCAGCTCCCAATTTTACACAGTTTATTTCCCATTTAAGCTTATTCATAGTTTGCTAACATGAATACATCCAAATATTTCACTTCAATCCCCCTTTTGATCTAAATTTAAAAGATCAACTATTTTAAGACATTCACATTATAACCTGGGATTCAGACTATTCAAACGTTTCAGGAACGGCTCCACATATCAACTTTGTGTAGAAATACCAAAAAATATAGAAGAAAATAGTAAAATATATGTTTCCAACTACCATCTTTTATCCTTCATCATCAAAATACAAACTTTAAAAAATAGCTTGCATCTTAAAGATTTGCTTCAAGACAATTATAGTAAAAACACATTCAAAATTTAGGATTATTAGAAATCCACCTGAGGTATAAAATCTGGATTGTAAAGGTCCAGTTGAAATTCACAGTTTAAGGTATAACATTCACAGTGGTGATTCAATTAATCTGTAATCTGCAAAATTGCAGTGTCTTCAAGCTTTAACATTACTTCATGTATACTTCCTTACGCTTTAGTCAAAAGTAAGGCACTTATCTATACATTCATTTTAGTCAAATACATTGTTCAAAATCTGAAAAGGAAGAATCAGACATTTATTGCGTAGTGTAAAAACCCGAAAGGGTAAAATCTATATACATCTTCTACATTCTGAGTGTCAAATTTAATCAACTTGTCATTCATTTTGTGGGGGTCCCCATGGCGCAGAAGCCGTGATTGAGCCCCACGGATCTGAAAGCTGGGCGTCGTACATCAACACGGAGTCCTCAACTGTGGAATATCCTACTAGTCTCTGTGGAGCCTGGAGGGCGGTTTTGGTCATCTTTCGTATGGCTAGTTTAACTACAGTGACCAAGCAGATTATCACAATTAGCACAACCAAGATAAACATTGAAACGGTTACTGCAAATTTAACCACCCCCGCACCCCATGATCCAAAAGTTCCAGTTAAATCCCCCAGGGCAAACCCATGAGTTTCATGCAACTCTTTTATCCCCCTGGCGGTGTCATGAGCCATATCCATTACTTCAGGTGTAGCATCAGAGATGAAAGAACAACACTCAGATCCAATCACCTTGCATGTGCCCCCCTGGGCGGCTAATAGAAGATCCAGTGCCATACGATTCTGTAATGCCACAGTCCTAACCTCCTGTAATTCTTTATGTTCGGCTAACATGGCTGTGTTAGATGCATTTAAGTGATTTTCCACTACTTTGGACAACGCCACAATTTCCTGCTGAGAAACATAAATACCGTACCATGGTAAAAATAGACTAGCCATCCGCTGTCCTTCTGTAATCGACCTGCTGTTTCTATGTAGAGAGGGAAGTATAGCTGCAATCTCATCCGTCTTTACTTTACGGATTAAAGGGATTAGATAGGCCAGGTAACAGGTGCCATAGAAAATGTCATAAGGCATACAGCCATAGGCTCGGTCCCCACAAACTAAGTAAACTCTCTGCGGGAGGGGCGTTCTGGCTAACTGCACCTTTATTACGGTATTACAGTCGCTGTGGCCCACGTCTGGAGAGGTAAGAGATCCTTTTTCATTCTGGAAACAGATGGACACATTCTTCCACTCATGTACCACTACTGGGGGGACATAGACAGAACAGTCACGGGTAGGGGACTTACCTAAGGGTAATGGCTGCGAACAGTCATGTATTTTAACCTCAACTGAGTCCACTGTTCTGGAGCCAAACCAGGGCACTACTGTTACCAAAGCCTCAACTAATAAAGATGGAGTGTGTGGTTGCAGTGTACATATTGGACTGGTAAAGTTAATCGAGCAATTAGTCTGGGCTAGAGCTAATTGGAATCTGTATTCAAAAGCTAGGTTAATATATTTTTTCACATATATTAGTCTTAGGACCGTCAACTGTTTGAACCCCTCTGGCAGGTAATCTTTATTTACTGTCTCCACAATGAGCGAGATTAAACCCTTGTATTGTAGAGGTTTCTCAGAGTTTATTGGGTACGAAGGAGTGTAACAATCCTCAGCCTCATCTCCAATGCGGGATGCTATGTCATTCCAGCTAACTAAACCGTAGTCAGCTTTCGTGAAAGGAATTGGGCTGAACATGGGAGAATGCACGGATTCTGGCATGTTTTGGCACAGCCAACAGTTGCTAATATTGCGTTCATGTGCATAGTCTAACATTAAACTCATTGCCGAATTGGTCTTAGTTAGTTTAGGTGGAGCGATTAAGGCCTTTTTTGAAGAATCTACATCCTCTCCTGTTTGTGTAGGTGGAGTGGATATGGCATTTTCCGAAACACCTGTTTCCTGATATGGTTCAATATATGTTCTAATAGAGGCGTGTCCGGCGACCCCTAAATTAGAAAAATCTGTTTCATGCTCTGGTTCAATAAATGCACATCCAGTGACCCCCGAATTGGGAGCTTTGTAATCTGGTTTCCTTGTCGTGCACTGGGACTCATATTTTAACTGTTCTGCCGTGCTACACCACAGTTCTGGGGGCATATTTGCAATGGTGTTGAGTGTTATTCTTACCATCCGTGATGAGACCCGGAACTCCTGATACTGCGTCCTTGGATACGCTTTCCACACCGTGGAGTCGCCACCCTTGCTAAAAAACACAGGGTATTTAATAACACAGTTTGGTGAGTCACATATTGCAGTTGGGCAGTTAAAAGAAACCTTCTGTGTTTCGTGAGCAGAGAGAGGGGCATTCCTCCTTCTTCTCTCTCTGTGTCTCTCTCTTTGTCTCTCTCTCATCGTACTGAATGTTTGTGTGGTGATTGGAAACAACCTGTCTTTGTTGCTAGGCACTGATTGGCCCGTTGGGGTGATTTTGCCCTCAGGGTCTGGGCCCTTAGATAAGAGCACCTTAATTTCTCCCCCCGGGGGGCGAGAGCCCTCGCCACCTGTCGTTGGAATGGCCACAGCTTCATCAAGCAGGGCTACCTTGGACAGGTACAGCAGGCCCAGGACGAGGAGGATGATGACAGCTTTCACACGCCAGCCTCCGGTGGAGGAGACAGATGCCATCTGGAAGCGTTGATCCACCCCGCTCTGCCTCGTTCCCTCAGAGCCGTTCCTCGACGTCCTCTTCTCTCAGCCCGCTTATGGCGGCTTCTGGGTCGGTGATAGGGGTGTTGTCCTCTGGTTCCTCCTCCTCGGCGCGGGCCACGTCCGTGATGATGTCGTCTAGGGTCCTTCCCGGAGGTTTCCCCACTGCGCACTGATTCCAGTGGTACCAGATGTCTCCTTTCCCTTCCAAGCGGACAGCATGAGATGTCCTCTGCATCACCCGATGGGGTCCAGAGAACCTGGGTCTCAGCCACTTGGGTCTGATCGCTTTCAGCCAAACGAACTCTGCAGTGTTCGCTTCGTGTTTCTCGGGTCCCCCTTTTGCCTCTGCAACCTGGGTGGAAAAATCTGCCACTAATCCCTTAAGTTGCTGGAAGTATGGTTTCGAACTCAGAACCTCTACTTCCTTTCCTACACTTAGGGCTCCTGGGCCTGGGAACTGGTGACCATGAGTGAGCTCAAATGGAGAGAAACCTGTCCCTGTGTTAATGGAGCTCCTGATTGACATAAGAGCTAGAGGCAATGCGTCTAACCATTTCATGCCTGTCTCTTCACATGCTTTGCTGAGTTTTTGTTTTAAGTTCTGGTTCATCCTTTCCACTTTTCCCTGAGACTGTGGATGATAAACTGCTCCAAAACTGTGTCTTAGTCCTAGGGACTCTTCTACTGTGCGTAGGTCATGGTTCTTGAAATGGCTGCCATTGTCTGACCTCACTTTCCTAGGAAATCCATGTAATGGAATGTAATGCGTGACTAGGAATTTGATCACTGAGTCTGCATCTTCTCTTCTGCAAGGGATAGCTTCTGGCCAACCTGTGTATCCATCTACTACTACTAACAAATATCTGAATCCTCTTACTTTGTCAATCATGTCAGTGTAGTCAAT
This sequence comes from Pogonophryne albipinna, assembly GCA_028583405.1. Lineage (NCBI taxonomy): Eukaryota > Metazoa > Chordata > Actinopteri > Perciformes > Artedidraconidae > Pogonophryne > Pogonophryne albipinna. Next base: position 33,095,347 of record CM053249.1, read on the forward strand.
GATGATTTCTTCTCCTGCCATCTTAGGTAAAGGAAACTTTCCCTGGTGTGGTTTCACAGTGGCTCTGATGTTATGGGTTAAGCAAATTACACACTCTTCTAGGTGATTTGCTATCATGTCTGGTAGGTATGGGTGCCACCAGTGGGTCAGGTGCCTGTTCATCTGAGTCTTACCACAATGTGTTGGGCCGTGTGCTTCTTTAAGCATGGATCTTATCCACTCTGGGGGTATAACCGGTCTCCCATCTGGGGAGTACCATATCCCATCTTTGTTGGTAGCTCCCCTGTTTGTCCATAGTTTTTTGTCTTGAGGAGACCCCGCCTCTTGAGCTTCTTTAAGCGTCTCATCTGTTATTGCGGGCAGCAAGTCAGCGGATTTTAAGACAAGCATTTGATACCATGGTGTATATCCTGCCTTCTCTTTAGCTGCTTTGTCTGCTGCATTGTTACCCCAAGCCAAGTAGTTGTTTTCTGTGTTGTGACCTTTACACTTAAGTAAAGCTAACTTGTTGGGCCACATTACTGCTTCTGCAAGCCTTTTGATCTCTTTCTCATGTTTGATGGGGGTATTTGTGGACGTTACAAATCCTGCTCTCAACCATTGTCGCATTTCCACGTGAATTATGCCGTGGACATATGCTGAATCAGTGTAGATGTTTACATCCTTTCCTTTTGATAGCTCTAATGCTGCAATGACTCCCATTACTTCTGCCAACTGTGCTGATACTTTCCCTGTTACTTCCCCAGCTGATACTTCCTCAAAGTCTCCCTCAGGTTTTTGTTTTACCACGGCATAGGCTGCTTGGAGGCCGTTCTGGGGGTGTCTAAAACAACAGCCGTCTGTGAACAGGTTTTCTGCCTGTGGGATGGGCTCGTCTCTGAGATCTATTCTTAGCTTCACATCTTGGATGATTCTTTCCTCACACCTATGGGGCTCTCCGCTACCTATGGTGTCTGCGCTGTTAACTCCCTGATGTGTGTATGTGATGTGTGCCTCTGTCAGAGTTTTCTCCAGCCTTGTTTGTCTCGTTGAAGTCATTGTGAATGCACTTGAGTTCACAAAAGAGACAATGCTATGTGTTGTCAGTACTGTCAAAGGATGGCTCATCACAATGTGTGAAATCTTGTTTAAGATACGTGCTGTACCTGCCGCATGTCTCATGCAGGGAGGTTCTCTGTTTTCCACTCTGTCCAGTGTAACACTGACATACATCAATATTGTCCTACAACCCCCCCTTTTCTGAAAAAGAATCCCATTTACTGTGTTTTCATTTTCAGAAACATCCAGAAAGAATGGTAATGCATAGGATGCAGAGGCGAGAGCCGTGACTTGGGACATGGATTGTTTGAGAGAAATGAACGCAGCTTCTGCCACTTGTGTCCAGTCTAGTGTGGCAGTGAGATTGCGCATGCCTTTCTCATTGATGAGTTTTCTGAGTTCAGCTGTTTTCAGGTTATACTCTGGGATGTAGTGCCTGCTGTAGCCTGTGAGACCCAAAAAAGACAACATGTCTTTGACTGTTTTGGGTTTCGGGTGGTTCAAAATGTGTTCCTGATGCGCTGCTGACATGCCCGTGCCTGCTGGGGAAATCACTCTGCCCAAAAATGTCACCTCTTTACGGGTGCATTGTAGCTTTTTCTTGGAGACTTTGAACCCTGATGTGTGGAGGCGCACCAGCAGGTTTCTGGTGGCCTCCAAACAAGAGGCTGCAGAAGGTGCTGCGATGAGAAGGTCGTCTACATACTGTATCAATACTACCCCCACTGGCAATGTAACGCCCTCTAGCTGTTCCCTGAGTACTTTGTTAAATATTCCTGGAGACAAACTGAAGCCTTGTGGTAGTCTTGTGTATTGTATTTTCTCCCCTCCTATTGTAAAAGAAAAAATAGGTCTCATACTCTCTGCCAGAGGTATGCAGAAGAAAGCGTTGGCTAGGTCAATACAGGTGAACCATGTATGTTCAGGTGAGATATTACAGATAGCCGTGTAGGGGTTAGGAACTGGTAACAGAGCTGTAGTCGTAATAGCATTAACGGTTCTCAAATCATGAGCCAGTCTGTACTCCCCGCTAGGTTTTGATACAGGAAGTATGGGAGTATTCCAAACGCTTTGTGAGGGTTCTAACACCCCCGCTCTCTTCAGTCCCTCAACTGCCTTGTCAACACCCCCTTTTGCCTGTGGTTTGATCGGGTATTGTGCCCGGTTCACAGGCACAGAGCTGCTCACCTCAAATGTTACTGGTGTGGCTTTTAAGCAGAAACCTACATCATGAGAGTGCGCCGCCCACAGGTCAGATGGGAGATCACGGAACATGTCAACTGTATATGCATGGTCAGTTTTTTCCCTACCATGATGTCTATCTACTTCGTGTCTCTCCATGTGGATGCATTCTTGTGTGCAGATTTTAAGACGATAATCTCTGTGTGAGGGAGAGTATGTCAGTGCCGCGATCTGCGTAGGTTCCCAATCTTCGACTTCTAGCAGCGTCTTTACCATGGGACCAAGTTCTTTAGCTTCATAACCCTTCCTGACAGCTAATGAAATGTGTGGTGTGGACTCAGCAGACAAACGATACCAATACAGTTGTTCATTAGAGAGCTCAACCGATGCAGCCACACCCGCCTGTCCCACAAAGAGATTTGTTGTGGTAACGTCCCAAACGGTCATAGACACCTCATCATCATACTCATATTCATAACTTTGGTCGTCTCTCCCATCATAATTTAGCGTCAGGTGGGGGGGGTCTGGAGGGGGGCCATAAGGCCTGAGGAGGTTAATCCATGGCTTCCATTGTTGAAAAATTGAATATAGTCCAGGTGTGTTGTCTCGAGGTCGGTCCAACCGTCCCCAGAATATAGTGACATGTTGGGTTGCTTCTGCCTCAGTGGACTGGGCCAACATCATCTGAGAACCGGATTTTATGGTAGATAACGAACAATTGATGCTTGTGCCATTTGGGAATGATATTATCAGTCCATCCGGGGAACAGAGGATGGAGGCATTCGCTTTGATCAGAATATCCCTACCCATGAGGTTAGCCGGGCTTTTAGGTGCAAGAATATACTGGTGTGAGAATGTCTGTCCTGCTATCTTGGTGGATAACAGCGTGGAAAGCGGTATTTTTTCTATTTTTCCCGAAAACCCAATGACTGAGACTGTTGTAGATGAAAGGGACGCCTTGAAGACGGGAGAATTGATGGTGGAATATCTTGCTCCTGAATCAACAAGGAATGGTAGCTTTGAGTCTTTAACAGTCATATTAATGTATGGATCCGCCAGGCCCGTACATCCAGAGTTCCCTGGGCGCCTTCATTCTTCGTAGTACTCCCCATCATACAGGACAAACTGGCCATAGGGGGCGGCCATAGCATTAGGGGCAATGTGACCCTGGTCCGGTTGTTGCGACAATGGGACAGCCTCCTGGGGTGTCTGGATATCTGGTTTCTCTGATCCGTTCCCCCTTCCGTGCCCTCTCTGTCCCCCTCTAGCCCACCCCCTTCCTGGTGGGGCCTTATATGGGCACTGCTTGAACCAGTGATCTGGCTGTCCGCAAATGAAACACACCTTTACTAACTCCAATCCAGGAGTCACTCCAAAGCCACCTCGACCTCTGACCCCGCCTCTGAACCCGCCCCTCTGTTGCCAAGAACTATTAACGTAGCCAAATTGGGGCTGACTATAAGGCGGACCCTGGTTGGAAAGGCCCCCTTGTGGGTTCTGCTGCCCCTGTGGCTGCACGGCCGGCGCTACTGGGTGAACAATCAACTGTTTGGCATTCTTTTTGTCATTCTGAACTGTTTTCCGGGCTATTTCCAGCTGCGTTCGCAGTAACTGCACCCTCAACTCCTCTTCCTCAGTTTTACTCTCTGTATGTTGTTTGTTAAATCTACTCAAATGATGGGCTAAATGACGTTCCCACGTCTGAGTGTTTAACTGATCTACCTCTGGATTGTCCTCCATCAGACTTTTAATTTCTTTCGGCACCGCTGCCAGCACTGCCTTACGGAACATCTGTATATGTTGGTCATTATTATCTGGACTGTAGTCAGTTGCCATTGTGTATTGTTGGCGTGCCCTGAGCAACATGGTTGCTGCAGCCTCTCCAGGTGTAAATGTAAATGACAGTGAACCGTAACCTCCCCCTGTCTGTGGGAAATGTTCTCTCATTGCTTTGCCCAGCTGGCTGTGAACATTGTTAAAGGAAATAGGCACGTCATCTTTCATTGTCGATGTTCCTGATCTATCCTCAACTCTTTCCACCTCATAATAGGATGTCTGTTGTGCTAGTATTCTCCTGAAATCTCCCAGACAGATAGTCTGTCCTACAGCCATGTCCGCAAACCTTCGCATCCAATGTCTCCCTCCCTCAGTAGGCAACGGCATTTTATCGACCAGCGCATGTATGTCCCCTAGTGTGAAAGGATGATAAGCCGCATTCCCATTTTGCGCGGCCACTAAAGGCGCCTGTAATACTGGAAAAATAAAAGCATGCTCGGTGGGGTCTTCTGCGGTGTGGTGAGACCTTAATCTGTTACGGGGCATTGAAAGAACCTGACCTACATCCACTAGTTCACTGATTGTTCCTGTCAGAGATATCTGCTTAACTTTGCACCTCGCCCTCCTGCTGTCTTCCTCTTCCTGTCCTGCTTGTTCCTGCTGAAAAGTGTCCTGATAGGTGTCTTTACGACCCTGGCCTCCTGCTTCATTGTCAAACCCCTCAGTTTCATGGCCTGCTGTTTCCCTATCCCTTTTATGGCCAGCTGACTGTCCCCCACTTTTATGGCCCACTATCTCTCCCTCACTTTTATGGCCAGCTGACTGTCCCCCACTTTTATGGCCCACTATCTCTCCCTCACTTTTATAGCCCACTGTCTTCCTATCACCTCTGTGGCCCGCTGTATCTTCCTCACTTTTACGGCCCGATGCCCCCCCCTTAACGCATGGGTAATAAGACGTCTGGCGTGATCTGTTCTGAAAAGGATCACATCTCTCCCCCTCCTCAGCGCGCCTGCGTGCACCTGTGTGCTGGCCTTCCCTCTCCCTAATTTCCTCTATATCTTCCACCGCTTCCTCATATCCGCTCTGTTCCTGTCTCCTGACTTCCTCCTCGCGTCTATCTTGAATCTGTTGTTCATAGCACCGCCTTTCTCGTATATCCCTCTCGTCCAGGAGGTCAGTTATGTATGATATGTCTGCCTGTGTAGCGCCTGAGTGGTTCTTTGTAAGATCTGTCAGAAGGGAAGTCAATTGTTCCGAGTTGAGCTCCCTATAAAGTGGTCGACTGTCCCTTCTCGGGGAAACCACCTCCTCGTCTGTGTTAAAAGTAGGCCTCCGCGTGGTGTGTGCGCTGTCTATACTGTCTAACGGGAAGGAAACTTGTTTGTTTTTAACATTGAGTCTTTTCTTTGGAATAGGGACGCCCCTTAACGGACACAACGCTACTGTTCCCACCATTCTATAGTTCCCTGCGGTCATGGCAGTCTCCTCTCCTTCTGTGTCCGATGCATCTGTCACTATCATTTGCAATTTATTTGCGCTTTCGTCGGGTAGAGAATAAGGGGGAGGGGGATGTGTACTCAGACTACCTAAATTCGGGTAAAGGAGAGAGGAGCGGGTGGGAATAGCCGGATTCTGTATGGGCCCCGTTTGAGACTTCTGCTCTGAGTTAGAGACAACATTATTTTGCATACCTTTAAAATATTCGACTCGTTCTGCTACATAGTCGAGAATGTCTCCATTTGTAGGCACCTTCGTGTCTTTATTACCATGAGGGAACAGAAGAGTGTTAACTTCATCTGTTTTTATGGGGCTTTGGATTGCCATTGCACCCGGGAGATTTTCGTCTGTTACGGGAGGAATATAAATTCCAATCATTGCGAGGGCAGCATTGTGACAAACCCTCCTCAATTTATCTAGTGCCTGTCTTTGTTTGTTCCATTTGCTACGGGCAAACCATCCGGGCTTCTGTTCGTTTAGGTGTGCAAGTTGCTTTACAATCTGTCTTTCATATAGATTCAATGCTGTGCCCAAATTACCTACAGTGTCGTCATCCCCCACTCTATTCTCTGTTATCATTTTATCGTGTAAGAATCGGAGATCAGCACAAGCCTTTTCTTTAGCCCCCTGTTTGATTCCACTTAAAATCAATCTCTTAATCTGTTCCCATTGCTCCCAATAACTCCCTGGAATTCCAGAATCGTCTTTACCATTCTGACCTTCCATATTCACTTCGCTTTTATTTATCTGACTTATTTAATACGTGTTCACTTGTATTAATATACTGGGCTATTGTCGTTGTTACTATTAACGTGCTTCCCGTCTTCAATACCGGCCAGCAATGTAATGATTAAACTCTAAGCTTGCAGCTAAACCATATAAAAATGTCAAGGGTGTGTTACCCCCTTTTAGCCACTAGATGGCAGCAGCAGACCACAAATGAGCTTCACCCTTCTGAGTGCTTTTTGAGCTCTGCAGACAATTGCTCATACAGGTATTTTAGGTAAAAATCACACAGATTTATTCCCCGTACAGTTTGTCCAGCTTTTATAATGTGATGTTTATTTCAACAGGCCAGTGGTCCATGAATGATGCTTCAACACTCATAAAGAATGTGACCATTCCATGGGGTATAAACCCAGGACGTGAAAAGCCCTTTATCACACGTTAGCTTTTCAAATTAAGTTTACAGACACAGGGAAACAAGAGCCGGTCCCGTCACAATTTTGGTGAGGTTCGCGTTCTCTCCCTGGATTTAACATATAACAGACTTCTGGCTTTTTAGCTTTTATCAGCCTAGGTCTGTTATTTAACCCCAGTTTTAAACGGCGACCCGATCTTAAATATCGAGTTTCCAGGTTCTGTAGTGCAGGAATGAAACCTCGCAACCTACAAACTGCACCGTCTCTACGCCACTCAGGAATAAACTACCTGTAGATCCACGCCAAACTGCTCTATTTACGTTACGCAGGACTTTCCGTCTACCTGGCGATCAACGTTCTCGTTTTGTATATAACTTTCCTAACATATTAAAATATGCATTGTATATTCCATTTAAACTTTAAAAACACCGTGAAACGTCTACAGACAATCCTAATTTTTTAGCGTATCCAATTACAGACTTTTGATTTTCAAAACAGTCGTCTGCGAACCTTATTTGTAGAGAGTTGTGCAGGGCCCTGCTGATTGTCTGAGATGTTTGAAAGCGTTTGTTCCCGACCTATTCCGGTCGTCTGGATTCTTCCTCAGCTTTGTTCGGCACGTCGGGTCACCAAATGATGGAGATTTATTGGGATAACTAGTCCGCTTTTCAAACCTCCGCGCGTCCTTATCAAGCTGGTTAAAAATACAGGAAGGAATCCAGAGCTACCAAGTAATCGTTAAACAATAATCCACTTTAATGGTAATATGACAATGCAATACAATCAATACAGTACAAATTCAATACAGTTATCTTTGGGATCCCAACTTTACCTGATGATCACTTGAGCCAGCCAGAGAAGAGAGAGGCTGAACCCTTCGTGTGTCTGTGTTTTATACTCGTCTTACAATGGGATGGGAGGCGGTATCTGATCCTCCCTTGTGGACCTCCTTGATTGGCCGCCCAAATATCACAAACACCTCAGACCTTAGGTCTCCCCAATCACTGTAGGTCAGCCTTATCTCTCGATCTAAGATGGCTGCCAACCAAGACATGCTCTTCCCTTCCCCCTACCTTCCTTTGTTCTCAAAACACATGTCAACAGGCCCTGAATCCAGCTCCCAATTTTACACAGTTTATTTCCCATTTAAGCTTATTCATAGTTTGCTAACATGAATACATCCAAATATTTCACTTCAGTATACATTATAGATCTTCATTGACTGTAATAACATGTAAGGTGTGAATAAAATGTACCTAAAGTAAGTAAATACTTTTATACTGCAGAATAATAATATTATAGTTATTGATGGATTCATAAGCTCATCACTTTAATGTGGCAGCTGGCAAAGCAGGAGATCATTCGAATGACTTTAATAAATGCTGGGTTTATGAATAATAACAGTTATAACCTAATAGTTGATGGATTATTTGGTCTTTATACTGAGCTTTAGTGCCGCTGCTGATTAAAAGCAGAACCACAGGGAAATTCCTCAGTTATCAAAGTGTTTGGTGTGAATAAGTCAGTGAAAAGAAGATCATCAATGAATAAATAAAGGGATGTTCTGATGTGACGGATAGAAACTCTCCTCTACAGTCTGAAACACAGGACTTACCACTTATCTATTTTTTAGGCTATTCTATTGTGCACAGAGCAGGAGTTTGTCAGAGAGCGGGCTTGAGAGTAAATTTCTCTTCAAAATATAATTGATTGGCAGCTGACTTGCTTGCTCGTTGGTAACGTAGGCCTAACTGATTTCTTCTAATGTGCCTGCATCTGGCGCTGAGTTGCCATATTCCTTTCGTGAACCACTAGCAAGAGTAAACTAACTAACTGACAGGCTGCTGTGCCGCATCTCACTCAAAAACCCACACGACTCAACCCAGCGAAAAACCAGTCTTGCGCGCAGCCTTTCATTCACAATTTCCTAGCAAAATAAAAAAATAAACTAATAAAAAAATAAATATTAGGACAAAGCCCTACAAATAACAACAATAAACATAATAATAAAACAATAAAAATGTGGTATTCAGCCCTGATTAAAACAGCGGGCCCAAATCCTGGATGGGCGGGCCCAAATCCTGGATGGGCGGGCCCGGCCCCATGGGGCCCGCCCATGACGCCGGGTCTGCTCCGCGCCGTCCCTTGATGACTGATGAGCTGGTCAATTTATAAAAGAAGGAATTCAAAGCACCAGGATAAAGGTTAAACAATAATCTGTTTTAATGGTAAGAGCAACAATAGACAATACAGAGCACTCTGCAACAGTACAAGATACAGAGTACTCCGGGTTCAATTCCTACCACCGTGTGATAAACGTACCACGATAGCCAGTCAGGAAGAGAGCGCCGACTGTAAGAATGTTATAGCCTACATACAAATGCTGTGGGAGGAGTTGTGTTGGTTGCTCCTCCCTAGCTATTTGTTATTGGCGATTTCACTTCTGGGCGAGCCCTAGACCGTGAGCTGGTAGTTCTCCATTGGCCAGTTTCATTTCTGGGCGGGACCCTAGGCAATGAGTCAGCAGTTGTTGACTCCGTCTGATTAGCTCCCTCTCCTTACAGTGTGTGTGTGTGTGTGTGTGTGTGTGTGTGTGTGTGTGTGTGTGTGTGTGTGTGTGTGTGTGTGTGTGTGTGTGTGTGTGTGTGTGTGTGTGTGTGTGTGTGTGTGTGTGTGTGTGTGTGTGTGTGTGTGTGTCTAAATAAGGATGTTTCCTGCCATGCAAACTGCTCCTACTTCATACAGAGTAATTAAGCACACACATATATTTAAGCCAACTACTCCAAAATGTTGTGGCAATTTAGCACAGGCCTCCTCTGAACTTCCTCTAACCTCTAAGTCAGCTCACTTAACAGGAATACATCTATTGATAATTCAGAACGACCATTATCCCATGGCCTCTCTAGGAGTCTTGCCGGATATGAATGATCCAATTAACTAAGTCTGCCCACAAGCGCACATACATTTTCCCCTATGCAGCTACGCACCAACATTTTTATCGTTTCTTAGCTAATGCATGCTGGATATGAACCACTAACTAACAAGACTTTAACTGTATTAGGTCTGAGGAAGCCCCTCTCTTGGAGTTCCTCTGACCTCTTACCAATTTACTTAACATGGGTACATCTGCTGTTAATTTGCAAAGACCATTGATAATTAGCAAAGAGACTCCCGGGCCTCTTCTACTGACTTTCTGAAAAATACTCATCAACGGGTAATCATTTTACTCAAGGCAGAAATCACAGGTTGTACTGTACCTTACCTACTCACAAATAGCCAAAAAAACACCACAAAAGTGGAAGAAAAGACCATTTGCGCTAATCTACTTCTACTAAAAATGGGACATCATTATAGGAATATTAATATAAAAAAACTCTCAAAAAATTGACTCGTCCATTCAAGTTTAACACATATGAATATATAAAAACACACATATATTAGTGATAACATAATTCAACACACTTCTTATATATCAGGTGACATTAAAAATGAATATACCATAAATACGCTGTATTAAACTTTCTGCTATAACACATTACTTTAATTCCCCCTTTTGATCTCACCTCAAGAGATCAACTTACACAAGGCATTTGAAACATAGCCACTGTCATTCTTGTCTCCTGCGTCCGTCCCCCAACATTATACAAATCCATCAGAAGCTGGGATTTAGAGTACTTGAAACCTTCATGGGGACAGAACACAACTTTCCATGGTAGTGAATGAACTATTAGAGGGGTAACCTGAGTGCCAGAAAGCAGTATCCTTGTGTGGTGAATCATCAGGGTCCTCCTCCCCCTCAGAGGAATACGCCAACAAGGGCATCTGATAGGGAGGGGGAGACGCAGCTTTTCCTTCAATGGTGGAACTGATCAGAGGGAAGTAGATTCCTCTGTTTCCCCATGAAGTCCTCTCTTTGTCCCCCAGCCCGCTGACGGTGGCTTCTGGGCTGGCGATAGGAGTGATGTCCTCTGGGTCCTTCACCTCCGGTCCGCTGATGGCGGCTTCAGGGTCGACGAGGGCCAAGAACGTACTGATGTCGTCCAAGGTCCTAGCAGGAGGTTTCCCGACCGCACACTGGCTCCAGTGGTACCAGTCGTCCCCCTTTCCTCCTAGGCGGACGGCATGAGATGTCCGCTGGGTCACTCAGTAGGGGCCGGAGAACCTAGGGTTGAGTCACTTGGGCCTGATGACCTTCAGCCAGACGAACTCCGCTGTGTTGGCCTCGTGCTTCTCGGGTCCCCCTTTGGCGTCAGCAACCTGTGTGGAGAAGTCTGATACCAACCCCTTAAGTTGCTGGAAATAAGGCTTCGAACTCATGACCTCTACTTCCTTTCCTACGCTCAGGGCTCCTGGGCCCAGGAACTGATGGCCATGGATCAGCTCAAATGGGGAGAAACCTGTCTCTCGGTTAATAGAGCTCCTGATTGACATAAGGGCCAGAGGCAAGGCGTCTGACCATTTCATGCCTGTCTCCTCACATGCTTTGCTGAGTTTCTGTTTGATGTTCTGGTTCATCCTTTCTACTTTTCCCTGAGATTGGGGGTGATAGACGGCTCTGTTCTACTGTGCGTAGGTCATGGTTCTTAAAATGAAATGACTAAATTGAACAATAAACCCATTATACCCCTCCTGGAAGCAATGTTCTCCAAACTATAGAGACCATGTTTCCCAAATAAGATACTTCAGAGTACTCATCTTCACATACAAAGTTATTTCAAAGTCCTATGACTCATCATCACGAAAACTTTCACCTGTCAAAAAAGAATCAGCAATGTTAGAAATCAAGCTACATAGTCATCAAGCCATGCAGGGATCATGCAGAGTCAGACAAAGTTCATGCGTCATGTCTCACAATGGTTCAACTAATATGGCATAGTCAGAAATCCACTGCCAAAAGCATTGTGTGCATCCCAAAATAAAATCACCTTGTCGGTGGGTCAGTGTTACTGTAACAGTCAGAAATTGACAAATCAATTCACATTCATTCAGTCTTTGCAAAGTCTAAGTCATTCTCGAGATCTCATGTCCTATAGTGCACTTTGATATTCTACCAGCTGGAGTTTTTACTAGTGACATCATTGTGTTGATGTCAAACAATGCAACAAAGTTTTTCCCGTGTTTGCAGCACAATTTTCTTCAGATGTTTAAACAAACAAATTATCAATACACTTCATTAATGTACTGCCCCTAGGAAACACAAAGCTTTACAAATGTTCATGCAAGCATTCCTAAGTGAATCTGCAGATAACGGCCTTTTTAATTAATATTCCAAATTAATCAATAATAATAACAATAATCAATTTGTTTACGACATGCAAATCACTAACACATTTTTTCAATTTCAGCATCAGCCTTCTTTACTCTAAAATGACTTTTTTTAAATAGGAATATTTAGAAATGGAACAAATATTCAATCTTCAGAAATGTTCTTAACAAATGTCTATCTAGTGAATAGCCAACATATTTTAAAAATGTCAGATGTATAAAAATAAGCCTAAGTACTTCTTTACTATCAAAGTCCAAATCTAGACCTAAGGTGAACAGTTTTGGTAATGGACAATTTAATCCAAAAACAAAACAAAATTGGACTCGTGTCCTTGTTATTTGTTCTTCAAAATACATTAGAAAATACCTTGTGAAGTATTCACAATATAACTAACCCTCTCTAGGATATGAAATCCATTTATCTTTAACCAGATACTATTTCCCTATTTATTTTTAGTTCATGATAACAATGGTATAACAACCACACGTTTTACGCATAGCTAGTTTCTATTTCAAGATTATTTCGTGTGACATAATAATCAGATGTCTTGTTCCCCATAGTACTACTACTGCAGTTTATTAACACCTAATCTATATTAAAATGTCTAATAGATCTATGTCAGAAACTTGTGCATATAATTATTTTCTTGAGTCAAAACATTATTAGGATCTGAGAAGCTCTGCCATGTTTTCCATAACTCATATTCATTTATCTTCAATTCTGGTCCACTTAAAGAACAATGTTAACCTCCCTAACAGTGCGTGGAACCTTGGGTGTCCGAATATGTAACAATCACTCCTTCCTTTATCAAGGATTTAAAAACAGAAGTCATTTCATCAATGGTTTGTAGTTGAATTTAGGAATTATCACTCATGGTAGGTATGTGTTTACTTTTTAACATCTCTAAATGTCAGGTCATTACTAATTAAATGGATGTACATTAGGAGGTGGTGACGCTTTGTCTTTTAAACTCATAATCTGGTGCTGTGCGCTTCCTGTGAAGCTGCAAGTAAGATTTTAAAAACCACTGCAGGGTGGGTCGAGTGACCCCTTCTCCCTATTGGTCGTCAACAATATGCACCATTACAATGGGTGATTGAAGGCCCCACATTATTTACAATGAAATTGCTTTTTCAAAATTAAATGTGCTGTTTTTATTTTTATTTTTATTTTAAACTCTACATTTTGGATGACAAACAACAGTTATTTCCCATAAAAACTTCTCCTGTAGTAATATATGCCACAATGGTGAAACCAATACCTCAAATTGAAATACTATTATTTTGCTTAGAACTAGCTTTCCCTTCAACATGGCCTATATAAATAAATGAGTGTCTGATTTTATAGAGTGGTTACTAAAACTCTCCCTTTAAACTGTAGATTAATACTGTAACAAATTTAATCTCTACCAAATTCACACATGAATAAAAACTCTAAAAGAATAATTTGTCCACATGATGAAAATATTGAAGAATCTGTTCTACTCTGTACTCTTGACTCCAAAACACCCACTGCTTAAAGTGTAGTGAATATTTCCATCATGTCTCCCACTTTATCCCACAGTACCCTCAGTGTTTTAGGATTATTTCCTCATTTTACTTTAATAGTTTCCTCTTTACTGCTATTTTTAATTTACCAATTCATTAATTCATGGGTAATACAACTTTTTATCTTCACTTATTTATCAAGTCAATTCAATTTCTTTAAATTTGATTCTTTTTATTTGAATAAGTGTGTTTATGTGCAAACTCACTCATTCCGATTGATTCCCTTCCCCTCTCCTCTAGTTTATCTCGAGCCGTGACCCCGGCCTCCTCACATTCTGCTCGACCAACTCCTCTGACTCTTACTCCTCCCCCTTTGTCCATCAGCTCTTGAATCCATTCGCTGTAACTCTTATGCGGCTTTCACACCAGCGCTTTTCCCTTTCTAGCTCCGAGCTAGAGCTTTTCTGGTTCAGCTCCGGTTTCCCTTTTCTGCTCCCGCTCTGTTCACACCGCCCAGCACCCGACTGGTGCTGCCGCTGCTGCGTCATGACGTCACCATTTACATCGCTGATTTGCTCCCCAACGGCATTACGGCGCTCACAACAACAACAACAACGGGGAACTGCGTCGGGTCGATGATCGTGTTGCTTTTAATCACACGAAGCCAGAATAAATTGAATAACGACTTCTCCAACCTTATACTTTGCTCCAGAGTGCCGTGGTTCATTGTTTATTAATGTGTTTCTGCAGCATTTACCGACCGCTGCAGTGTTGGCTGCTCTTCCACGGGAGTTTATTCTCCCGTTAGCTCCCGGTTAGCTCACACTGCAGCGGCCGCTCTAAAGTATTCACTGTCCGACTCACACAAGCAGCTGATACATATCCCCAGTTCCCCTTAGCCTAAGTGAATGTGTGTCAGTCTGAATTGACGCTGTTTGGTATCACAACGCTGTTATGAAAGTTTCTCTGGTATAAAATGGGTGATGTTAGCATAGCAACCGAAGCTAAACTGACTACTTGCTATTGCTATTCTATTGTGGCATAAACCGTTTTCTACAGGCACATTTTACCGGCGTATTTTTATTATGATTCTACTTGTGATAGTCGGACACGACAACCTGTGCAGCCCATGTATTGATTCCATCCGATAGCTGCTATAATACAAAACAAAACGTCTGCCTCTCTCCACAATGATCAATAACAGTGAACGGATGGTCAAAGTAAGGTACAAATAAACAGAATCACACGAAGCCTGGTTAGTGTTGCCTGACTTTATAAAGTGTGTTTATAAGCACTACTGCTTGTAGGCAGGCATGACAGTCGACCCATGTTCATGGGAGGTGGGTTTAGTTTCCTGCACGCCTCGACGTAAGAGAGACGTAAGCGACGCCACCTCTTAGCTCCGAAGCTCTTGCCTCTAGACCGACAATTTTTTGGAGCTGGAAGTGAACCGGATTCCGGAGCTAAGAGGCGGCGCCGCTGCGGTGTGAACAGGAAAAACCGGCACTTTTCAGGCTCTAGCTCCGAGCCGGAGCTGAAAACGCGTTGGTGTGAAAGGGGCATTTGAGGCAGCCATCTGCCCAGTTACATATGCAGCCCCATCATGCCACTGTTCTTGTACTGCTTTGCATTTCATCTCCTCCTTTACAGTCTGTCTGCTGCTTTATGGAGCTTTGGTTTGGCTGCCACAGGTGGATATTGTTCTGGATGCAGTTGTTGTTGTTGTTGTTGTTGTTGTTGGTTCAGCTCTGGTTCTCTGTCTGTTCGATGGAGAAGCAGCAGTCTCCTGCTTGGGATAGGTCTTGGTTTGCTCAGGCGGATCGGGGTCTTAGCCGTCTGACAGGCAGAGAGAGAGAGTCCAGGTCTCGGGACGCATTACCTATAGAAATTCTAACACATACTATCTGTCTTGGTTGTTAAATGCCAAAATGAATGTCTCCTAAGGATATTACAGAAGTTCTTAAACAATTATTTCAACCATTTGTAACATATTTACTCAAAACAACTCTCTCAGTAAACCATTTTCTCCTATAAATGAAATACTCACATATTTCAAGCTCCATATATTTCATACAAGAAGAAAATCCCCACATATTGTCCAATATTTTAAATCCCACTGTTACTTAGAACAACAGTAATAACCAGCAGAGAGCATACTAACAGATCACAACAATGCACATTGACTCAAGAGTAGCCCTATGTTTTCTTTCTATTATAATTATTAATATTATCACTTTTTAGTGAACACTTATTCGTATTTTCTAAATGCCCTGTCCATAATCCAGACATGCAAATTGGTTTAGTGTAAAACTGTGTTTTTCCCTGTCTGTTTACACTCTAAAGATTCTTTAAATTATTATGGATTAATTACTAATCCGTTTTTTCTTCTGATCAAAATTATTTATGTGTAATGCTTTAAACATACAAATATGTGTTAAATGTAATAGTTCTAAATTCGAACACAGTGGTTCTAGTTCTGACTAAAATACTCTACCATATGTCCAGCATATGAAGCCAAACCTTAATTTACCATCAGTCTGTGTTTGTGTTGTTACACCCCCTGTTAGCCCCTAGATCAGTGCTTCTCAAAGTGTGGTCCGCGGACCACTGGTGGTCCGTGAGCGCCCCCTAGTGGTCCGTGAGTATATCGGTAACATTTCACATTTGAAATAAATAAATACATTTGAGTTTTCCGCACTCTCGCGGGAATATCTCCGCAATGGAGCGAAGTTAAGTTTCACTTTCGATTGCATGATATAGCCCAGCGCAACACCTTCATCACACATGTTGCCACTTGTTTGTACCATTTTCAGGCGATTTGTAATCTGTTCTAGAATAACAATGTGTCTTTTGATATTTGTGGAGTTAGGTGGTCCGCGAGTGTTTTTTTATTGGTTAAGTGGTCCTTGGTATGAAAAAGTTTGAGAAACACTGCCCTAGATGGAAGCACCTGACGAGAAATGAGCTTCACTTCACTAAGGAAGAATGCAAACTGGTCTCCTGAGAGCAACAAGCTTATGCTTCAACTTCGTTTCTTTATCTGACTCTTCTCTGTTATATATTCTAACTAAGGTTATTTTGTGTTCACTTTTCTCACTATTTATTACTTCGTATTTCTTTATTTGAGTAAGGTTGATTTTTTTTTTTTTGTGATCAAATTTTTTACATTTATTAAACAAATGGTACAATCAATAACATAAAATGCAATACAGTACAAAAACAGCACAAAACTAAAGAAAGAAACAAAACCCAGTGATGTCCCTAACCCACCCATCCAGATCACCATCCCCATTAGATAGTTATCCTAATATGCTCTTGAGGTTCACAATGAGCGAAGTCCACATCTCTATTGTTGACTCCTTTGCCCCATGTACCCGGGCTGTCGATCCTTCTAGATACGATATGTCTAGATATGTTAGAACCCAGACCTTACGTGAGAGGGAATGGGGAGGCTTCCACCGAGTCACAACCAATTTTTTTGCTGCTGTAAGCCCGGCTAATAGTGCTCGCCTTTTGGTCAGGGTTAAACCCAGGTTGGACAGGTCGTTTAGGATAAGTGTAACAGGTGAATGAGGCACGTTGGTCTCAAATATCGCCGAAAGGTTAGAAGCAATCATCTCCCAGAATCTGGCCACTGGCGGACATTCCCAGAACATATGTATATAAGTACCAATAGCCTCTACGTCACATAGAGTGCAATTTGGATCAGCAATTATTTTCATTAAACAAAGCTTCCTAGGTGTAAGGTAAACTCTATGAGTGAAATTATAATGTATGTGTTGGTGGTCAGGATTCATAGAAGCTATTAGTATATTGGACCAGACTTCATCCCAATCAAACTCTGGATCCAGATCTGGGACATCGGCCCTCCATATCGCCTCTAACGCCAGGAGTCTATAAGTGTGTTGTGAAATGAACCAGTAAAGTTTGGAAACAAGGCCACTTGTACCTCTAGTGGAGTGTAGAATGTTATGCAGCGGGTGTGGTGATAGAGGACTTTGCAATGGAACACCGCTAGCCCTTAAAGCCGACCTCAACTGTAAATAAAAGAAAAAGGAGTAACGAGGTAAATCAAATTCTGTACACAGCTCCTGAAACTAACGCAGACCTTCATCTCCATCGACGTTCCCCAGTATATGAACCCCTCTCATTTTCCACTGAGGAAACTGAATGGGATGGCCACCAATCAACAACCTGGCATTGTTAAATAATGGGGAACATGGATTCCATGCATAGGGGCAGCCACATTTCTTTACCGCCCTCCAGACATATAGCAATTGTGATACAATGGGGCCGAACCTGCAACGACACTGCGCAATAGGAATGTTTGAATACAAGAGATCTTGAAGGGTGTAAGGATGCATTAGACTCTCTTCCAGGGCCCGCCATGACACTGATGTCTCAGACTGGAGCCAGGTTAATAAGGGTCTAAGCGTGAAGGCCCAATAATAGTGTTTAAAATTTGGGAGAGACAAACCCCCGGCCTGTCTTTCCCGCTGCATTGTAGAGAGCTTGATGCGTGGGCGTTTGCCTTGCCATACAAATTTCGTCACAGCTGTCTGTAGCTTGCTCCAGTACTGAGTTGTTGGAGGAAGAGGTAGCATTGAACTAAAAAAATTAACTCTGGGTAGAATGTTCATCTTGATTATTGATACACGGCTGCGAAGTGAATTAGGCAATGAAGACCATCTATCCAAATCAGAAATTATTTTATGAAGCGTGTTACCATAGTTATGTTTAACTATTGTCTGAATCGAAGGAAAAACGTCTATCCCCAGGTATGTAAAAGTTTTGACAACTGGGATAGAGGGAGGGACAGGTGCATTGATCATTGCCTGGTTAAGTGGCATCAAAGCAGATTTCTGCCAATTTATCTTAAACCCAGAAAGCTGACCATATCGATCGACAATAGACAGTATTCTTGGGATACATTGTACAGCATTGCCCAAATACAATAGCACATCATCAGCATATAACGAAAGATGATGATGCGTACCATTAATAGAGATTGGTGATAACGTGGGTGACTGACGAATGGTGTGTGCCAGCGGCTCAAGTGACAGCGCAAATAGCAAGGGGCTTAGCGGACAGCCTTGCCTTGATCCTCTCGAGATAGCAAAAGATGGGGAGCATACCTTGCCTGTAAGCACCATAGCTGTTGGGTTTTTATATAGCACCTTGACCATGTCAATGAAAGGGGCGCCAAAGCCCATTGCCCCGAGTACCGACCACAAAAAGGGCCATTCTAGGCGGTCGAAGGCCTTCATGGATTTTATAAAGCCTGTCTGATCGCTATGTACTAGATTTGTCATGTGAGACTGAAGGCGCCTAGCCAGCACTTTGGCATAGATCTTTACGTCAGTGTTTAAGAGTGAGAGGGGCCTGTAACTAGTACACTCTGTCGGATCCTTGCCTTTTTTAAGAAGCAAGGATAACAGGGCAGTGTTGACGTCTCTCAAAAATGAACCCTCCTTAATAGAAAATAATATCATCTCTACAAGCAAGGGGCCGAGCAAGGGCCAAAAGGTGAGATAGAATTCGGGTGGAATACCATCTGGGCCTGGCGACCTGCCCTTACGCATGTCCATTACTGCTTTCTCAATTTCGTGGTGTGTGATGGAGGCATTCAGATTTTCAGAGTCACTGACAGAAAGAGACTCCATTTGGATATTATTTAAAAAATCATCGCATTCAGATTGGACAAAGCCACTCTCCGAACTGTACAGATCCTTGTAGAAAGAAACAAAGGTGGTGTTCACGCTCTTGGGATCGGTTAGAACAGTGCCATCTATAGATTTAACACTGAAAATATCAGCAAAATGTTCATTGGTCCGAAGCCTCAAGGCCAGCAGGTGGCTAGGTCTGGCGGAGTGGAAGTAGTAAGTCTGTCTGGTTCTGTGCATAAGAAATTCTGAACGGCGTCTGAGGAGAGAATTAATTTCTTTTTTGATCAGGTCTTTTTGGAGAGCAACAGAATCGCTGTAATGGTGTTGTAAGTTAGCATCGAGAGCAGCATACTTTAGTTCTAATGCTTCCAATTTAGCTGCACGTTCCTTGTTTCGGGTGGATGCGTACAGAGTGGTGTTGCTTCTAATAAAGCCCTTTATTGCCTCCCACAAAAATCTCGGGTCAGACACTGACCCCTTGTTGAACCCCAAAAACTCACGGAGGTTAGTCTCAAACTGAGACTTGTATGTTTCGTCACGCAGCAGTGAGGAGTTAAAACGCCATCTGGGAGCTCTAGTGGGGACAGCCCTAAGTGTGACAGAACAGTAGATGGGTTTGTGATCAGTCCATGTAACTGGTATATAGAAAGCCTTCCGAACATTATGAAATAGATCTTTGGACGCAAAGAGAAAATCTATCCTAGAAAAGGATTTATGTCTACCTGAGAAAAAAAAGAGTAATCTTTTATGGAGGGATTCATCACACGCCAGATGTCTATCATATTTGTTTGAGCCGCCCACCGGCGTAACGCATCAGAAGCGAGACGTTGGTCTCTACTCTCTGACCCACCCGTTCTATCCATATTGCTATCCCATACTGCATTGAAATCTGCGCCCATAACCAGACGAAAGCCTGTGAGATCCCGTAGAGTTTTGGTTAATTGGTCATAAAAGCCAGCCTCAAAAGTGTTGGGAGCATAGGCAGAAATCAATGCTATATTCTGCCCGTCCAGACGAATCTTGGCAATGGCCAGTCTCCCCTCTTTGTCTGTCCAAGAGCCGATCAGATCAAATTTCAGCTTGCGCCTACAAACTATCATCACACCCTTGGTCTTCGTAGGAGCAGACGAAAAGACAATAGGGTGATAGAGCCTATTTGCAAAGCGGGCCGCATCCTTGATGAGTAAATGTGATTCCTGTATCATGGCAAAGTCAATATTTCTCTTATGCAAAAATCCTAAAATAGTGGTCCTTTTATGTGGGATATTCAGTCCCCTGGCATTAATGGAAATTAAATTGAGTAAAGTAGAGTAGTGTAAGAATACAATATAAAGTATAGTCACCTCAACAAGCAGGATATGGTGATCTGGATCCCAAAAAAAACCTTCCCCAAAAAAGAAAAAATATAAACAAACTCAAAAACAACCCAAGAAAAGTGAGGAGATATGTCCCTCCTCGACATTCCTGATAAGTCCCTAACTGGACAAATAACTCAAATCTGGGAACTCTAACTGCCTAAGAGGGGCAGCACCATCACCAACCATTAGATCAGGTGATATCTGTTAATTGCTAGACAATGATCTAACGAACTGCTGAGCAACGCGTCAGCGCAGTGAGTCATCAGAACACATGCAAAAGATCCATCACAACATCAAATAATCAAGAGGAAAATTTAAATGTGGCCAAGTAACGTAAGAGCAAGTGAAATAAACGAAAAAAGAGATACGACAAGATAATAGTTTGTACCACTTTGACATGGAATGTCGATATACGCCCAGCCATACAGCCTGCCCAACACCCACACGCATACACTCGCACCAGCACTCTCCCACCAAGCCTATACACATCAGCGTCCGTACACTCTTAACTCCATCCCGCGTATATAGGCACAAACACAGGCCGTGCGCGGCCACCACGCCAACCATACACCCGCGAGCACGGATGCGCAATTATGGCACTTTGGGCTTCCATACTTAATAGACACCCACAAACCTATGCCACAAACACACCGCCAGCGCGACAACCACAAACGCAGCCCACACATACACACAGGACAAATTATGCTTGGCTAGGAATACAAGAGAAAGACTTACCGGTCTACATATGGTCAGTGCATAATAAAAGAATGAAACAAATAAATGTAGAAAGAAAAAGGCAGTCCAAAAACTATGGTCTAGGTATACGCCCCGCGGGTCGGGGGTTCCATCCAGGCAGACAGCGTAACTGACACTTCACACTCCCCCCCCCCCCCCCCCCCAAAGCCCTTAGAATGTTATGCCAAACACCTACGAATTATTAAATAAAACCAGAGCTCAAAATGTCTTACCACAATAATGCAGTGTTCTTCAGGGGAGGGGAGGGCTAAATAATCAGTTTACTAAGACACAGTCCGCTGTCCGTGATAACACTTATAAATTTATAAACTTCTGATGCACTGCATAGCCTTCTTCGGGTCGTCAAAGCGGTGCTTAGTCCCACCGGGTGCAGTGAAGGACAGCACAGCCGGGTATCCGATGCCAAACGGGATCTTAGCCGAGTGAAGTAGCCGTTTACATTCCAAAAAGGAGCGTCGCCGATCTTGCGTTGCCTTTGAGAAATCCTGGTAGAAGCTTATTTTATGGGTCTTCCACCTGACATCTCCGATTTCCCTCGTGACGTTTCTCATGTGCTCCTTTTGCTGGAATCTCAGGAAACGCACCACGAAAGGTCTTGGTGGAGCCCCGGGCCTGAATGGCGCTAGAGACCTGTGAGCACGCTCCAAATCCAGGCCCCCAGGAAAATCCGTCTGAAGGATGTCCGGCAGCGCTGTCCTCAGGAAGGATAAAGCATCTTTCTCCTCAGAATGCTCCAGGAATCCATAGATGCGTAGATTCACCCGCCTATCCCTATCCTCGTATTCCACTAGCTTAGCATTCAGCGTTTCTACCTCCGAAGCCAGGGCTGGCGGAGAATTGCGGCGCCGGTCTTCTGTGTCTTCCAGCATATCCAGCCGGGCCTCAGCACTGGTAATTCGGGTAAGCACGTCAGCTAGCTTCTCCTCAACAGCAACAACGGCTCTCCGCGTTTCCGATAGTTCTTTCCGAAGGTCAGTAAAGTGCTTTGTTTGGTCCTCAGATAGCTTTTGAAGAAGCTCGAGAATCGCGGTGTTGGTAGGCTCAGTAGCAGCTGAGTTCAACACCGACACGTCCGGTGAGACATTCGCAGGCTTCGGGCTAGCATTAGCCTTGAGAACCAGGTGTTGTTGAGTTGCATTAACTACGGTTTTCGGAGTTTTTTTTAGTATTCGGCATGTTTAAATGTAACAGATGACTATTGGGACTAATAACTCGTGATTGAGATAAAAAGTTTCACTGATAGTGGGATATTTAAGCAAAATAAATGGTGATGGCACCGGAGCCACGAACTTAAGCAGCCATCTTCCTCGACGTCCAACTCCTCCCTCGTAGTAAGGTTGATTTATGTTCACTTATTCTATTATATATATTCACAGCTAGTTATATTCCCCGTACAGTCTATCCGGCCTTTATAGTGCGATGTATATTTCAACAGATGGAGAGACTTCTCAAAAACGCTTCAACACCCCCTTACGCGATGTGTTTTTTTTTACATATAACTCAACTTCGGTTCCTATGAGCCTCGGAATTGTTATTCTGATTAGTCATGGATGGAGACTCGATACTACCACTTGACTTCCCCAGCAAGTATAGCCGTAGGGACTCTATACCCTACGTTCAAATACTTCGCTGCTTCACTTTTATCTTATATAACTTTCCTACCTAGCTGAAATATGTATTGTATTTCCTACCGTAAAACTAAAACACTGTGAATGTCTTTGACAACTCTAAAATGTAGTTTATTTTAGCCAATCACAGATCTTTGACAGAAAACAGGCATCTGTTTACCTCTTTCGTTGTCAGGGCCCTGTTGTTTAGTTGTCAAAGATATTCGAGGTGCGGACCCCTGGACCCAATGCGGTCGCTGGTGTTCCTTCTAGACCCTGCTCATCACGTCATCACGTCGGGGTCACCATTTTGTTGGAGCACCACCTAATGGCGGTGGTGGAAGGTTCACCTCTGCTACGCGCCATCCCTTGATGACTGATGAGCTGGTCAATTTATAAAAGAAGGAATTCAAAGCACCAGGATAAAGGTTAAACAATAATCTGTTTTAATGGTAAGAGCAACAATACACAATACAGAGCACTCTGCAACAGTACAAGATACAGAGTACTCCGGGCTCAATTCCTACCACCGTGTGATAAACGTACCACGACAGCCAGTCAGGAAGAGAGCCCCGAATGTAAGAATGTTATAGCCTACATACAAATGCTGTGGGAGGAGTTGTGCCAGTTGCTCCGTCCTAGCTATTTGTTATTGGCCAGTTTCACTTCTGGGCGGGACCCTAGGCAATGAGTCAGCAGTTGTTGACTCCGTCTGATTCGTTCCCTCTCTTTACAGTGTGTGTGTGTGTGTGTGTCTAAATAAGGATGTTTCCTGCCATGCATACCTCCTACTTCATATAGAGTAATTAAGCACACACATATATTTAAGCCAACTACTCCAAAATGTTGTGGCAATTTAGCACAGGCCTCCTCTGAACTTCCTCTAACCTCGAAGTCAGCTCACTTAACAGGAATACATCTATTGATAATACAGAACGACCATTATCCCATGGCCTCTCTAGGAGTCTTGCAGGATATGAATTATCCAATTAACTAAGTCTGCCCACAAGCGCACATACATTTTCCCCTATGCAGCTACGCACCAACATTTTTATCGTTTCTTAGCTAATGCATGCTGGATATGAACCACTACCTAACAAGACTTTAACTGTATTAGGTCTGAGGAAGCCCCTCTCTTGGAGTTCCTCTGACTTCTTACCAATTCACTTAACATGGGTACATCTGCTGTTAATTTGCATAGACCATTAATAATTAGCAAAGAGACTCCCGGGCCTCTTCTACTGACTTTCTGAAAAATACTCATCAACGGGTAATCATTTTACTCAAGGCAGAAATCACAGGTTGTACTGTACCTTACCTACTCACAAATAGCCAAAAAAACACCTTTTGATTATAACACAAAAGTGGAAGAAAAGACCATTTGCGCTAATCTACTTCTACTAAAAATGAGACATCATTATAGGAATATTAATATAAAAAACCTCTATATATTTAAGAGGAACAAATTGACTCGTCCATTCAAGTTTAACACATATGAATATATAAAAACACACATATATTATTGATAACATAATTCAACACACTTCTTATATATCAGGTGACATTAAAAATGAATATACCATAAATACGCTGTATTAAACTTTCTGCTATAACACATTACTTTACTATTCATTTTGACTATGTATCCATTATTTTTAAACATGTTTGAGGCTGTGTTCTGACCATGGAATAATGTGTGCTCTGTTGATTGTTCTGTGACTGCAGGTGCATGTTTAAAACCATAATGAAGGTGATTCATATATGGTTGAGGTTTAATAGGGTTCACTAAACAGTCAATAACAGAACAGAAAGCCTTTCTCTCTGTTGTGAAACATTTATTTGTACTTTGAGCGTGTGCATGTGCAAATCATACTGAAAACACGGATATTAACAAGCTTACATAAATATATTTACAATAACAATCATATACAGCCGCTTCAATGACACATAATTGAAGGCTATAGAGAGGTGCTTCCTTGTGTCTCAGTGTGTTTTAAATACATGTTTCCCCTCACCTAACCAGGGTGTTTCTTTAGTGTGTGTGTGTGTGTGTGTGTGGATACGATCCATCATTCAGCTTTACGTACAGGCTCTCTTGGCTGGTTTTGAACAAAACAGGAAAAATACAAAATAAAATGTAAAAAAAAATTGAATATGACATTAGAAATCAAATATACAAGGAAAAATAACGATAAAAATTATTGTATTTTCTTTGAGAAAAAATATGAAAATCTAAGAAAATATATTTTATATTTCCCGAGATTAAAGAGAAAACAATTCGGGGAAAAAAGTGGATATTCTTTGCGATTTAAGACGTAAATTAATGAAATAATATTTGGATACAGTCTGAAAGTAAAGACACAAATGCAGACCAAAGACGTACATTTACGAGCCAGGGTTTCCGCTAGGATTTTTTCTCGCCGGTCAAATGTCCGAACAGAATTTATTTTACCGGACACATTTGAAACTTACCGGTCATGTTTCAATAATAATAATAATAATAATTGTGTAGCAGAGTTTCCGTTAGCAGGTAATTACCGGACTAGGACCGGATATGCTGATGTTTAAAACTCAGTTAATGGGAGTCATTTTTATATTGCTTCAGTTTATAATCGTAACAGATCGAAAAATTCAGATTCATTTTTCAATAAATGATTCCACAAACATCATTATTACATTCAAAGAAACTACTTGTAGTAGATAACGTACATTATTCAAAAGTTTACATTAACTTTGAATAATAACACGGGAGAAACGGATCCTCTCTTTTCCTCTCTCCCTCCCTCTCTCTCCTGACAGCCTGTCAGTTTCTCATGCAACGCGCTAAACAGTGGGCGGGGCTTCAGGTCAGACTCAGCAGCTGATCTGATCTCTCTCTCGCGTCCGGTTACACTTCACTCGCGTTTATGTCCATATCGATCAGATCCAGCTCTCCTGATCGGCCTATAGAGAGCACAGATCAAGCTATTAAGAGTGAATATCGGTCGATAATGATCGGCGGCCAATCGATCGGAGCATCGGACATTTTGATCGGCAGATTTTGAATTTACCGGTTTTTATTCAATTTGACCAGCTAAAAACCGGTAAATACCGGCTAACGGAAACCCTGTTACGAGCATAAAATAGCATATTCTCTGAAATAAAAACACAAGTATCCCAGAAGAAAAAACATACCAATTATATACAAACAAAAAACTTTTAAAATAAGTTTCATACAAATCGAGCACGGCCATATAACATTACCAGCCACAATACTGATGTTTCGAAGAGTCATGAAATAAGATGTTCTAAAAGAAACACTTTGTTATATACAGTTAGCTCTTCATCACGACCACCTTCAATCTGCATTTACAACATACACTGTATTTACAAAGAAGTTAACAAATGCATTTCTCAAGACACTTAAGAAAAATGCAAAATAAATATAAGACGGGCAGGTAAGATGTGAAAATAGAACACGATTCTACGAAAACTGCCTCCACCGTACTGCAGGCTTGGATCGTATCAAAGACACATTTTATCCGTGTGGTCAGTGCCCGTTCCCACCCTCTGACAGGATGCGGCTGGGCTCCGTGAACCTGGCCGTGGCGATGTAGAAGAGGGCGGGGCAGGGCACCAGGGCCAACAGCGGCAGGTCCTGCTCCAGCTTGTCCAATCGGGAGATAGAGATGATGCCGTACGCGTGGAGCAGCCAATGGCTGAACAGCACCACCAGACGCTTCTTCTTGGCAATCAGGTTCTTAAAGGACTGCACACAAACACACACACACATTAGGTTTGCATTCATCCTGAGTGCTTTTTTTTACTGTTTATAACAGAGATGTGCAGGAATGAGTCCTCAAACATGGAAGTGAGTTGGTCTTAAACTTCCCATTCCCTTGTCTCGAAGACAACATTTTTTTAATGAGTTTTTGGTTATATTCCCGAAATATCACTGTTTTATAAAAGACAACAATGTAGCTTTTTTTTGCCCACTGAGGTAATGACTTCTAGCAACACAGTGGTGCAGGAATGAGTTGTAAAAAAGGGAAATGAGTCTGCATTTGATCACTTCCAGCTCACTTTTTGTTTTCTGTTTAAAGGCCTTAAATTAGGTCTGTGGTTTTGCACTTCCCCTGTTAAGCCCTGAGCCTGTTTTTCAGGTCTCCGGCTCGAAAATGACATTCCCAGAACAAATGACCATATCTTCCCTTCTGAAAGGGTTCAATTAATAATCTTTTTCTCAAAGCAAGGTTACACCTGTGAGTTTGATGTAGAAGTGTCAGAATCAATATAGATGTTTTTATTTTAAAGTAAATTCAGATTTAACAGAGTAAAACAATTTAAATTATTGTGTACATCCAAAAAAACATTACTTACATTACTTATAGTGAAAACCACCCTTGAATCATGGGATGGTAGACTAAAAGCTTTAGGAATCCAAACTACAACATATAATAAATACCCTGTATCAAGATTGATGCAAAACAAGTGACATTTGACCTTTTTAGAGAGATTTAGCACAGAAAAAACACTTCTGGGGTCATTTGGGTGGATTTGACCTATCTCTGGCCCCCCTTGCTCGATTTTGCTGATTGACATCTCTTTTTAACCGTCAGAGCCAATGGAATCGAGGGGAGGTTCCACATACACACACATTACCAAAAAAGGAGTGAGAGTGGCGCGTAGCCAAAACCGGAAGCTGCGATAACTCTGGTGGCTACCATTAGCAGCTAACATTTATTCTCCGATTTTTACATAAAAATGGAATTATGGATTATCAATAATTTTTTCAAAGTGACAGCATTGCATTAACCTATGGATTAACCTTCAGCAGCGTTTTTATCGTTTTAATGCCATTGAACGCGACTTTTGATCAGAATAACAGCTACGGTGAGACGATCTCCCGTGTTTGCTCCGTAATGCTACGTGTCTGTGTTTGCTTCCCCTGTCGCGAGTTCTGATCGCTCAGTGATGATACTAATACCTACATCAGAGGTGCCCAGTACGTCGCAGGCGGTCGACCGCGGGGGCAATGCTGGTAGATCGCGAGTCATTCGTAAAAATAAAAAATCCAGCTCCGTTAAAATAGACAAAACAGGTTTTGATGTGAAATATTATGCATTTAATTAAAATAAAAAGCAATGTTAGTTTTGTTCACAATTTGTTAAGTTAATTTAATAATATATGTATTTTTGAATCAAGTATTCATCTTTATTGTCTTCATTGTTAGTTTCCACATGCCTAAAACAACCTCAAGCTAAATCTAAAAGTTGATGGCTAAATAAGAGCGTTTGAGAAATTGTGCAAGGCATACAGTAATAGTCCGAATAGTCCATTAATCGTTTCATTAATCGATAGATTAATCGATTATCAAATTAGTCGTTTGTTGCAGCCCTATTATCCCATGTATAAATAAAACGTGTTATTCAGCAACCCTTGCCATTTGGGATTTTATTTTTGGTTGGTAGACCTCGGTGAGCTGGTCATTTCAAAAGTAGCTCACCAGCCAAAAAAGTGTGGGCACCCCTGACCTACATAATCTGTGGAATCTCAGCTTTAATCGGATATATTGTATGTGCAGTTACGATAAGTATCTTTACCTTGAGTTCTGTGCTAAGTGCGTTAGCATTTTTTCACTCAGGGGTCATTTAGACGCTTCTTATGAGACTTTTGTTTTGGTAAAAATGGTTTGTATCGTCAGTTAGCGGAGTTTCTTCCCGTTAATCTGGTATGACACATTAATACGTTTTTAAATATTAAGAAGCCCTGAGACACAGTTTCGTGAAAGAAAAAAAACTCGCAGCCCCCTCCACAGGGGGCTCTCGGGCTAAACAGGTTAAGAGATGTTCACGTTTCGGTGTACAACAAGAAAATACATATCAGAAACCCACACAGAGCAGTGAGTGTCGTTACCTGAATCTCAGAGGCGGACATGTACACAGCCAGCGTGACCAGGGACAGCACCAGTATGATGTAGGGGAAGGCGTAGTCTGAAACACACAAACTGTCACGCACAGCTCAACACACACTACTGAGTATTTGTATGTCCCCTCAGTACTCACAGAGCAGCCCTCCGCCCACCGCCTGCAGCACGGTGAGGATGGGGAAGAAGTAGAGAGCAGCGTAGATGCTCTTGAAGCGATCCGATTTGCCCAGTCCACACGCTATCTTCTTCACCAGCAGAGGGCGCAGCAGCATCATCAGCACCAAGCAGAAGGCGTAGTAGATCAACACTATGGTGTAGCTGAGGACCAGAAACACACAATAAACTACAGGGTACATGACAGAAAGCAACAACACAGAGTTTCTATACAATTACTGTTAGGACATAAGTCAAATCAAAGTAAATAAATATCAGATTTTATTGCTACGAAAAAGGAATTTGCTTTGAAAAAAAGGAAAATAAGAAGCTATGGTACCATGAAATATAAATAAACAGAAAAGTAATTCAAACAAGGCTTAAAAATATATAGTTTATCAGCATTTCAAGTGGGAGAGATGTGCAGTTTTAAAAGAGATATCTGAATAGCTGAACTTAACACAAATGGAGTGACATATAACAGTTTAAACTCTTGAATCAGAGAAACCAGAGCCCAGTCCGCTCTGATTGGTTAGCTGGCTGGCTCTGTTGTGATTGGTCAACCACTTAAGGCGAGACACCCCAGGTGAATAGGGTAATTTTTTTAACTTAAAGGTTTCAGCTAGACATTTCTCCAGTTAACTACTTACAATAAGGCAATTGTTTTTTGTATTACAAGTTTTCTGAAATAGCATGTTTAAATATGCAAATTACCCATTATCTCATTAAATATGCACATATTTTAACACATTTCAGGAATCGAAATCTGAACTTTGGATAAAGCCAGGTTCAAAATTCTTGTTTCTTTTTGTAGTCATATTAGTATCTAAGGCTTTTACAGAAGGGATATTGGATATCTCTTTTATCACTCCAGAAAATACTGTCAACAGCCCTAAAATATCAATTTTCGCCATGTTTTTAGGTATACAATGTTATATAATTCAGGCTATGAATGATATATGAACAAACCCCTCGGTAAAAGCCTTCATAATATTGATAGGAATATAACTGGAAGGTTTGGTGTATGTACGTGCTACTGAAGTTGAAATTTCAAACTCAGAGTAGGAGAAAAAACTCATTTTGAGAAAACAACCTTTAAAGATTGCAGTGAGGCGCTAGCTAAACCCTCCTGTTCTTTGGATGATAGCTTGCGCCTCGACGCACTCCGTGAAGGTATTTCATGTTCGGGGTCATTCCTTTTTTGTATAATCTTGCTTCGTGCAAGTGACAAGTGTTGTCGTCTTCTCTGTGAACGTTTTTTTCGCCGTTCTTTTGCCATTTTGAGATTTCAATTTCTAGCGGAAAGCTAACCAGGAAGTGTTTTAGCACACCACGTGACGCATCTGAACGAATCACGTTGTCAGAAATTGACACCAGCCAATGAGATTTCGTTTCTTGGTTTAAGACCCATTTGTGCTTTCACGATTGGTTGCTGATACAAAGGAAATGACCATATTTGGATCTGATGAGATTGTGCAGGAGAGACACAGCTTTCCAACGATATCTCTGTTGGCATGGTGCACACAGCGGTCGCGGTACTTTATGTTACGTTAGAATGCTAACTTTTGGTGAATTTAGGAGAAATCTACAGACGCAAATAGACAAACTATTGTAAAATAAACACTTAAATGTGTATTTTGTACGTTTTCCTTCCAAAAGCCTGAAAGAAAACATGTTATAGAATCAAAATAGCACAAAATCTCAAAATTGACCAGTACTTGAAAAACGATGTTTTTGCCTGCCGTGTCTCGCCTTAAGAAATGTCCTGCTGCCAATCACGCATGATGCACTAGTCAATAGAAGCGCGAGTGTTACTTTTTACTAATTTCAAATGTCAATAATATATTTGAATGATATATATTTATCTCTTTCAAAATAGTTATAAATAACGAAAGAAACATCAAAATAACATCCGATTTCTACGTCAGCCCAGGCACAACATTCACACTCCAAAAAGAAGGTTTACATTTGTGATGTGTTATTTATTTTATTCACTCAACGGTTCCTATTCCTTTTTGCAAGACCTTTTTTAAGAGAGTTGAATCCATAAAGATGTATCCACTGATGTAGTTAGTGAACCAAATGCAGTTCAAACTATTTGTGGGTGTACATTGTGTCTGTGGGATAACCCAGTGCAGTGATCACTCACAGCGGGTACACGGCCTCCTGGGTGCAGTGCAGGGTGTTGACGTAGTCGGGGCTGGGGTTGTACAGCATGGTGTACCAGTCGGACAGCATCTGGACCCTGCAGGAGTGGATGCGAACCTGCCCCACCGGCTCCGTCACCAGCAGAGTGACCACGGCCGACACGCTGCACTCCAACATGGCTGTGATGTGCTGCAGCAGCGCACTGGAACTGGACCACACACAGTTATCATGGTGGTCTGTTTCACTTCCTGATTGTATTCAAAATGAAATGGTGAAAATGCGTTTCCTGTAGTTTATATCAAGTACTGAATTAGCCTTTATGAAACCAGGTTTGCTGAAAACCTGCCTGCTTGCCTGAAGGTGACTTCAATGACTGATACAGTAAGTGGCTGTGTGTGCTGCTGATCTGGCTTTACACTAAACTCCTCTAATGTGTCCAACAATGACAAACCATAGCAAAGATTTTGTTTTTTAAACTCAATGTGGTACTAATAATACAGACGCATCTCTTCTGAAGGAACGGTACTTCTCCACAGTTTGGCTTTGAATCACTTTAATGCACAAATGATGTGCACACACAAAGATGTGAAGTCTGAAGCTAAATGGAGTTGGCCAGAAGTCCTACTGGTTTAGTTAGTTACCACAGACTGGTAGTCTTATTTAGTGTCTTGTGAGACCTTCAGTCAGGCACAGGTCACACTGTAAATGTGCACTCACATATTCAACAAACTGCTAATTCACGTTGGCCTTTGTCCCCCAAGAATAGAAGGGTACTGTACCCATCAATGCATCGATCGTCAGAGAAGAACCTTGTGTAACGAGTCGCTGCATAGCTCACTTGGTACAGCTGGCCGTTCCAATCAGGCCTGGGGTCCCTCTATGCGTGCAATCCCTTTTATGTCCCCTTCTCAAATCTATCTCTCTAATAACGGTTAAACTGGCCCAAATATAATAATAATAATAACAACAACAACAACAACAACAATAATAATAATAAAGACACTGGCGGCCCAATAATAGGTTTGAAAAAAGCGAACATCTTCTATAATTCCATTCTATTTGACTATAGCTTTGCATCATGGTCCTAACAATAAGGTAAATGTCACAATTATGACCAGCTTGCTGTACATGATCCTTGACTCTGTGTGTGTGTGTGTGTGTGTGTGTGTGTGTGTGTGTGTGTGTGTGTGTGTGTGTGTGTGTGTGTGTGTGTGTGTGTGTGTGTGTGTGTGTGTGTGTGTGTGTGTGTGTGTGTGTGTGTGTGTGTGTGTGTGTGTGTGTGTGTGTTCACCTCTTCTTCCCAGAGTACCACTCGATGAAGAACCAGTGCAGCACTAGAGGCAACATGGCCATGAAGCCCAGGTAGAGCCAGTCGTAGAGCTCGGGGGCCTCGGTGCAGCGCTCACACACATTCTGGAGGTTAGTCCGCTCTCCACGGGGACATACCTGCAGGACACGCAGAGACGGCATGCTCAGAAACAACAGAAGCCCTGCAAGCCCCCAACAACATGTATGCATTTCACTGTGTTGTGTGCCTGTAGGTCAGGGTGTGCAAACTGTTTCCACTGAGGGCCACATATAGAAAAACATACCAAAGGCTGGGCCCCTCCCCAGAGAGGAGGTATACTGCCTCATAAATTAAGTTAGAAATGAGCTAAATGATGCTTGATACTTGAATTGACTTTAAGAAACAAACAGCCTCCATCATAGCTCTCCTGAGGGTTTACAAAACCTGTTCGCAGCTCATCCCTTAAAACAGAGGCCTCAGATTGATTATAATGAGGGGAAATATGAAGGGTCTATTTCAAGCTTACTATATAAATAAGTTATTGGGCATTTTGATCAACTAAGATTGACTGACTTTATCTGAAACTACGCTTATTAACACATGAATACTACTGTGTAATATATGTTTACATATATATTCAAGAAGTACAATATAAGAAAAGCACAGGTTTTATGTTTGGGCCACATTCTATTATACTTTTAAAATTTGCTGCGGGCCAATTAAAAATAGACGAAAGGCCGCAGTTGGCCCCCGGGCCGTAGTTTGGGCACCCCTGCTCAAGATGAATTGTTAGCCTGCCATATAACCACAGTGTCCACAGTTCCATTACAGCTGTGGGGCCTTTGTTGCATCTCATGTGACATGAAGCGTAAAATGAAAAGTAATAATAATAATTCTAGATTATTTATTATTATTTTTTGTGGCACTTTTCTTTGTACTCAAATTTAAACATTTCATCCAAAGAGGTATTTTACTTTTGTCGATTGGAATGATAGGTGCATGTGCTTAGCAAAAAAATGACATCCTGCAGAGTGCCGCTGTATCTCATATGTATGCTATGTTTATTGGCTTATTGAATTAACAAATGAATTATATATATTTAGCTAGGTCTTAGAAATGGTGAGGTGCAAGTATGTGCAGTAACACAGCATTAACATTGATCTTAAAATGTTTTTAGATATATGTCCCTCTGTCTACAGTGAAGCACCTCATCTGAGCAGACGGGACAACAACCTGAAAGCTTCACCAACATTACAACAGCACCGGCTATGGTGCGTTGCGCATTCATGAATGACAACCAATGTTACCCCCGTTACCCAGCAGCAGACACACTCTGATGGTCAGTACTCACACCACACTCCCCCTCCACCGACCCATTGATCAGCATCCGGCCACAGTACAGGCCCGGGCACGTGGAACTCATGGCCACAGCTGCAAGGAAACACAAACTGCCTTGAGTACAACCGTTTCACAGCACAATCCCTCTGATAATGGCTACGTGACATTCAGAGGTGGAAGAAGTACTCAGATCTTGTACTTGAGTAAAAGTAGAAGAGTGTAGGAATACTTTGTTACAGTAAAAGTCCTGCATTGTAAATGTTACTCAAGTAAAATAACAAAAGTATTGACATCAACATATACTTCAAGTAGCTAAAGTAAAAGTAGTCAATGTGCAGATTGGTCCATTTCAGAATAATATATATGATATGTTTTATAATGATTGATCATGAAAGTGTTCTCAAAGCTGGTAAAGGTGCAGCTAGTTTGAAGGACTTTGTATACTGCAGGGTAGCTTGTGAATTTACTCCAGGTGGAACTAAAGTCTGATTTAACACTTGATTATATTTCACATCATTCATCCACATCTATGAAGTAACTAAAGGTATTAAATACATGTAGTGGAGCAAAAGTACAAAGTAGCATACATGGAAATACTCAAAATTGTACTTATGTACAGTACTTCAATAAATGTACTTAGTTACTTTACTCCACTGGTTACGTTACGGTTTCAAACCTAGTTCCAAGATAACTGTAGGTGTTTAAACTGCCATGCACTTATTTATCGGTTCATTTGAATGAAGAGCTCTCTATCATACATCTGGTGTCTGTGCAGTGTTTTTAGCTAGCATAGCTCACAGCTAGCTTAGCTAAAGGTAGTAAAACCACACTATGACGGTACGGTCAAGCTACCCTAACAAGCTAACTGTCATCAGATGAAAGGGGGAAATAAACCCAAATTTAACTTACACATTGTCTCGCCGAAAATGAGTCAAAAACTGGTTTTCCGTCTCAGTGCTGTCGTATTTTCATTTAGCTGACACCCAAACCGGAAGAGGACGGACACATCTTCTTCTTCTTTGGTGTTTTGCCTGGGTATGATGCTTTGCTGCCCCCCTCTGGGACAAATCTATTACTGCGCCATATTCATTTTGGACCAGTCAGAGGTGGAAGAAGTATTCAGATTATTAAGTAAAAGTAGCAATACTACAGTGTAGGAATACTATATTACAAGTACAATTCCTGTATTAAAAGTCCCATCATATGCTTTTCTAGTTATTACCCGTCCCCTTGTGTGTTATGTAGCTTTTTCTGCATGTAAACGATCTGCAGAGTCACACACCCTCAAAGCAGAAGCAGACCCGGCCAGGCCCTCCCATTTGACATTCCTGCCCTCCCCCAATAAACACGTTTTATTTTATTTATAATTAAAAAAAAACTGTGAATTTTAAAGATGGGATTTTTCTTTTTCCATTTTTTTCTTCCGGGGCCTATTGACGTCACGAAGTCCAAATGGACCAATTTGCACACACACACACACACACACACACACACACACACACACACACACACACACACACACACACACACACACACACACACAGCCTGAGCTCCGCGTTGCTCTGCCAGCCAGGAAACGACACCAGTAATCCAGCTCACAGTGTCCGCTGCAGCGAGCCCCGCAACGTCCCGCCAACATGGCACCCAGACCCCACGCAGCATTCTCATCTGTTTGTCATTACTGGTGTCATTTTCTGGTTGCTAACAAACGCCATTATAAAACATAAACACTGATATTCAGCTGTAACGGTGGTTGAGTAATCAAAACACAGTGGGCGAGCTGACCAATCGCAACGGGGGGGGGAGCTCCAACAAGGCGTGTAGGACAGAGAGTGAATACACATACTATACAGAGATGCTGTATGAGAAACCAATGTGAGTTTGGAAAATTGCACAGTTTAAATCTATTAGTAGACCTCAACAATGGAAATATGATCAGTAGAAATGGCCATGGCATGAGACCTTTAAAATGAAGTCTGAGTATGAAATATATCTCAAATAATGTATGCACTGTCATTTCCCCACGTAAACATAACAGTCTGCTTCCTCCTTGGCGCACCGGTAACTTTCTCTCTGTTTTTGTTTTGTTTTTTTCATGTCCCTTTAGGGGCTCCGTAGAAATGGGATAATATCCAACTTATGATTTTTCACGGCACACTGATTGAAAATCAGTGCTCGAGCCTAGAGTCTGGATATCATCGTGGTCCAGCAGGTTGAAAAGACAGACACACGATGGATGAGGATGGAGATCCTCTGTGTGTGGGCCTTCAGCTCCTGCAGAGGAACCTCCGAACTGCTGCACCCTGTTCCTGCGCGTTGATGCTGAGTATACATCTTGTTCAACTGTATCTTTGGCAAACACCTTATAATGTCAGTTTACAGGGACATAGATGCAAAAATCTATCACCAGTTACCATGGCAACTGCATTAATACGTCACAACATGAAGCTGTGAGCACGTTCATATAGGGGGCGTGGTTTCAGTGAGAGACTGCTGCCGAGGAGCTCGTGCAGAATCGCGTCCACACCTGGGGTTTGTGCAGCTGGCCTGCTCTGGTTTCGGGCTGTTATTCACGCAGAAATGTTGGAGTAGAAGAAGAAAGCAACAGGGTGGGGGTTGTTTTTTTTGGAAAAGGAACCCGACTGGCTTTGTTCTCCTCTCCTCACAAAAGAAGATCCCAGGTGTACAGTGCGAACATGGTGCCATGAATGCCCCGCGGCTGAAGGAAAACAGGCGTCTGATGGAGAGGCTGCATTGTGGTGCGTTTAAGGACCGCACTGTGGAAGGAAATGAACAAAACCCGAGGTAACAGGAGAAGAAAGGAATCAACAATCCACTGCCGAATAACGATCGTTTATGCAAGTTGGGCAAGAATTCTTAAAAAATGTAAATACGCCATTTTTTATCAGAATGTAATCAAATAACTTCCGGGTAAGTTATTAATGGCTTTTGCGAAGTGAGTTGATCGTTTGCTGTTGTAACACTGGCCTCTTGTATGTAGACTATAGGGTTCTAAATACTGATAAAGCCTTCATCCAATGCATTGTAATGTGCTACAACATGGCAGTATCTTACACTGGATGTCTTTTATAATATGTTATACAAATGAAATAAACAAATCACAACATTTGGTCAAATATGTGTTGTACACGTGTTATGTAAACAAATAGACCTATTTTTCAAAAAAAAAAAAAAAATTAAAGCAACACAAGAGACTTCAAAAAGCACATGTGGCCTAAATGTTGATAACCCAACAATTACATTATATCAGAATGGTATTCTAGATCAGTGGTTCTCAACTGGTCAGGCCTCGGGACCCACTTTTTCCTTTGTCAATGAATCGTGACCCAACATTTTGAACCGCTCAAATCTATTCAACAAAAAGTCGTGCTGTAATATATATATACGCTTTGCAGCATACAATATTAATTAAAGTGAAGTACAGTGCATATATCCCTTATATCCATTCACTGAAGTATGCTTTTAAAAAAGGTTTAATCAAATTATGGAATCAAAGCTGAACTGTATCACATAAAAAGGCACACATGCTAAAAACCCAACCCCCAGGAGATTTTTAGAAATACTAACATATTCTGGTACACTCTGAGAACAAAATAAATACAGTACATTTTTTTCCCTCAATTTCTTTTCCCTTCACTCACCCATTTGGACCCACTCCAAACGGGTCCTCGACCCACCAGTTGAAAACCACTGTTCTAGATGATAATGTATCTGCTAAATGTGTATGCATTTTTATGATGGGCCCCTTTGGATCCAGGGTCTGGGGACTTCATGGCGTACAAGGTGCATGGCCAGTAGTGTTTGTAATAACGAAGCATCATTGTAATACTCACAGAGCAACTGCCTGTTTTCACCAGTGGTGTAAAAACATTTGGCCATAGTAAAAAAAAGGAGCCGATGTTTTTCTCTAGATGGATTTTTGTTTTACTGCCGTTATAAACTAATACATCCCATAAACTGTACTATGAAGGTTCAGTTGTGTGTATGTACACAGATTTGAATTGTCTTTTCTTTTTCTCCTGAGATAATGCTAACTGAAAATGTACAAATGGATAAGGAGGAGTTATCAGCAGCTACGTTGGAATCCATGAAAGCACCACAGAGCGGCTGTAGTGTGAAGGGATGTGTGTGAGACCACACAGGACTTCTGTTGTGTTGTTCGTGTGCTTCATCGATGGATTGGTCTGCTAGCTCGGCCCTGCTGGGGGGTGGCAGCAACTACACCGCTGCCCCCCCGGGTCCGAGCTTCATCCACCAGCTGAACACCGCCTCACCTGTGGTGCCAAGGTGAGTCCCTCTGTCACCACCTTCACATCTTTGCATGTGAGTGGTAACTGGTTGGAGTAAGTTGTAGTTAGCAAGTTACCCACAATTTCCACTAATCCTTAAAAAAGGAATACTGTAGCTAGTACAACGTCCTGCACCTGTAGCGTCCATACGCCCTTACCTGGAGCTGCAGTCGCTTTAAGGTGACACAAACACTTTTTTTTATACCTGAAATGTAGAGTGGACTGAGATAAGAAAAAAAAATCAGCTGACAATGTCAGTCGTGTCATAAAAAAAATATCTCGAATTTTTGGCAATTGAACCATCAGGGTATGAAAAATAAGGTAATACCAAATTCATGGCATTATGGTAAATAAAGGTAGTGTGATGATTTTTTATTATTTCGGAATACATAACACTCACCCTTTCTTTCTTTCATTCATTTAATGTAAGTCTTGACACAAATACCTACTATAATAGGTTAACCTTTTTTCTTTAGTACTTTAGTGTTAAGATCCATGTGTATCATAGTCCCTTGAACACGAACATTACACATTACATCAAAGAGGCCCTATTATGCTTTTTGGGGTTTTCCCTCCTGTAGTGTGTTCTATAGGTTTCTGTGCATGTCAATGGTCTACAAAGGCTGAAATCCCTGTGTTCCCTTCTCATAAATCAAACGGATGTGTAACAGCGTGGTCTGATCTGATCTGCTACATAGGAATCTGACACAGCCTGTTTTTAAAGTTCTTATTTGAATAGTTGTGCTGTCACTGACCACCGTTTCCTCTGGTTAGAGACACATTTAGCTGTTACAGCTGAATATGCCCAGTGCTGTCCCCGCCCCCCCCAGTAGCTTTGCAGCGGTCAAATATGCCTAAACGCTCCGGTGCAGCAGCAGAAGGGGGAGGCCTCCCCCTCAGCATGGGGTTTTATACGCCCAATTCCAAACCGACCCTACACCCTCCAACTCTGGGACAAAGTGAACTCTGTTTCTTGTCACACCCTCAGCTGAATGAGGCTCCTTATTTAAGGTGGAGGGTGTAAACCGGTGTAAACACAGCAGCAAGTGTGTGAGGACCCCCCCCCCCCCCTCTCTCTGGCAGAAGCAGGAACTGTCGTAACTTTTACATAAATGTGAAATACATGAACTGCACTGTGTTGACCAAAAATGATGTCTAAAACTGTGACTAGGGCATTAACAGAATAGCTCAAAGAGTAAGGTAACTCCAGCGTTATGCTCCCCTGTATCACACTGTATCATACTGATATCATGCCTTGATACTGTTTTATTGATGAGATTTGGAAAAACTCACATCCAATGTCTGATAATATGCATATTCTTATGAAGATCACATGATTTTTTAAGTTTCAATCACAGGTTTGCCTATTTATTACATTAAGTTACTGTATACCACATTCACAATTTGAGAGCTGCTTTTGTCAAATAACCTTGTTATTTGACAAAAACATGCATATATGCAAGGTCAATTGTTTAAAGTAGTATTGCTTTGCTATTGGTACAAAAACTATACTCTTTAATACATTGGTTTTAAACCAGTATTTTCCCTTGTAATGTATGGTTTTGTATTTTGAACCAATGGTTAGACTGATAAAATGTATGCTATGGAACCATATTTATGATATTTGGTTAGTGTTGGTGTTTTTAGCTTTGAATATTTATGCATAAAACATGAACTCTCACCAATTCTAGATGCACTAGTAATATTTTAGTAAATACTTATTGTTGAGTGTCTGGGCCCCTATTCTTAAGCTTTAGATCATTTATTGGGATGTCCTTTTCACATATCTCCATTATCTCCTATGATTGTATTGTATTTTTTACTTTTTCATATTCCTGAGGTATTTCATAAAGTTCTGTAAGTAAATGTAGGACCATACTGTTTCCAGACTGCAGATTGTGCAATGATTTAAGCCTCTTTCTTTCTTTCTTTTGGTCCTTAAGGGTTGTTTCCATAGTGACCAGCCTAGTGACCGCCATCACGGAGGCTACAGTGGGAAACACAGGAAACACGTCCACATTTGGCGGACTGAGAGGGGGCGAGCTGAGCGCGGCGTCGCCCCCGTCGGTGCTGAGCGCGGTGGAGAGTAACTCGGTCCTGCAGGGCGTCGCCGTGGCCACACAGGCCCTGGTGCTGCTCTGCATCTTCCTCCTTTCCAGCCTCGGAAACTCGGCGGTGGTCATCGTCATCATCAAACACAGACAGCTCCGGACGGTGACCAACGCCTTCATCATGTCGCTGTCGCTTTCCGACTTCCTCACCGCCGTCCTGTGTCTGCCCTTCTCTTTCGTCATGCTCTTCAGTAAGGACGGTACCTGGATGTTCGGTGACCGTTTCTGCGTGGCCAATGGATTTTTCAACACCTGCTTTGGCATCACCTCGACCCTGACTATGACTTTGATTTCCTTCGACAGGTACTACGCCATCGTCAGACAGCCCCAGGCTAAAATCGGCCGCCAGAAAGCCACCCAGTTGTTGATAGCTGTGTGGCTAGCTGCGGTCATTTTCTCCCTGCCTTGGTATCTGTTGGTCCGTAACCCTCCGGAAATCCATAAGCGGGGTTTCTACCACTGTATGTATGTGTTCCACTCCGGGACCTCACGCATGGGGACTACATATAGCATCTGCCTTATCGTCGTGTGTTACTTACTGCCCTTCTCCCTCATGTGTTTTTGTCATTATAACATCTGTAAGACGGTTCGTCTCTCTGAGATCCGAGTCAGGCCCGTCACCACGTATGCGTACTTGCTACGATTTTACAGTGAGATGCGAACAGCCACCACAGTCCTCATTATGATTGTTTTTATAATTTTTTGTTGGGGTCCATACTGTTTAATGGGGTTGGTTACAGCATTGGGAGACTACACATTCAACCCTGCGATGGACACAGTGGCTATCTGGCTAGCCTGGGCAAACGGAGCCATCAACCCCCTGATCTACGCCCTGAGGAACCCCAATATATCCATGCTAATGGGGCGGAGCAGAGAGGAGGGCTATCGGACCAGAAATATTGGTTCATACCTTTCCAACCAAACGCAGAACCGCGATGCTCGGATTAACCAAGCGGAAAGGATAAGGGACCGCTACGTGACTCGTATAGGGGTGAATAACAACAGCCGATTGTCCAGCTCGAGTCCTGCTAAAGGAGGCGAAGTGGCGATGTGGGCATGTAAAAACCCCGCTGTGTTCTTCTGCAGGGACGCTCAGCCCGACACGGCCACACTCGCCAACTCTGACAGTGCTCCGAAGATGAAGACGGCTGACACCAGCCTGTGACATTCTGAGAGAATCATTGTTTTCTCTGATCTGTATTTGCTGCTGCCACCAGTTTGTGGCAAGTTAGGAAATACCTGATAGTATTTATGTGTATTCAGTACACACACTCGGAAATTTTTAGGACTCAATCCACCGTTTGATCAGATTTTGTTCTAGGAATCAAAAGGATTATTTTAGCTCTTCATGTATTACTATTATATTATGTTACACTGTGTGAAGACAAAGGTCAGGACTGTGAACACTCTATTTTGACTTATTTTATACAAGAACGTGTGGAATTCCCTCATTGATAAAGCATGGAGCGAAATGCAAAGCATTCGTGTTAAAAACATGACAAGCTTGTTATTGTGTTACAAAAGTCTTTGTGTAATTTCGTATGTAATTCAAAAGCTAGGTATTTCACATTTGAAAGAACCACAGTGAATTTCATCCACAAACCCGGGACAGCAGGTGATACTGCAAGCCTTGGTTGTAATTTGCAGTGCTGGGTTAGGGTAAAGGTAAGGGTAAGGGTTATCTCAGATCTCCAAAGCACCTGTCAGTATGTACAGTTACCATTACAGGGACGTGTTCAAACCACCAACTGCTGTCTCTCAAACATCTGGAAACCAGCCTCATCGTAAACCAGTTTATACACTGTTAGAGCAGGGTTATAATGAATAGGATGGTCCAAAAAAACGTAAAGGCAAAGTTCTCAAATGTTTTCCCAAGACCGCTGTAAAGTTCTCGTTCTCTTTATACATCCATGAAGTCGCGCAGAGCTACGTTGGTGTGGAAGTGGGCGTGGTTACATCTCAACTGGGTTTGAAAAATGATAGACGCAACCAGGTCATTATGGTTATGAGGTGGTACTACTGTAGGTTATCTCCCTAACACTAACTAGTTTTCAGTTGCATACATTTAACCCTAGACCCTAGGAACCGTAACTCTAAGAAGTTGTATACCAGAAACTGTGAATATGAGTAGTCATATGTTTGTTTTGGACATGTTATTAAATATTCAAACTCATACCTGCGGATATAATATAAAAATGACTATATTTTTGATTACCCTTGTAATCATGACACGGGACCAGTTAGGGTGCCTCTAATCCCCCACGTCCACTAATGGTAGTACCATTTGAGTTCCGTGTTTAGGCTAGTGCTGGTTCAGAGTTGGGTCAACTTGCAAACCTCTTAAGAACCCGTTAGCTAAAGCCCGAGAGGAGCCACGTCATGACGTCAAGGGGTAAGCTGCCTTTCCTACAAATGCCCGAAAAAATGTCCTGACAATGACGGAATGCGTCCAAGCATTCTTGAAAAAACAGCAATCTTTGTTTTTGCCTTCAGCTATTGCTGAATCTCTTGCAAGTACGAGAACATAGATCCATCCTCTGTGAGCCACTGCTTCACCTTTGCTGCATTCGTCTTTGTTTGTGTCGCTGTTAAATAAAACTTGGGGTTTGTAATTGCTGTTGTTGCTCATGTTAATCACGCCCGAGCCTTTGACCGTGACTTCTGACGCTAGCCTCTTGACGCTAGCCTCTGACGCTAGCCTCTGACGCTAGCCTCTGACCAACCCAGTCTCACGAAATGTATCTATTGATTCGTGTTCACCAACACGATGTCCCCATTTTTTTCATGTCACACAGAACTATTTTAAAAGCAATGTAAATAATAACAAATTAGAAGGAAAAAAAGATTTAGAAAAAAAAACAGATGTCAGTATTCTGACACAGAACGATTTTAGAAGCAATGTATTTCTATTGGTATGTTTCGTGCCTGCACCAAATAATAACAAATTAGAAGGAAATAAAGATTTAAAAAATACAGATTTCAGTATTCTGAGGCTCTGAGCCCCATTTATTTTCCTCGTGGACGGCAAAAAAAGTCCGACATTATACAATTTAAAATAAAAACAATAATTGTGGCTTGATATTGAGTAAGAACATGTTTTTATGAACCACACAGCTTCTCGTCTTCCAAGACCCGACCGGACAAAAAGACGTGGTGCAAGCACGAAACATACTACCAATAGAAATACATTGCTTTTAAAATCGTTCTGTGTGACACGAAAAAAATAGATTGAATTATTTAGTGACTATTACACGACATGCCGTGAGACTGGGTTGCTCTGACGCTAGCCTCTGATGGTAGCCTCTGACGCTAGATTCTTGACGGTAGCCTCTGACTCTTGATGCTGACGCGGCAGAGTTTGGGCTAAAGTAAAACCTGTTTTCGGGGCTTAATGGTGGCGCCTCTGCTCTTAACCAGTCCTGGAACAGCCACAGCGGAAAAGCACTTTACGGAAGTCAGGGTCATAAAGTTTAAAGTTTACAAAGGGAGGACATCAGGGTGGATAAACAATGCCAACAATCGCTTGTTGTAGATGTGAAGCTAAGAGACAACTTTGACTTATTTTAGCTTACATTCTGTTTGTTGCCCACATACTCAACTTACACATTTATTTATCTTTTGCAAAAACCAAACCATGCTGCCATGTAGCTCCAGTGGTAAAAGCTACTGATTTGGATCCATATCAATTTGTTGGATCCATATCAATTTGCTGGATCCATATCAATTTGCTTACAGAACCAACAGATCCGTGGATGACGCTGTCAACCTGGCAATCCATCACACTCTACAACACCTGGAATCCCCCAACACCTACGCCCGCATCTTGTTCCTGGATTTCAGCTCCGCCTTCAACACCATCAACCCGGAAAATAAACTAATGGACATGAACACTGACCCCTGCATCTGTCACTGGATCCACAGCTTCCTCTGGAACAGACAACAACGGGTCAAAATAAATATCTCCACATCTCTCCCTCTGCACCTCAGTAGAATTTTAATTAAACTGAAGTTGAGTTGAGGTTTGCCAGGTTCCACAACTAG
The DNA here is from genome assembly GCA_028583405.1 of Pogonophryne albipinna. NCBI lineage: Eukaryota > Metazoa > Chordata > Actinopteri > Perciformes > Artedidraconidae > Pogonophryne > Pogonophryne albipinna. Next base: position 33,139,422 of record CM053249.1, read on the forward strand.
TGCCCTGGAACAGCTAAATAAATAGTTTCCTGCTCAGATTTGTATGTGTCTGAGTATTTTCAAAAGCACTATATAAAGGAAATGTATTATTTTGTTTTAGGTAAATGGGTACAAAATTGACTACTGTGAAAGTGAGATAAAGTTTTAGAAGCATTTTAGAGCAAACCAAAGAAATAAACATGTCTTTAGGTAAGAAAGGGACTTCATCTGGCTGGAGCGGCAACAACCATCCAAAACAACTATTGTTGTAACTAGAAAATGCATTTCCTGCTGAAAATGCGTGTGAATGCTGTAAACTGTGTACATTTGTTGCTGAATCTAGCTGAAAATGCAGAAAAAGCTGAATATGTTATTAGCTGAATGGTCTCTGTAGCTGCTTTTAGCTACAAAAACCAAGTAAGTGTGTTGCTGAACTCAGCGGAGAAATGCAGAAAAGTGAAATGATTTGAATCAAAATTGTTACAGCTCAAATGCATTGCAATGACTTTGTTGAAAATTTAAACTGGAAGAGTAGGAAAAATAGTGAAGAAGCTTAATATTTAAAAGAAAATGTCTTAAAAGGTATAAACAACAAAATGTATAGCCTCAATGAATGAAGGAGTTAGATATTAAATGTAAGTAGTAGTGAATGAATGTGTATTAAGAAGAGAAAAGAAAGTTAAAAAGGCTTTGAAAAACAGCAGAATATTTTAACTGCAAACTTTTTGAATTAACTTGATGGCGAGTGATCTGTCGCAATGGCAACGGCATTTGATTAAACCTCATAATATGCTTAGATGTGTTGATGGCTGCATCGTTACCAAACCTGTGAAGTTGTGGGCCGTTTGGAGCATTTTCACTGAAGTTATGAGAAAACCGTGTTTCATGGTGAGCATTGTGTTGCCACGGCAACGGAATTTGAAGAAATCTCAAAACTGTCACGTAGATGTCTTCAAGGCTGGACTGTTAGCACACGTGAAGTTTGAGCACTTTTTGACCATTTTCATAGGAGTTATAGCAATATCGTGTTTTATGGCGAGGGATGCATTGCCATGACAACAGCTTTTGAGGAAAACTCACTATTGGCTCAAATACATGTTGAGGGCATTAACCATTATCTGAAGTCTGGTGCTGTTTTGACCCTTTTCATAGGCATTACGACAACATTGTGTGTTTTTTCGCGAGGGATGCTTTCCATGGAAACGGCATATGGTGAGATCTCAGATTTGACGTAGAGCTGTTGAGGCATGGACCGGTGATATACAAGTGAAGATTGGGGGACGATCGGACCGTGTCAATTGGAGTTACAGCGACATCGTGTTTTATGGCGAGGGATGCGTTGCCATGGTAACACCACATCATGTAACATCAGATTTGACGTAAAGCTGTTCAGGGCCACAGTGTTAACCATCATGTGATCTTTGGTGGCGTTCTGAGCATGTCAGTTGGAGTTATGACATCATCGTGTTCCATGACACAGGTGTTTATGTTTGAGACGTTTTGAAACATTTGTGCTTGAGCCCAGAGATCAAAGGTTTCCATGGTGATGTGCAGTAATCAGTGAGAGGAGAGCCTTTCCATTGATCTGAATGAGAGATAAACCTCTTACATGTGAACGTTTTGTTGAAGAACCGTTGCAGATATCGGTGACATTTCAACGCGTGAAGCGTCTCAGGACCCTGACTGATCTCCTGTCTGAGTCTGCTTTTTATATACTTTCGGGTCAATAATGTGGCCTTTTTGGCAGATTAACAAAGGTGTGCGGCTGCTGCTGTGAGGAAAGATCATGCTGAATTTACAATGGGCCTTAATGGAGACATGTTGAAAGTGTTTGTCACTTCATGCCCTCAAGAGGCATTTTGTTTAATTATTTTGCTTAATTTTTTTTATTTTCCAAACTAGGAGAGCTTTTCTTACGTTTTTCTATGTCTCAGGAGCGTAGGGTTTGGGAATTATGGTAAGTTTAAAAAATATATATGAAGGCGAGTTTCAAGCTGTCCCCCACTCTAGCTGTGACATCACGCACTCTAGCCTTAATGAGCTGCGCAATACACACTAATGTTAAAATCTGAAGAAGGCCTCTCTAACAAGCTCCAAACTAAGTTAGATATCTCAAAAAGTGTAAAGGATATAAAAAATCTGAATAAGTTATCGGACGGCAACATATTGGTTGAAATAATAATAAGAAGATTAAAGAGAAAAACAGAAGAACTAATAGTGGACAGCTAATTCCACTAATGATGCGTTTTAACAGCCTCTCACATTGGCCAACCCATTATCATTTACTGTGCAGTATGCAGCTCAACAGGGGAAGGATTCAGGGGCCATGCAGCAGTAAAACTATTTTTCTCATCACTTTGGCTCGCCCCAAACATCTTAATGTATTTATCTTACATTGTGTGTCAACAATAGAGAGATTGTCCCATTTTTTATTTTCAAATGTTACATCTTCATCACGGAAAAAAATAATAATGCTTTATGATTCACTTATTTCTTATGTGTTTGCAAGTTTCTGATTAAAAATGTTTTAATAAAGACAGGGTCTGATGTGTACATGATTTCAGCTTTCAATACAGGCAAGCTACCTGAATATCATTTTATTTTTTGGGGAATCAACAGCTGCGTAAATACACTTTTTTTCCTGAAAATAGTTCCAAAATATATAGTTCTTTCTAGGAAAGTATATGAAAACCAAGACCTAGAGCATAAATGCTTATTTTTAGTTTGAAATAGTAAAGGAGAAAGGCACCATCAGTGTTTTCAGGGGGACATCAGTGTGTTCGGCAGTAGCTGCTGTCCTGTGTATAAAAGCCGCTCCCTCACTTCACATCCTGTTCTGAAGCTTAAAGGTCAGCGCTTTGAAGAGAGGGACCTGCAGAGATATTTACAGACAAACCTGCAGGACAGGATATCTAAAGGCCTGGACACACCGGGCCGATTTTCGGCGTCGATAGATCGGCCAAAGGCAGTCGGCAAAAGAAATCACTCTGATTGGCTGTTCAGCGAATCAGTGCATGAGAAGCGAAACGGAAGTGAGGGACCCAAACAAACGATTAAGAAGGCAAATCTGAGATTTCATTTAACTCCAGCTCTCGACACAGGTTCGGGAAAGCCCCATGAGCTTCTCGCTGTAGAATGAAAATGGAACGCACACGCCATTTGTTGTTTGTTTATATCACGCAGTCTGTTCTTCTTCTCTCGGTGTTTCACGCAGTCTGTGGCTGCAGTCGAATAGTCCAAAAATCAGCTCCTAAGTTCTAACCCTATCGTCTATTCCTTGACCTCTGAGTGAAATGTGTAGGAGCAAACACAGTAGTGGTGGCTTAAAGCCCACCTCCGCTCCGCGCCGTCCGTTAGATGAGCCTGGTCAAATTAATAAGAGAAGGAGTTCAAAACACCGGAATAAAAGTTATAACAATAATCTGATGTTAATGGTAAAAAACACCAATACAAGTTACAGAGTACTCTGGACTCCCAGTTCTAATGCTGTGCGATACAGATATCGGGACCAGCCAGTCAGAAACAGGGGGCCTTTTGCATGAATCAACAACAGTATACATAGACATATTTGGGGCGGAGTTGTGTCGGCTCTTCCGTCCCATTTTACTCCTAAGCGAATCAGAGAGTCCGTGGGGAGGAGTTGTGTAGGTTGCTCACTCCCCTAGGTGTTATTTACTGGTTGGATTCACTTCGAGTCGGGCCCAATACAGCGAATCAGAGTTCTGGGAAAAAGTATTTTTCTTCTGAACAGAGCGTGAGAGCTTCGGAAGTAAACAAGGACCGAGTCACTTTTTATCTTGCACCTGAGTTCACTCCTTTACTTTCCCAAGGAATATTTCACACAAACTCTATTCTTTCCTAAACAATCAAACATTATACACAGATATATTGGTGCCTTACTTCTGAACAGAGCGTGAGAGCTTCGGAAGTAAACAAGGACAGAGTCAATCTTTATCTTGCACCTGAATTCACTCCTTTACTTTCCCAAGGAATATTTCACACAAACTATTCTTTCCCAGACAATCAAACATTGCACACAGATATATTGGTGCTTGAGATTATATTGGCCCCAGAAAGAACCTTGAAAAGAATATGTGTGTGTGCTGGTATCTGGGTCAGTGAGTGTGAGTGAGAAGGTTATATATATATATATATATATAGGATTACTTGAAAACAGTCCCAAATAATACATTTTCACTTCAATACAGATTAAAATAATACATGTTTACTTTAATACAGTTTAGAACAATATCTGTTTACTTTAATCGTCACGGGGTTAAGGGATAGTGGATAGGAGAATTCAAAAGGACTTAGGAGAAGAGACTGCGGTACTTTAGAGAATCCGACTGCACTTTCACTATCCGACGTGTTTATGATGCGCCAGCGGACGTCATAAATGTGCGTCTGCTGCTGTGGGGAAACTATGGAAACTACAGTTTTCTACACAGCGGACTACAACATGGATGTTTAATAAGAACGAGGGACTACTGTAAACTCATCTAGAGACTCTGCACCGTGCTCTGATGCTGTTGCTTTATGAACGTGGACAACAGAGAAACATATTCTTCATGACCAAAGTTGGAATTGAAATAAAAAAGGAAAGTGAAACTTATGCTCGTCACCCTCTCCCTCCGGTCCACATTAATACAAATGATCTCAATACGTATGATTGTATGAAAATATCTTAAAATCAATACAAATGTATTTATTATAAACGTTAGTCCTTAACATCTATGACTGTGTATATCACCGTTCAAACATCTTTTAAAAGTTGAACAAACCCCACACAGTTCAGTGAAATGTTGACTTTATTTGATAATTTCAGTAAAAACTAACGTTCATATTTCTCTTTTTGATTATAATACTGATGAACGTTCAGAACAAAGCACTTTGGCAACTTACCACATACGTTTTAAAAAGCTTAATAAGCACCGTAACTTTCATGATATAATTTCTCCGTCATAATCGTTTGTTTCCGTGAACGGCCGAATGTTGTGTGACGGCAAATGCTGCGGCTGCAAGGCATTGTGGGGCAGCATTTTCTCCTCTCCTTTCGGTGAGGGAGGTCCAGTGGTTCCTAAGCTAAAGGAGGTTATAAAGGAAGTTTGAAACCTCCTTTCCGATCATCGAGAGAATTCTGAACGGCACTTATCATGGCTGCCACTGAGGGACTTCCGGGTCATTTCACTCGGTTAAGAAGGTTCCTGTCACTACCCGATCCGTCCCCCTGCCCGATCTGTACTGCGCATGTGCGAGATGGTCCGTCATATTGGACAACTCCGGACGTCAACCCAAGTAGGACACTTGACACAGTGGCTTTTGGCAAAGCTCAAAAAGAAAACTCGAGAGAGATGAGTTATTGTTATTACAACGTGACTTCACTATTATTTAACAACTCTTTTTATTGGGTTCTTTTATTTGGGGTTAAGTACATTGTCAGAATAAGTGAGAAATGGATTTAACTTCTGTTAGAGATGCCATACATTGTTGCATACATTCACAGTAAATATGTATTCAGTATGATAGCTGTCTAACAGAAGAAACACTTTTTCCCATTGACTAACATTGGGAAAGAGTGGTCTGTAAATCGTTGGATAATTTTTTTTAAACTAAATAAACTACCCAGTATGAACGTTTGTATAGCCCTTATTAAAAACATTCGGTCCTCAAGTTGTAAAATGTGATAATAACGTTATTCTGAGAGTTATTTTCCTCGGCATTATGAACTCGCATCTAACCCACGGGACCGCGCTGCCCGGCACGTTCATGTTACGTGTTCTGACTGTTTGGAGGATTTAGCAGCCTGGTATATTACACAAATCCATCATAACAAATCCAGTACCATGCTGTCATGAACGCGCGGTGCTGTTACGTGTACGCAAATTGACGTGCTTAATGTGAACGAGCCTTTTGGGGGGCGTGGTTAAAGTTGTGCATGCTCTATGAGCGCACATACAGGTACTTCTCAGGCATGACGGGTAATCTGTGACGTTTCGCTCTCTCAAAAGTTGGCCCATTTTATCATCATGCGCCAATGAGCAGCTCTCATAGGAATGAATGAGGCCCCGCCTCTCACGCTGTATCCAGTTCTTATTATACATCCATGGTAAGATCGTGATCTCGATTCAGACACCTATGCGATCTCATTTCTAAATTACGGCGATCCTATGACGTCATGCTAATTTTTTTATTATTTTGCTTCTGAATAATACCTACTTGCAATGTCAATCATACTTAAACGATGTAAAGCAAATATACTCTATACATTTAACATTAAAGTACCATGATCACATGCAAATGGTAGTGTTCTGTCTGTCTCTCCTCCTCTCATGCAGTGTTAACGCTGCAGCCACTAGTGTTGCCAGTTTTTGCGGAAGGAATAAGCAGAGGTGGGAGTAAGTCCTACATGTGCAAGTCATGAGCAAGTCTCAAGTCTTGACCTTCAAGTATCAAGCAAGTCCCAAGTCACTGTGGTGAGAGTCAAGCAAGTCAAGTCAAGTCATTGCTCAGGTCAAGCAAGTCAAGTCATACGAAATTCTGATGAATAAGCCCAGTTTCCGCATTTAAATCAGTGGTTATGAAGAGTTTTATTTCCAACATTAAAGTTAAAGCCTATTTTCACAACGGAATAGTGTATGAAATAAAAACTAATGTATAAAAATAAATTGAAAATAAATGAAAATATACATCCAAAAATGTAAACATTACTGTCATACTAAACAGCTACATCAAACCATGAAAGGTTATTCAAACTATTCAAGTATTATTATTGTAGTATGCCACTAAATACTTACATAACTAAACATTACATCAAGCCATGGAAACGTATTCAAACTATTCAAGTATAACGGTTTTCAAGCATGCCTGACGTTTATGGAACATGGATGTTTCTTTGACTTTGTGGCAAAAATACTAGCAAGTGTGAATATTCCTGAACCAAACCAGGTGGAATTTCACAAGCAGCAAGCTGGTAACGATTTTGCTGCCTAGAAACACAAGGTGAATAGCCACTTACAATGCTGCATTGCATTTGCAAAAAATTTAATTGGTTAGCACTTTGTCACTCAATTGTGAGCGATGGGGTCGCATTATCACCCCACCATGGCTGAACACACGTTCAACAGGTGCACTTGATGCAGGGACTGCCATAACTTTAACCGCCACCTTGAACAAAGAGGGGAGGGTGTGCCTGTTCATGGCCCAAAACTGAAGGCAGCTTTGTCCATCACAAATGTCCAAATAGTGGTTCAGCTGAATTTGGGGACTGGAACTTGAGTCTTTCTTCTGTTTTTTGCGGTATGCTGAGAACAGCCCAGGCTGGCTGTCTGGCTCTGCCATTTGGTCCTGCTCATCGGTGGTTGGTGTGGTCGGGGTGGTCTTGGTCACCTCTTTGAGAATCCAGTCTGATAAACACAAGCAAAAAAAGGTAGTCACAAAATGGATTCAGGGGTTGAATACTGCATACCAACAGTCATAACACATAAGTGGGTTATCATAAGAAACTATGTCCTGGCAATCTATGTCAATTTATTTTATAACTCATCTCATCTATGGTGTGATATTAAGTTAGACTACCAAAAAAAATATAACATACTTTTTATCATCATAGACACAGCCTCCTTGATGTTTTCAGTGACCAAAACATCATGGGTCAACCACATGGTGCCAAATGAGGGATCCAGCAGAGCAGCTTTTAGGAATATAGGGTCAGAGAAGGGTAAGGTTGCACCATCACTCTCTTCATCTGCCATCCTCACATTGACAAAGATCCCTCTGAATCTTCTTTGGAGTGATCCTTGCAGCCCACGGATCAAGCCACCCAAGTAGCGCACTTTTTCTTTTTGATTTTCCAGGTGGTGATTAAGAGAAAGGATAGAGGGTACCACAGCACTGATGGTCACCATTTTTTCTCCTTGTGTGAGGTCTGTGGCTTCCCCAAAAGGCTGAAGAACATCCACTAGTTCCCCAATCTGATTCCACTCTCTAGCTGTGAATACTGTCTCTTTGTGTCCCCCATCTTCAAGAACTGTAGACAGTCTCAGGTGGTCACAGTTGAGCACTGATTTCAGTTGCTTCAGTGTAGAATTCCAGTGTGTGGTAACAGAGGCAGGGATTCCACGCTGCCCAAACTCCTTCTCAAATTTCTCCTTGAAGGTGGTGCTTGTATGGAGCAAAGAGCTCAACCTGGAAGCTTTGGCGAGAGCTGCATTGATTAATTTTGTCTCTTTAAGGCCATCTCCTATAACCAGTTGAAGAGTGTGTGCAAAACATTGAAGTCTTGTCTGGGTTTTTGTGCTCAAAGAATGTTCAACCCTCTCTTGCTCTTCCACTGTTAGGTCATTCCATATGTCAGAATCATCAAGGTCATCTTCTTCATCTCCCTGTCCTGGAAAACATGTAGTGAAAGCTTTTTTCATATTAGCAGCATTGTCACAGATGATGTGGTCAACTTTTTTCTTGATCTGGTACTGTTCACATATTTGCTCAAACTCTTCTTTCCCCTGTATGGGAACCTTTGAAGCGGTTGCACGCAAGCAACTGGGATCTCATCTGAAGATTGTCATTGTTGAGGTCGATCCAGTGTGCTGTGACTCCAAGAAAGCCTCTCATCCTACGGTCTGACCATATGTTTGTCACTGACACATTATCTGCCTTTTCTAATTCATTTTTTAGCTTAATTTGCCTATCTGCCACCAGACCGTCAAGCTTTGATGTAATTGTTCTTCGACTCACTGGAGAGTACCTGTTGTCCACTAGTGACAAAAAGTGATGAAAGCTTTGATGTTCAATGATGGACAATGGCATGTTGCAATTTATAATGAGGTCTGACAATATTGAGTTTGTTATGGCTTTCTGCTGGGGATGGTTGCAGTTGTATAGCGGCACAGTCCTTGATTCGATGAATTGGGAGATCGGAGGCTGGCTAGGATCACCAGGCATTTTGGTTCGAATGTAACTCTTCATATAGACAGTAAACAGAAGAGACAGAAAATTGATTTAACCCCAGTGTTTCCCCTATATACAAATAGTGACGGTGCAGCGCCGCTGCTTAAATATGCGCGCCGCTTAAACTTAAAAATTTTTTTTTTTAATCTTGAGACATTGCCACTGTATGTACTAGGCAAGGCGACATAGGGCACCAGATCTGGGGGGCGCTGCGCTGGCAGCTCTGGGAGGGGAAAAAACATTTTTGACCATTGGCGCTCATCCTAATTTTCGGCCTTGATGTAACAACATTCATAATTAAGTAAATGTAACACCCTTTTCACCCCGGTTACACTTTTCATTTGCCCTGTACGATGGGCGCTGTAAGTGATGTAAGTGGGGGATGTTGGCTTATCAGGCGCCCGCAGCTCACAGACAAAGTGCGAGCGTGGGAGCGAGAGATCGAGCGAGGGAGAGAGAGAGAGGGCGCACCGGTACCGGCGCTGTTGTTATTAGAATCTGGTGCTAGCTGCGCTAACGGATATAAGAAGTAGAGGTTTCTACAACCAGGGTGGAGGAGAGCTCTCCTGTCAGACTGAGAGGCTCATTGAGGTAAAGGACTCTCAACAAACAAATAAGTTAAATTTATTTGTTATTGCCTATGGTAGGTTATTGGTTATGTTCATATACTTATTTGATTATTAAAATGTAAACCGATCTTTTTCATATGGGTGTTTTAGAGTTGTACCCCCTAGATCAGGTCTCTAGTAATGTGTGCTTAAAGTGCACCAGATTGAAGCATTTTACTTTAAAATGTTCAAAAAAATCTTCCCGGGGTGGCGTACCCCCGGACCCCCCTAGGATGTGACGTCCATTTCCCAATTCAAACTTGTTCATACAATACTGAATACATGTTAAGCCATGTTGACGTATATGACCTATGTCAATAAGTGTTGCGACCTGGCTCAAAAGGCCACAACAAAAAGGAGACACAACATGTCAACGGGTAGGTAAAGGTGTTTATTTGCACCACACTGTTCAAGTCAACTCATGGTTTATACTCATCAGAGCCGGGTGCCTGCAGGAAAAAGCAGCGCGAGACCAGACAGGAGCAGAGAGGCTTTAAAATAGCTGCAGAGCACCAGACCCATGTGCCCTGAGTTACTGCAATCAGTGCGATCAATGCAGCCAAGACAGGACAGCCACACCCTCTCCACTGATGAACCCACAGGGGCATCACAATAAGTTTCTGTAGTGTATTTGTCTTTTGTAGAGATCTTTCATTTATTCTTTATATATAAAATCTCGCCTTGGCCAGCAAATTGTCTAGAACCGGCCCTGGTACTAGGCCTCAAGAGCCTTTCTTGTGCTGGCAGACACATAGAAACAAATTGGCGGGGCGCACTTCGCACGTGCACACACTAAAAAATTCCACGCTCCGCGCTCACATTATGCTAGGCCCACGTGCCTTAGCACCGCTACTATGACTCCATCCTAAGGGAAACACTGAACCCACACTATGATCTTCATTACATACGTTCATTTGAAATCTAATTTAGACCGATGACAATCATATTAGATTAATATTAACTCTAGAACTGCAGACAATATAGCTAGGACTCAATCAAAAAGTCTGTTCAAAAAGGCAGAATTCCAGGTAAGAAAATCATATATGGCATTTGCCATTACACATATTTAATTTAAATTTCTGTTAACACTAGAACCGCTAACAGCGTCAGCACCTACATAGACATAATTTTCAAATCATTTAATTTTTTCCTCTTCAGAATGTCCTTAAAAACTAAGTAGGACGATTTAAAACTCACTTAATTGGGTTAATTTAGAAATTGCTTCAGTTTAACATCATAACAGATCAAAAAGTTCAGATTCATTTTACAATAAATCAAGGAATGATGTGCTTCTACAAACAAAAACAACATAATTAAAACATTTAAACAAACTACTAAAAGTAGATGAACTACATTATTCAAAAGTTTACAGTCACTTCTGATAATAACACAGGGGAAATAAACGAGGCATCTCTTTTCCGCTCTCTCTCTCCCCCTCCTGACAGCCTGTCAGTATCACCCTATTAATCAGGGTTCTAATGTTAATTTACCGTTGGCGTTTTGTCTTCTCTATGCAATGCTTAATCGATTTGAAACCAAGTCTCAAGGCTAACGTAGCTTAAACTTAACGTTAGCTTCCTAGCTAAGCTAACACAAAACATGCAAGTACCTTTTCTGTGGGTCTTTTTATAGTGACGAATGTGGTGGTGGTCGTGTCACTGCACTTTGTGCTGCAGACCCTGCATACCGCTGTCCTCTTCTTTTTGGCGTCATCTACAACATAATCTTTGAATCCAAACTTCACAATTTTCGGAGTAACCCTAGCCGCCGCCATGTTAACTGCCGTCTAGTGGGTTTTCCAGGTTTGCGCGCACGGGGCTATAATCACCCAATCACGTTTCGAAAAAAATAAACGTAATATCTCAATACAAAAACAAACGCAAATATTTAATTTTAAAAATTCAAGTCCTTTCAAGTCATCTGTCTCAAGCTTAAAGAGCCTGTGACACGAGTTTTCCCCATCATACAAACCCATCAATTTGAGTAAATATTGTCCCCTTGAAAACCGTTACTGAACTGATTTTGGATATTTGTACTTTGATAACCATTAATCTGCCCTTCAATGTTGACCATTTTCTGGATCTTCTCGGCGATTCTTCAAGTCCCGCCAAATTATGTGTGACGTCATTGCGGGCACAGCGCTCCAGCATCTGCATGTAAACGCACGATGGCGCACACAGCAGCAAGCTCAGACAGCGATGACAGTTTAATTTTGAACGTGTCTGAGAGCTCATATGAGGCTGAAGGATCGGTTTATGTTGTATCTGTTAGAAGTTTAGGAATTAGGTGCGTCAATATGGGCGATCATACGGTCATGTAGCCAGTGGTGGTGGACTGGGACTAAAAATCATCCCGGGACTCTCGACCGGCCCACTTCGGTACCGCTAGTAAATTGTCAACGGGGGGAGTGGGGGATGTCAGGGGCGGCGGGTGCTGTAGGCTAGGGAAGGCTAAGCCTTCCCAAATATTTGTGTCACTGCATCCTGGTAAAATACAAATATAATGTATAATGTCTGTGTCTTTGACATTAGCGCTGCTAGCCACCTGTGCCCTGTACTACGAAGCCAGTTCAACATACCCTGGATATGTTTGAGTAACAAACAAACTAACAACAACAAACTAACAAACGAGATCTCGCTAAGCCGTCCTACGACGCTGATTATCAACTCGGTAAATCAAGCCAGGGTTTCTCTCACCAGCTGAGAGCTTGTTCACGTGAAAGGGGCGGGGTTAGCTACATTTGACCAATCACAAACAGGGACAAGTGTACTGACAGCGCAGCGTCATACTTCATTAATGAAAAGTAAACTAATATTAGACAAATATGAGCTTTAAACATCCATGACTTAAACATATAATCCAGGATACAAGCCACAGAGTTGCACCTGCAAGGTGAATACAGAACAACTGGTTAAAAAATAACTAGGCCTACAGAGTGTTTGAAAGCGTATAGTTTTATGATATCACTGCCCCATCTAAGACACGAGTGGATCTGACTTTAATTACATTTGACTCGAGTGTTTCGTCAACATAATGTGTTGCTTAAAATAATACTTCTGCATACAGTATGTGACACTGTAAGTGTTGCACGGCCAGATACGGCTGGAGAAGCTGACTCAAATAAGGAAATATATGATATATTATGATATTATATGATCGATGATCTGATTGATGATAAGTGCGACACGTCGGCGTCTTCTCTGCATACGGCAGTTTAAACTGTATTTCCTTTATCCTGTAATATGACTTGAGAGATTTAAACTCCGCACACTGAGTTGATCTCTTTTCTATAGACGCCGGAGGCGGGCAGCGTCAGGTAAAAAAAGTTATTTAGCCTTCCCAAACCTGAGCCTCACGCGCCGCCTATGGGGGATGTGCTAGTGACTTATCCGACCGGCCCACTTCGGTACCGGCCCATCGGGATTCGTCCCGATGGCCAGTCCGCCACTGCACCCAGCCCACGTAAACTGTCAACGGGGGGAGCCTCGCTGCGGGGAAAAGGTGGACCTATGTCCCGATCGGAGTGGGAATAATAATAATAATAATAATCCGTGCATTTTATCCATTAATTTCCCCAACATTGTGGTTAAAAAAACACACGTTTAATCCATGTTGGTGTACTACAACTACAAAAAGCATCGGTTTGTTTTCTCAACAGAAAATGCAGACCGGCTCAAACAAACGACTTTTAATCATCACCCTCACGATCATTTAATGTATCATATGTTCGCCGAATTGACATGAAAGCACTAATAAATGTAGTTTCATCCACTTGAGTTTACAACTACAAAAATAATCGATTTGTTTTTATATCACATCCTACGGGAGGAAATTCAGCAGCTCTCACTAACGATTTTTAATCCTAATTTAATCATCTTCACCACGATCATTTATGTTTATGTTCGCCGAATTGACATGAAAGCACTGACAAATATGAATATACTGTAGTCAACTTCATTAAAACGTTATTAACGTGCCTAAACTCAGTAATTCACCATTTCTACACATGACAACACACTTTGTCCGTGTTTGGCTCTCTCGCCGCACAGTGAAGCGTTCCCGCATTGACGTCACTTCCGGCTTCCCCCAAAACTTCAACATGAGTCGAAGGAATTTCCCCGCGATGTTCGAAATTATTGATATTTATCGGAACGGTATCGCACCTTCTTTTTTAAACTGACGGTTCGAGATGACTAGTAGCCCAATATTTCATTGCACAACAGTAGTTGGGATGCTGTCACAGGCTCTTTAAGTCAAGTCTCAAGTCATGAATACCAAGTCAAAGTCAAGTCAAGTCTTTTATCAATGTTAGTCAAGCAAGTCTCAAGTCAAAAAAAATGCGACTCGAGTCTGACTCGAGTCAAGTCATGTGACTCGAGTCCCCACCTCTGGGAATAAGCAACCAGGTCTATGAAAACAAGCGCAAAAGAACATGAGCACTTTAAACCTATATATGTCCGGTCGGCTATTTGAAAATAACCTATCTACAAGCTCACAACCGCAACAACCATTATTACTTACTACCAAGCAACTTTACAGAAAGATAAGCCCAATGTAGCTTATAATAAGTATACCTGGCAACACTCGGTAGGCTTGTTTGAGGCGCGTTGCGGCTCGCCTCGAAAGTAGACGAGAATAGCCGATCGCAGCCGGGGGAGGTCTCAAAAAGCTTGCCTGAAGTCGGACAGCTCGGAGTCGGCTTCGTCTTCTTCTTCTTCTTCTTCTTCTTCTTCTTCTTCTTCTTCTTCTTCTCTCGGTTTTTTGGCGGATTGCAAACAACTTGAAGGTGCATACCGCCACCTCCGGAGTCGGCTTGACTCGGTTTGCATTTATAAAGAATGCACACATGTGTTTAATCGTTAATGTCAGATATGTACTAAGTAAATACATTTGTTCCTGCTCAAGATTAGATTCAACTTTATTGTTATTGCACATATTACAGGTACTGAGACAACGAAATGCAGTTTAGCTTCTAACCAGGTGCAACAAGCAGTGAAGTGAAAAGTAATGTACACAATAGACAGAATAAAATATAGAATGAATTGAATGATGAATAAACAGTGAGGGGTATGAATACACTAGATATCAGCCTGTGAGCAGTATGAACAGTGTGTATGAATATGCTAAGATATATAAAGTATGAAAACGGTAAGCAGTGCAAGTATAGTATAACATATATAGATATTAATTTCATGATGATAAACATTGTGGAACAATGATGAAAAATGGGAATGGATGTGGCGACGTAAAACTGACACAAAACAACAACAAACTTTTGCTGAGCCAATTGGAGAGTTTCATCAGCAGCACGGGGTAAAAACCACCAATGAGCGCTCAGCTCGAGATACCAGCAAGTCGTTTCCCATCAAGCATTTCGCTTCCGCAGCCCGTGGAGAGGAACTGCGCCGCCTCGCCGCGCAGTTCCTCTCCACGGGCTTCAGTTACAGCGACCTCTCCTGGCGAAGTGCAAGGCTGCAGTGGGTTTAACGTATCTTTGCCTTGAAAAATATTCGATGCACACACACACTAAGACTGAATATCATGTTCTATTTGCAATTAAAGATTGATAATTGTGTGTATTGGGTTATTGAGAAGAGACTAGAGAGTGCTAGACATGTTTTTGGGAGGAGAGGGCCTTTTATCAGTCATTAAAGTATTAAAGTTGAAAAGCAATGATTAAAAGTTTAACTATTCCGGGCTTTGAACCTGCTGCGCGGAGGACATCGCCGCATCCTTCCATTGTGAGATTGGACCTAAACCAATCACGACGCAAGTTCACAATGGACGGAGCCAATCACGTCACGGCATCACAATGGACAGAGCCACTCACGGCACTGCTTCTACCCGAACCCGCCCCCCTCACGCTTTTGGTTGACAGTGGACAAGTCGCGAGGCGCATCAGAGGTGTTCAGAGTAAGTAACAACACTATTGTTTCTATTTCCCCGTTTACAGTCATAACATCTATTTTTACAACCGTCGTTTTGGCGTCAACTTTTACATTACGGTATTCAGTCGGCAACTTCAGTCTGCATAAAGTTAGCAAGCCAGCATTGCTAATGCTATCGTGTCTAGGTTAAATACACGTTATTATATTAATCAATGTCAACAGCCATGCGTTATACATCCGATTGACAACAGTAATTTAAATAAGTTGTTAAACGACTCTTGTATGAATGGGCATGTTGTAATTAGTATAACTACACTTCTGTGAGCAGTGGTGCAGAAGTCATACAGCATACTGTATACACAGAGGTGGGAAGTAACTAAGAACATTTACTCAGGTGCTGTACTTAAGTAGAATTTTGAGATACTTGTACTTCACTTGAGTGTTTCCATATTTTTCTACTGTGTACTTCTACTTCACTACAATTCAGAGGTAAATGGTGTACTTTTACTCCACTACATGTGTTTAATAGCTTACCTTTAGTTACTTTACAGATTTGGTTAAGATGCCTATTGGTTACTGGTGGCGTTTTATGAGTTTATGTTTTTTAGTTGATTTGTTCATATAGACACCTAAAGTATATCATATATTATATGATATAAATATCTTTATGTGAGATAAGGGATCGTTGCTCACTATGATATGATAAAGTGTGTTATATGCTCCAGGAAGGACACAGTATATTGTTGAATATATATTCAAGATAGCTATATACTGTATATAACATTACATTAATTGTAATTCAATATACACACATCAATCATTTATGGATAAAAGGACAACTTCACCGTTTATGAACATGATGTGTGTTTATACATGATTATATGTGTAGATAACCTGTGTAAATAATGGTTAACATGGTGTCAGTGTTGTTCGCTTTGCAGTGTAGTTCTCTCTAACACTTGCATTGTTATTTTACTTAAACTTCAGATGATCACTAAACCTATAAGCCATAACGAAATGGGAGATGCAGAATGGAAGGGCTTTGGCATTCAGGAGGGATAAACCCGCTCCAAGGAAACGGAAGTGACGTGACCTCTGTCAAAAGGTAAAGTATAGAAACATATGTACCTATTACTTATTATTCACATATGATAAGTAGATTACTGAACATTTACAATTTACTGGTGCAAATATTATCAATCAAAGGATTTACACTGAGTGACTCACTCCAGACTAAAACATAATGATGATAGTTTCAGATTAAGAAATGCCTCATGCATACATTTTATATCACACCCCCAGTAGTTACCCCCACCCAGAGCCCAGCCTCCTCCCTGTGGACTGCCAGGAGCCCCCAGAGCCCAGCCTCCTCCCAAGCAGTCTCTGGGTGCTGTTCATGTACGGCAGGGATATCCTCTCCCACATGGACCATATCAAGGCCAGCATCACCTCCACATTTGGTTCCATCTTAAAGATGGACTCAACCAAAAAGGTCAAACATAACGTGACTGTGTATTTGATTTCCGTGTTTGTTAAACTCTCTTATAAACAATAACATTACAAACTAGTTTTTATTATAAATGTGTTTGGTTATAAATCTGGAAACATTAACTGCTATAGATCATTTCTAATAAATGCCTCAACTTCGCTGTTGTTACATTCCAGATCACAAAGCATCCACCCTCTGGCCCTCAGGTGGTGTTGCAGCTCTTCCCTGCTCCACCCTCTGGCCCTCAGGTGGAGATGCAGCTGTTCCCTGCTCCACCCTCTGGCCCTCAGGTGGTGATGCAGCACTTCCCTGCTCCACCTTTGGGCTCCATGATATTTACTCCAGTGAGCTCACAGGTTCCTGTCCTGGTCGCTGCTCCACAGGCTCTGAATGCCAGCCTCTCTCTGTTTTTCCTGCTCCTTGTCCTGCTCCTGCTCCATACAGCCAAACACTGACCCGCAAAGTACTGCCCAACACGTGTGGAGGTGTGGGAGCTTTGGGACAGCGGACCCTGGACACAGCCAGTACAGGGAGTAGTGAACTACATTGTGCCAAAGGAGCAATGGTTGGAGGACATAACAAAATGTATATCCCCCCCACCAAAGGCATGGACACTGGACACTTATTTATGTATATAGTTCGGTGTATAGTTTGATATTTATTTATATATATGATATGTATATATTTTATTAAGTTTATGATAATGTTTATTTTATGTTAAAACTCATTTAGAGTGTTATTTTGTTATACTGCACCTTACTTACTTTTAAGGGTTGTTTTACATTTTATTAAGTTGAACTACTTTAAAATAAAGGTTTGGTTCTATCAAGTTCGTGACTGTTCAATAATTGAGTGCTTTGTTTAGAATTTCTATCGGTTTTCTCTTTGTTTGTTAAAAGAAATACATTATAACACCAATACCTTCTTAGTTCATATTAATGTAATGGTTACATTTAAGTATTTGTCCACAGCACACAAACCATGAGCTTCAATACAGGTCCATATTGGGTACTTCAAAACTATCCCTGATAAAGAAAATAATAATAATTGTATGTAATAAACTTGAAAGAAGTAGATACGTTTTACTTAATATTTATTAGAAATATATAATATTTAATAGAAATGTGTAACTGCATAACACAAGTGTTATTAGTCAACAAACGCATACGTTGTTGGTCTTTATTAAAGTACTTCTGTATATAAATACTTTTACATGCTACAGAAGGGAAACGTTTTTTCTCCTCTTTTTCCTCTCTTTCTCCCTCTTTTTTCTTCTTCCCCCTTCTTCCCCCTTCTTCTCCTTTCTTCCCCCCCCTTGCAAGACTATTGTTCCCCAGCTTAGTTGTGTGCAAAATGCTGTCAGTCGTTTAACTGATGCCGCTGCCTGTACTTGATTGTAGAATCCAATAGTTTTGAATCTAGGATCCAGCAGTGTTGACAGGGTCAATGCAGTTTCGCTCTCGGTGGTGTCAAACTTGTTTTGCATATTTGACACCATGTTCTGTCCCAGTAGTTTTGCTGCGTCGTGGCTTGTTTTTCCAATTGTGTCATACAAGTAGAGCATTTACATTTTCGTCATTGGGATGATCTTGGACCCTGAGACTCTCTTCTCCTCGGAGAGTTCCACTGTTGCCTGGAAAAAGGGGGAGAGCAATTGCAGGCATGCATCTGCTGTTTCATAGTCCTCAGAGGACAGAGGTCTCACATCTGTTTTCAGCGTCGCAAGAGCTGCCCCCACTGACTGCCTCTCTTTGAAAAGGCGTTGTAGCATTAGGTAGGTGCTGTTCCAGTGGGTGTCCACCTCCTGAATAAGCTTCAGCACAGGGCGATTCATCTGCTCCTGCACTTCTCTGAGCTTCTCTTTTGCTGTTGTGCTGGTTTTAAAGAACGTGACTACTTTTCTAGCCCTTGTGCGTAGGTCTTGTAGGCCAGGAGTTGCATCCAGAGATTTCTTCACCACTAAATGTAGTGAATGAGCAAAGCAAAGTGCATGTCTTAGATTTAAACTTCTGACAGAGGCAACCATATTTGCTCCTGCATCCGTCACAATTGAGGTCACTTTGCCTTCAGTGCCCCATTCCTCCATGAGAGACCTCATTGCAGCAGTGATGTTAACCGCTGTATGAGCTTCAGGGAAAGACAGCACTCCCAGAAGCACTGTGGCCAGCTTCGCAGAGTCATCCACATAATGGCAGGTCACTGCTAGATATGCGTCCATATTAATGGAGGTCCACATATCAGCAGTCAGGCTCACAGCCTCTACCCTCTACATGACAGCCTTGGCCTTCGTCTTCTCCTCCTCATAGCGCTTGACCACCATCTCCTTTAGAACCCGTCTGGATGGAAGAGTGTATCTAGGATCAAGCAAGGCCACAAGCTCCTTGAAGCCACAGTCATCCATGATGGAAAAAGGCTGCGAGTCTTTCACCACCATATTCACAAGAGCCCCATCCAGCTCTCGCTTCCGGTGCACTAAGACAAAGAAATAAAGACAAAGAATAAAAACAAAACCAAAAAAAGCAAATAAGAATTTATGTGAAATTGCACTCAAAGGAAGCAGACTTGTGAGTCATGGAATACAGTCAAAGCATATTGTGTTAGTGTTACTAGTTAATAATAATATAATACATACCATGTATGTTCCCCTGGTTCACAGCAGCTCCATGTTTGGCAGTGAAGTGCCTAATCATGGAGGAAGTATTCCCATGATACTTCAGTTCAGTTGAACACACCAAGCACTGGACCTGTAGAGAAAGGCATTTGTAAATAAAAATGCAATTTCAGTCTATAAAGCTATAGCCTAATGGCTACATTGATCATATACATAATTGTACTTTAATGCTACTTAATGTAGTTGACCTACCTTATCATGCGCAATCAAATTGAAGTGATCCCACATCTCAGAACGACCTCTCTTCCTGGCTGGCTCCATAATGATCCAAACGCAATACTAACAACTCAACAGCAACAGCAACAAGGCAAACTACGACGACAATCCCACTGATTGCCAAATTGTGAATTTTTTTTGAGCGGTTATAAAGTGTCACTTACTAAGTGACGCTCAAATTCAAACAGTTTCAACCAGTCAGAATCAAGACGAGGCAGTGCATTGAATCACCTGATTGGACGGCGAACCAGTGAGTTGATTCATTCAGGAAATGAAGCAGTTGCTGGTTCGGACGTCACATGTCACGTGATTTGAAGCAGTTGCTGCTTCGGACATCACATGTCACGTGATTTGAAGCAAGCTTCGAAGCACTGCTTCTATGGAATAGGAAGTCCAGGGTTGAAGCTCCGTTCGAAGCTTCAGTGTCAAACTGCCATCACTAGTGTTAGAAATTAAAATCAATGTTTTGATAGCATAAAACATACCGTCAGTTTAAAAGCTGTTTTATACTGAAAAACCAGAAGTTCCTGTGCACAACCAGTTGTTAAGCTTTTATTCTGAAAATCCTTCATCTCCGGTTAGCATTTAGCATGAGGCTAATATACCATTTACTATAGAGGGGAATTTAGCAGCGAGATGATATGAGATGACTGATTTCAACACTACAACTACAGACGTCGAGATATTATTATTGTTGTTGAATATTTAATGAAGGTACAGTTTATTTGAGTACGTTATTGTTTACAGATGTGGGTAGCATGTGACAACTTCCGGAACGACCAAAAACCAAACTGCTGTGAAGTATTTCCTGTATTTTTTGGAGTATTGATTACAGCGTTTAGAATGTGTTAAATGAAAAGTCATGAAAGAGTTAAGGAAGAGAAAAGGCGTGTTTAGATATATATTGAATGTACAATGTCTGTATCCTCTGATATGCGAAACAACGGACATTAAGACGTGGAGAGCCGGCCCGCAGGGAGGAGCCAGCAGAGGATATAAATACAGCGGGACCTGGGGGGTTCGGCCTCTTTCTTCACCTGCTAGCGAGAGCCAGGAACCACAGCTGTTTTTTCTGTCGAACAAATATTCTGTTTGTAACATAACCGCGCCTTTATTTTTAATTAAAGTACCAATTTGACCCCATCTCAGAGACTCCATTTAGTCTCCTTTTTAAGCTTCTCTCCTGGACGCGAGAATAACCAACACAGATAACAATAGACACAGAAATGAGTGACGAGGAGGTCGTGGACAATGACAACAACACCGATGAAAATCACGGTGGCGACTCTGGCGAGAGTGAGAGGGAAGTTGTGCTTGTGCCGAAAAAAGGACCACATTCATCCAGTGTGTGGAACTTTTTTGGATTTGATCCTGATGATGACTTACAAAAAGTCATCCACTGTAAGCATTGTTCTCGCATCGTCGCAACGACGTCAGGTAACACCACAAACCTATTTTGTTTATTTTTTTAATGTAGTAATGTTTGTTCAGTATTCAGCAACTACAGACTAAAGACGAAGTTATGTTTTTGTTACAAGAGAGACAAATGTTGTCTGTTTAAATTCATTGTACTCACGTGACGTCTAAGAGTAAGAGTGCAATAAATATTTTCATTGAAACGATGAGAATCGTGTGAGAATCGTGATCTCAATTCTTATGGAGGAAAATCGTGATTCACATTTGAGCAAGAATCGTGCAGCACTACATGGTAGTGACAGTAGAGGCTTCTAAATTTCCCCTCCTCGAGACTTAGTCCCGCCCACAGGAGATGCGAGCGGAGGACCGAGGAGGGGAACCGAGGAGAGAGGAGGGGAAGCAGCAGACGTTTAAAGAAATGAGAACTCCTCTCCTCTGAGCGGTCATATTAAAGCGACGTCCGTTCATTATTACGTGGCAACAGCTGCATCAGCTGTCGAGTGTTTTGTCATAGTGCTGTATTTTATAATCTCTGTTACATCAGCTGAACATTGTTCCCCCACATATTTACTTTGAATTCATTGAGAGTACGGTATAATGAGACAATACAGATGCGGACACACACACACACAAATATATTTATATAAATATACAATTTAAAGTATGAGAGCACTCTCATAATAACGTAACACAATCAGAGACTGGATATATCCCCCCCCTCTCTCTGGTCGCTGAAATGGGGAATTGAAATTACGGGCCAAAAGTTGTATTTACAAGTATTAAAAGTAAGCATAGGACACCAAACCAACTGAGACCCGTCTGTCCGCCGCATCTACGCACTGTACAACACACACCTACACACTGTACCACACACACACCTACACACTGTACCACACACACCTACAGCTCCTAAAGCATAATCAGGCTACAGCCGTTGTGTATTTTATTATGTGAAGCACTAAATGGTCTTAGAAACATATCGACTCTTTGTTTGTAGATATCTACTAAACTACAGCATACAAATACAGAGAGTAATATAGGCCTGTTATACTGAGTGATATATATTTTACACACTGCTCTGCTTTCTGCACGGACCTCACAGCTGTTCTCTCTGGAAACATCGCGACGCGATGAAAGCAGTTTCTAAAATAATATCCAGGTGATGCATGCAGAGCTGTCATTGGCTGAGATAAGTCCGGCCGTGCGTCACCCCTCCACCGTTCCCGGAAATGCATCCACGGAGGAACCATCAGTGTATCCTCGGTTAGAGCTCCTCCGGAGAGCCTCCTCGACGCTCGATCCTCGGTGTGCATTTAGAGAAATGAGATGTCCTTCAAAATGGCGCGCTGAAATTCATTTCCAGGTCACTACCGGAGGACCGAGGAGTCGAGGAGGGGAAATTTTAGTATTGAGAAGCCTCGAGTGACAGTTCCTAAGCTAAATGGACTATTCGACTGCAGCCTGTCTTCCGGTTGTTGCCTCTTTTGAATGACGAATACACACTACCGCCGCCTGCTGGTAAGGAGAGTTATTGCCACTCACGCATGCGCAGTTCGTAAGCAAAATACATTTAATTTAAAAAATAAAACTATAAGTTGCAAACAAATCTTTTCTGTAATCATGTAAACTATAAGTATTTTTTCTTTGTTTTAAAATGTCTTTTTGTTTGCAGTTCTCTTTGCTTCTTTCTCAATGATCAGACTCAGAGGTTGCGTTCCAATAGTCCATTTAGCTTAGGAACCTTCCTAACCAAGTGAAATGACCCGGAAGTACGTCAGTGGCAGCCATGTTAAGTGCCGTTCCAATTCTCTAAATGAAAGGAAAGGAGGTTTCAAACTTCCTTTATAACCTCCTTTAGCTTAGGAACCACTGGACCTCCCTTTACGAAAGGAGAGGAGAAAATGCTGCCCCACAATGCATTGCAGCCGCAGCATTTGCCGTCACTCAACAGTCGGCCGTTCACGGAAACAACCGATTATGACCGACAAATTATATCATGAAAGTTACGAGGCTTATTAAGCATTTTAAAACGTATGTGGTAAGTTGCCAAAGTGCTTTGTTCTGAACGTTCATCAGTATTATAATCAAAAAGAGAAATATGAACGTTAGTTTTGACTGAAATGATCAAATAAAGTCAACATTTCACAGTGTTTACTGAGCTGTGTGGGGTTTCAACTTTTAAAAGATGTTTGAATGGTGATATACACAGTGATAGATGTTAAGGACTAACGTTTATAATAAATACATTTGTATTGATTTTAAGATATTTTCATACAATCATACGTATTGAGATCATTTGTATTAATGTGGACCGGAGGGAGAGGGTGACGAGCATAAGTTATATTTCACACAGGCTCCGCCCTCTACTGGACTCTATGGGTACTACTCTCTATCATGCTGTGCGTGCTTTCACCTACTGAGTTTACGTAAACGTAGCCGGCCAATCGGGGCGAGCCTACCTGAATGCGCGCGCAGGCCCACAGTATATAAAGGCGGCTACACCCGCCGCCCACTATCCTTTTTCTCTTCAGACGAGCTGACAACCGAAGAGTTAAACGAACGAAGATTAGAAGGAAAAATTGACTCACCATTAGGCCTACTGGAAGCTCGGCCATGCACCTGCCCTGGTTTGATCGCGGGCGCCGGTCTCCACCACCTCTGCTTAGAGTGTTTGGGGGACCAGGATATGGCCGAGGCGGTGCCATTCACGTCGCCATTCCAGCGGGGTGGATGGCTCCGTTTGTCGTTGTCGGGCACTTCCGGGTCCGGTCCATGGAGGTCCACCGCCCTAGGTGATGACCATGGCGGCGGAGCGCAGCTGCTCCCAGCGGGCAGCAGGCTGGGCAGGGAGCTGAAAACAGCTCTGCCACGCTACCGCGTGACAAGGCGACTGCAAATAAACACAGGGGTGTTGGGCATCTCACTCATTGCTGGAGATGCCCCCACCTCACCAGATCAGAGCGATTATTTGTAGCTTGATCGTGGCCGCCGCCGTTGTCTGCCGTGTGATATCCCGGTGAGGGATCACGCCGCATGTCACTTTCCAAAAGGACCGTGTTGTCCCGGGCCGGGAGCCCCCGTGTTTACGGAAGGGCTCTTTGGATCGATCTCCTTGGTTACGTGGGTGAGGAGTAGTCGCAGCGTGGCTGCTTCTTGCTCATCCCCAGAGGAAATAACACTGTCCCACACTCCCCGCCCCCTCTGTAAACTCCAGTATAGGAGCCAGCAGGTGGGCGCGTGCACGTGAGTGGAATAAACCGAAGTGCTGTCAAAACACTGTGCGGGTTCAAGAGAGAGTGATGTGTGTGTGAGAAACGCATTCAGTGAAAACGATTGCATTTATCCAGTGGCGGCCGGCCCATAGGGGCGCTAGGGACGCCGCCCCACCTCTTCCCACATACAAAAAAAAAAAAAAAAAAATTAAATATTTTTATTTTTAATGAACAAGGTAAATATCATACAATTGGTATCAGTAAAATGTACAATCTACAATAAAATCTCGTTTAAAATTGTGTTACGATGTCTAAAGTTACTGATCAGTCACATGTTTCCTGCCTGGCCTTGCCCATGGCATTAGTTTATCATTACCGGGCGGAGCCCCCGAGCCAAACAGCAGCAACCAGCACGTTGCAAAAGTCTCAATAGTAAACTGTGCCGCCAAAACATAATTTCAGCCAATCAGCGCCGTCAAATATTTTGGTCACGAGGGCGCTCACGTTGGCGCCCACGTTGACGCCCACGTTGCTTACGTGCATTGACGTGAGTTGTTTTTTAGACTCATGAGTGACCAAGGTGATGCAGTATTTGGATGAGAATGGTGTGCAGGTGGAGTCGCCGGACCTCGGTCCGCACCCAATTCCGTGCAAGAGCTAATCTCCAATCCTTTCGAAAGGAGAAGTTTGGGAGATAAATTGATACTTAAAGACCTTGGACCGGACCAACCCGATTTGTATATATCACAGCAAGCTCGTGAAAAAGACAAAACGTATCAACGAGGCTTCACACGTAGCTGGTACACCAGAAAGGCATGTCTAGCTGGATGCAAACAGGTAAATGCTATCTTTTGTTTCCCATGCTTGCTCTTCAAACAGCCGGGGACAGATACGATCTGTTCAGAAACTAGACAAAAGTTAAACAAGTACAAACCACAGACTGTCTGTGTCATGGAGAATGCAGTCGCTGGTTTATTTATGTCTGTATAGGCCGTTGTTGTGAGTGTGGACGTTCGGAGTATATATAACGTTAGTTTAGCCAAGCTCCATTCAGAAAACAAGCATTCTAAAAGGTTTTTCGCCTGCCGTCTGTAGACTTGCCAAAGCATTAATTCATGGTTTTTACAAACCGGTATCAGTATGTTGTTACGTCGGCATCATTTAGAAACGTGTATTACAATTTAATCACGGTAAAATATGTTCATTTTGTTGTAGTTGTAGCTCCCGAGCCAGTGCGTCTTGTTTGAATGATGCGAGTAAACACAGCTGGCAGCCGCGGGGAAACTCGAGCGACTAGAGCGATGCGATAGGAGCGTTTAGAGCGAAGCGAATATTCGCATCGCGTCCGGTCTGAACGCAGCATTAAAGCGAGCTCCGCGCTGCACTGGAAACGCGCCATTACATCACCAGAAGTCCTAATTTAAGGGGTCATTTCTCCCAAAAAAAAATGTTTTACTCACTATATCAACAGCCCCACCAAAAATATTTTCCACCAGCCGCCACTGCATTTATCCCAGAGTAAGAGTCATCTCTCTCCACATTTCCACTTTTCACCATAATGTCCGTTTCAAAGAGACGGCATTAGGACAGAGCCGCGGCCCCACGGGAGCGTGCCGCGGTGCGTTCAAGGACCTCAGTAGAAAATCGGCCCTTTTCTGTGTCAGCCCCCATGCCAAAACTCCCTTCTTATGGAAAAGTTTGGCAGCGGAGTAGGCCACCAGAGAATACTACAGCTTCTTAGCTTTGGCTCCACAGCTGCTGGCATGTCCCCTGAACACAGTTTTGTGGGGAATGGAAGCCCCACAAAAGCTGTGTACTGACAGAGTAGAGGGACAGGACACTGAGACTGGGTTACTCACTCAAGCTTTGCAGCGTCCCTCCTCCATTCAGGGGCAATAGAGAGTCAAATCTATAACCTGGGAGGAGATAGGTTTCCTTTCAACAGGAAGTCGAAAAGAGGCCCTGTTGCATGAACGGTGGGTTACGTATTGTAACCCTAGTTCTAGAGTGATGTGTGTGTGTGAAAAATGAGTAAAGACTATGGCATTTATCCCAGATTAAGAGTCATCTCTCTCCACAATTCCACATTTTCCCATAATGTCTCGTTGAGATCGGCAAGGCCGTTTTCATACGATGTTAATTGGACACCCATTAAGAGGCGCGGCCCCCGTGAAAGTGGCCGCAGTGCGTTCAGGGACCTCTGCAGAAGAACCGTGGGTTACGTAGTGTAACTCTAGTTCTAGAGTGATATGTGTGTGTAAAATGCATTCAGTAAAAACGAGTGCATTTATCCCAGAGAAAGAGTCATCTCTCTCCACATTCCACATTTCCCCATAATGTCCGTTTCAAAGAGACGGCATTATGACGACCCCCCCCAGAGCGGGCCGCGGTGCGTTCATGGACAGAAGAAGCTCAGATTAATGCCTCTTTCTCTCTGAGAGAAAACAGCATTATGGCGGAGCGCGCGCTCTCTCGGTGTGTGCCGTGGTGTGTTCAGGGACCTCAGTGAAAAATCGGCCGTTTGTTCTCTGAGTGGAAACTGCATTATAGAAAAACGGCCCTTTCTGTGTCAACCCCCCATGGGTCAAACTTCCTTTTATGGAGGGTTTGACGGCGGAGTGGGCCACCAGTGAGTACCACAGCCTCATAGCTGCGGCTCCGCAGCTGATTGCACATCCCCTTACACAATGTTATGGGGAATGGAAAATCAGTGGTGTATTAACAGGGCGGACGGACAGGACACTGAGACTGGGTTATTCACTCCAGTTTTGCAGCATCCCTCCTCCGTTCAGAGGCATGAGAGAGGCAAATCTGTCATCCCAGGAGGAGATAGGTTTCCTCTCGGCATGTGCACTCTCAAGTCAGTGAGAAGGGGCACTATTCCCTGTACTTCCTGGTTCCCAAGAAGACAGGAGAATTCAGGCCCATTCTGGATCTTCAAATGCCTGCACCAGCACATTGCATGCAAGAAGTTCCATATGTTAACTATGAAACAGTTACTGGGACTGGTGCAGCCAGGCGATTGGTTCACAACCATCGACCTGAAGAACGCTTACTTTCATGGCGAAATTGCTCCAAAACACAGAAAGTATTTGCGTTTTGCCTTCCAGGGGGTAGCCTACGAGTACAACAGACTGACGTTCGGCTACTCCCTATCCCCACGCACGCTACGGCGCTGCAACCGCTGCGGGACCATGACACGAGGGTGTTCTTTTATCTGGGCGACCTCATAGTCATGGCCAGGTCCAGGGAATGGGCAATGTTTCACACAGCCCAATTGATCCTACACCTAACCAAGTTGGGTTGAAAAAGAGTTGCGGTCAATTGGAAGAAGAGCTCCCCCATACCTCACCAGCAGGTAGAATATCTGGGGGTGATGCTCGATGCAGGCAGACTATGTGCCACCCTGACAGAAAGCAGACAGGCATCCCTGCTGCGGGCAGTCTGCAGGCTGTGTCAGGGGGCGACGGTGACAGCTTTGATCATCGTGCAGACTTTGGGTCTCATGACGGCTGCTCACTCCGTAGTGCCACTCGGACTTCTGCATGCACGTCGCATACAGAGGTGGCTTACCGGCCTTCGTTTAGATCTCAAGACACAAACGACGTCTGGTGATCATCCCCTCCTCAGTAGAGAGCAACCTCCGATTCTGGGGGTCCCCAGAGAATCTGCGGAGGGGAGCTCCACTGGGGCAAGTGACCTCCTATATCACAGTCTTTACAGACGCTTCAGTGACAGGATGGGGGGGTGACGTGCCTAGAGAGAGCTGTAGGTGGTTGCTGGCCTCTGACAGAGGCTCGGCACAGCAACCTCCTGGAGCTGCAAGCAGTGATGCTGGTCCTACAGCACTTCAAACCCTTAATACAGGGCAAACATGTGCTAGTGAGGAGCGACAACCGCACTACAGTGGCGTACATCAACAGGCAAGGCGGAGTCCGCTCAATAGCCTTGTTGACCGCGGCAGACAACCTGTGGTTCTGGGTTTCACAGATTGTGTTGTCTCTAAGGGCCCTGCACATCCCGGGACGGGAGAACGGGGGGGCCGACCTCATGTCAAGAGGCGGACCCCTGCCAGACGAGTGGAGGCTTCACCCGGAGGTGGTGAAGCAGTTCTGGACTCAGTTCGGGAGAGCAGAGGTGGACCTGTTCGCCAATCGGCGCAACAGCCACTGTGCCCTGTGGTTCTCCCTGGCCCGGTGGGACAATCCGCCCTTGGGGGTGGACGCATTTGCACACGAGCCATGGTGTGGAAAGCTTTACGCCTTTCCACCGCTACACCTTATCCCCCCCCTTCTGGATAGGGTGAGGCGGGAGCAGCTGTCAGTCATCCTAGTGGCCCCAGATTGCCGCCTGGCGCCGTGGTACGCGGGGTAACACAGATGATGGTGGGCCAGCCCTGGGCTATTCCTCAGGTCTGTGGAGCGCTGTCTCAGGAAGCAGGGGCAATAGGGGCGTTACCCACTCTGGGCCAACCTCTCCAGGCTTGGCTCCTGAGAGGGACAGGCTGAGACAGGTGGGGCGGGATTCCGGCGATGGTGTGAAGGAAGGAGTCTAGAGCCTCTGTCATGCACGCTGGGCTCTATTCTTACCTACTTACAGATACTGGTGGACAGGGGGCTGGCTCATTCCACAATTAAGGTGTATGCAGCAGCCATTTCGTCCTGCCATGAGGGATTTGGAGGCAGGTCAGCCTTCAGTCAGCCGCTTATGTCGCGGTTTTTGCAGGGGGTCAGGAGGCAGCGCCCAGTAGTGCACGCCTCCGCCCCACAGTGGGACCTGCCGTTGGTGCTCGAGGCTCTGGTCACAGAACCATTTGAGCCCCTGGAGCTCTCCTCCCTGAAAGCACTGTCATGGAAGACAGCATTGCTACTTGCCTTGACTTCGGCCAAAAGAGTGTCCGAGCTGACCGCTCTGTCGGTGCACCCAAGCTGCCTTTTGATCCGGGGTGACCGTAGCGGGGCGACACTCAGACCGAACCCCTCCTTTACTCCTAAGAGCCTAAGGAGTTCGTTCAGGTCAAGGGCTATTCAGTTAGGTGGCTTTAATCTTCCACCCCATATTGAGGCCAGGGAGGCTAAATTGCACCTCCTCTGCCCAGTGCGTGCGCTAGCATGTTATGTAGAGCGCACGGCTGCCATTAGACGCACTGAACAGCTGTTTGTGTGCTTTGGGGATGGTGTGGCTAGAAAAGCTCTCTCCAAGAAGCGCCTAACAGGATGGCTATGCGGGTGCATTACACATGCCTATGGACGGGCGGGGAGAGCCCTCCCCACTGGGGTCCGTGCGCATTCTACACGGGCTGTGGCTGTGTCAAACAGCCTTATTCAGCAGCGTGAGTGTAGAAGATGTATGCACGTCGGCGTCTTGGTCTACGCCAGGCTCCTTCATAAAATGTTATCTCCTGGACATATCTGGCTCCTTCTCGTCGTCTGTGCTTGCCGAGGCAACGCATGACTGGTGAACGGGGGGGGTGGCTGTGGGTCAGCAGGTGTCTGACTCCCACCCCCCTGGACATAAAGCACTTGTGTTTTCCCATGCTCCTGAGGGACTCGGGAGACATGGTGCGCAATCAGCCCCATACAGGGCTGGAGGCAGGCTGGGAGAGCCTTCCTCACTATTGTCCATGCCCACTTGCTACACAGAGTGTGTGTGAGTGTGGGGGACGTGGTGCACTTATGTTTTCCCATGCTCCTGAGGGACCTGGGGAACATGGTGCGCGGTAGGCTCCAGACGGAGTCTCCGCACAGATCTTTTCCATGCACACTCTACACGAGGTAAGCGTGTGTGAGTGTGCCTTATCCAAATTGCGGCCCCAACTTCTCTACGGTTACAACCGGATGGGAGGAAGTGGGGATGCAATGGATGTTAGCCAAAAGCCGGTCAGGGACGGTGTGGTGGGTCAATGTTGTTGGATGACAGGGCGTGTATACATCGGGGCTCCGCCCACTGTACCCATAGAGTCCAGTAGAGGGCGGAGTCTGTGTGAAATATAACAGGGGGTTACGTATTGTAACCCTAGTTATATAAGCACAGGCGGAGCCCTCTACCTGGGGGCCCTGTCTTTCCTAGTCCGCTCGCTGAAGAGTGTAGGATAGTGGGCGGCGGGTGTAGCCGCCTTTATATACTGTGGGCCTGCGCGCGCATTCAGGTAGGCTCGCCCCGATTGGCCGGCTACGTTTACGTAAACTCAGTAGGTGAAAGCACGCACAGCATGATAGAGAGTAGTACCCATAGAGTCCAGTAGAGGGCTCCGCCTGTGCTTATATAACTAGGGTTACAATACGTAACCCCCTGTTTCACTTTCCTTTTTTATTTCAATTCCAACTTTGGTCATGAAGAATATGTTTCTCTGTTGTCCACGTTCATAAAGCATAAAGCAACAGCATCAGAGCACGGTGCAGAGTCTTATTATACATCCATGTTGTAGTCCGCTATAGAAAACTGTAGTTTCCATAGTTTCCCCACAGCAGCAGACGCACATTTATGACGTCCGCTGGCGCATCATAAACACGTCGGATAGTGAAAGTGCATTCGAATTCTCTAAAGTACCACAGTCTCTTCTCCTAAATCCTTTTGAATTCTCCTATCCACTATCCCTTAACCCCGTGACGTTTCACTCAGAGGTCAAGGAATAGGAGATAGGGTTAGAATTTAGGAGCTGATTTTTGGATTATCGGAACGCAACCAGAGACTCGCTGCAGGTCTCTCGTTTGCGCTCCTTCATTTTTTTCTTTTTCGATTCTGACACAAACGTCCCAGGTGGGCGGGACTTTCAGGGGTGCGTCCCCATTGGCTACTCAGTTTTTGAGTGACAGCCCACTACACCACAGATCATACAGTGTAACTCATGCAGCAAACTCCGGAGTCCACTCGGCCACGTTTGTGTCGGTGTCTCTATGGCGTTATATTTGTGCCTCTATCCTGAGCACGCAATGAAACATGTTGAGCATAGAAAATGCTATTGAGTGCACACTTGAACATTTTTGAGCACAGAGAAATATATTTTCTCTCATCAAACTCCTGCTCCGTGCGCAAGCAGACCGCTGCACGCGGTCTCTCCAGCCTGTGCACGCTCAGCTTTGCCTGCGCTTGCTCAAATTGTCACAGCGTTACAAATGTGCCACAAAACCAACCAATCGGAGAACTCGAGAAGGTCAATTCTGATTGGCTGGCCGTCTCCAATCATATCTTCTATCTGAGATAGGAGAAGAGAGGGATTTTCGGTTGTCATCAGGCTGTTGACATTTACAGGACATGACAGACTCCAACGAAGAGATTACTACGCCACAGTGTCAGGTGAGTTATACATTTCTAGTTTCCTGATATCACGTTATTGTTTGCAATACCTTTGACGAAACCTTTTATCTGATCGTTTCAGATAAGGGTGAGTTTGCTAGCCGGCAACATAGCTATATGGGTAGTTTAAGCAAACAGCTAACAAACCGTAGCCTAATATTAGCGCTAGTTTCATGTCGAATTGTTGGAATTTTAACTGAAAATATGATCATGTTAATGTTACATCCTGAATTGATTGTGAGCGCTACAATTAGATCACTAGATACAGAATTGTGGAAGCTTTATGAAAAAATAAAAAGATGACTGATTATAGTAGATTTGTTCTTGTAATTATTGACTCATATTTCAGAAATGCTTTTTATTTTTCTCTATTATAGGGCTGTAGGATTAACATTATATGTCTTCTTATCTTGAGACATCGGCTGTTGTGTGAGTAACGAAGGTTTGACTCATCCTTCTCTAGCAATCCCAGCTGGCACAACATCCGACAATGTCGAATGAACAGCAACAAAATGTCACAGCAAGGCCACATGTAAGTAGTTTTTGATTTGGTTGTATACTGTGTATCAGAGAATATTTTAATCTGATCACTTTGTGTATTGAGTTTCTCAGCGTTCCTGAGAACCTGTCAAAATTACAAACATATGCTTCTCGTTAAAGTCGCATTATGCTCTGGCTGCAACTTGAACTGGGTCACAGGTCAAAGGGTCCTCTTTCTTCCTGTGGGGAAAAGTTTGGCAGGATAAGGGTTGCAGATACAGAGGGTCGTTGTTCCTGTGTCTGGCATTCATTAGGCAAGCTTGCCATAGTCCCTCCTCTCAGAATATAACAGAGCCATGATTCTCTTTGTTTCTCAGAGTTCCGCGTGGTGGCCCACATGTAATGTGTGGATAAACTGTTTGAAGCTCTCCGGCCGTATCTAAAACTCTAAATAAATCCCAGTGTTTGACAACAAGAATTCCAGTCTCCATCTTTCCTGTATTGCTGCTCCGAAGTTTCCGTAACAAATTGGCGTCACGAAACAGGATACCAAAAAGATCTTCAGAACTGGTAAGTGTAATTTCAAATCTATATTTGGACATTGCCTTACCAGAATCTGTGATTGACGGTATCATAAAATTACCTGTGAAACTGAGCGGCTGCAATTTTTTTTTGGGTTTCTCTACTATTTTGCATTTGAGGATAATAGATAACCTGGAAAAAAACGGTGTCTGGGAACTTTTGTTCTGGCCGATTTTCCCTGTGAATGCTGCTGGGGCGTGTGCCTTCAGAGCAAACACAGCTCATGTAAAAACAATAAGGATATTTGGGGGTAATAATAACCTAGGAATATCGATTTTGACTGATTTCCTCTGTGTGTGCTTTTTTGGAATTAAATCACCAGACAATTACACACAGCAAATATTCGGAGAGACCTTAAAAGAGAGCATCACTAAAGTGGACTTCTGCATTGGAAAAATTTCATGCATCTGTATTGAAACAGATCGCCAAATTCTGGAGATTTCAGCGGTTAACTGGTTAATTTAACAGCAGACATCTCCTCGGATCTGCACAGCTGCTGGAGTGTGTAATTTCACCCCCACCCCCCTGCGGCGTAGCAAGCACAAAGGGTGAAACGCGGAATGACACAATATTCTCTTCCTCACACCATTTGTCGATTTTGGAACTAAACAAAAACGATGAGAAATGGGAAGGGTGGTATGCGGGAATGTGTGACATACTGTGTTTCATAACAGATGAGTTGTTGAATTTGGCTGTTGTTGGAAGACAGGGTAAATAAAATAAAAAGCCTCCGCTCTCCGGGTACGGAGAGAGCGGAGCACCGCTAAATTCGCATAGTGGTCGTTGATTGAGAATAAATTAGTTATTGCTCTTCAACAGATTCCGTTCTTAGCACTTGTACAAGTATATATGGGCAGAAGGCACTCATATTAAACAGATATTTCCCTACCCGCTGAGATCTCCCTAATTCGGAATAAATTAAGCTGGATGAGTTTTTGCAGTCACCTGGGGCTTGTTGCGAGTTCATGTTTGTTCGTCTAATTGCAGTGTTTGTTTTATTGTACTAACCGTTAAACATGGGTAATACTGTCTCCACAAACGAGTCAGTTGATAAGAGGAGAGCGGATGCACGTACCAAAACACCTTCTAAAAATCCGATTACAGACAGCCACTACAGTCATATGTTTTCCCCTAATATGCCGTCTGGAATTGTCGGAAGAACCTTGGATTGGTCTAAAGTTATGCCGTTTACCTCGTTACTTTGTGAACACTCACAACAGAAAAATCAGAAAGGGGAGATTGAATTTGATTGGCCTTTAACCGGTACTTTTGACATGGCCGTGTTGTGGCAGGCATTTAAACTGGTTGAAAATTAGGCGAATTGCTCCTGGGATATAACATATATGAAAGAATGTGTTAAAGCTTGGATGTCTATTGCAGAGAAAAGAGGTTATGATGAGCGGAAGAATGAAAAATCAGTTGGCACCGAGCGAGGCTCCATTGAGCTCAAAGCGTTGATCGATAGAGTTTCTAAATGTGCGGCGAATTGTCATTTGCTTAGCCTAGAGGCTGCTTTTGATGTTAAATCAGAGAACATGTCCAGAATTAAGGAAAGACACGGAAAGGATGTTACAGCCATTGCTAAGTCCGTAATGAATGATTGGTTGAAAAGACAGGGAAAGTCTCCCACACCATCTCAGCTCATTTGCATTTTAACAGACAATGGGCTGCTGGAAAAGGAGCAGGCTGTGTCTCTCTGTACAAAAATGATCCATGCAACTGAACTCTCAAATCATGCTGCGAGAAACTCCGATGATTCATTACAGCTGCGGTTATCATGAATGAAAATAAGTTGAAATATCAGCCAAGACAATATAGAGAAATAGATTTAGGACGACAGGAAGAAATAGCAGAGGTGGAGGAAGGGAATTCTTCAGACGGCAGCCCGTTAGGAACCCCCTCTCTTCTTCCTCCGCCACTCCGTTTACACGATTACCTAGGATCGCCGGACGGCAGTGCGATCCACCGTAAAATATTCACGGGAACGCAAACATCTCAGAATAATAATCCTGCTGAAACTGTGACAGCTCCGAAAATTCTGATAGGAGAGGTTCCAGTTTTTAAGCCTTGGACACCCGCGGAGGTCATTGATGTCACTAATCACGCTCCCAGTCCCACTAAAAGCCCAGATGAGTATCTGTCGTGGTTGACTAATGTCTGCTCAGTTTATAACTGTTTGGTTCATGATGTTAAACAGCTGATAATTCTAACATACAAGGCAGATTGGCCCACGTGCAGAGACGAATTTACATTTCCTGAATGTACGCCTGCAGGGGATTGGCCTCTGGCACAGACGCGCGACATGTGGATTCAGAACGTGGCTGCTTTGGCTATTAGAGCATGCGCTAAAACTCACACAGATTTTTCCCAAGTGACGGCTTGCGTACAGAGCCCAACAGAAACTGTCCCAGAATTTAGCCAGCGTTTCATGACAGTGTGGGACAATAATGCTGGCATTAAAAGGGAGGGCAATGATTTGTTCGCTATACAGAGTTTGTTGCATAATTTAATTCCAGAGACAGCTCAAGCCTACATGATGGCGACTCCTGACTGGCAAGTTAAAAACTGGCAACTTACGATAGCCACAATGCGTGCCCTGCATCGGAGCCAGATATTTCTGACCCCCAGAACTGCCCAGCTAATGCAACTATTGCCTAAAAATACACAGGCTTATCAGGGTGCGGATAACTCCCAGCAGTTTCAGGGACAACACCGCACACAGGGAAGATCACAGGATTATCAAAATAAGAGCAGACAGCAGCAGAAAAATAATTCCAAAAAGTTGATGCCATGTCATGTTTGCGGTGCAACGGATCACTGGGCGGGTCAATGCGAGAAGAGGTGGGGTGCGCAGCAGCACACACAGTCTTTGCCTGCTCTCCCCCAGCCTCCTAGGCACCCTGCATTGATGCCGCCTCCACACTATGACAGACAGGCTCAACATGGCCAAAACGGTCAGCAGAGTGGATTTAATAGAAGATAGGGGTGCCATGGAGAAATAGGATCAGATTCACAGCATTTCCCCATTCAAGCAGCAACAATTCGCCTTTCCAATAACCCGCGTGAAGATCCGATTATGCCCGTTGATTTTAGTGGCACGGCTGTAGATATTTTGATTGACAGCGGAGCCACATTGTCTGCAATACGCACTAAGGAGAAAGTTTGTAGAGCAACTAGTAACTTTGTTACAACAATGGGCGTTTCTGGCATACCTATGTCTGAGCCCATTTCACAGAATACTGATATTTCTATAGATGGATCAAATGTGAAACACTCTTTCATTATTTCAGATGGAAGTCCTATTAATTTAATGGGCAGAGACTTACTTTGTAAGTTACAGGCAACAATACATTGCACTCCGGATGGATTGTTTTTGACTATTCCTGACAGCAAAGTCTATCAATGTCACGGTGTGTGCAGCAAGCAGGACCCAAATGCAGATTAAAGTGAAAACCTTTATTTCAAGGATACGTAATAAACTTCAGACAACACAGAACACTCACCGGTGAACTCAGTCACATACGAAAGAAGCACCAACACTGAACACAGGAAGAGACAAGACTAAATACAGGGAGGGGTAATCACAAGACGAGAAACAGCCGGGCAGGGGAGGAGAAACACAAGGGCCACAGGTGAACACAATCAGATAACAAGACACACCAGGGAACTAACGACGGGAGGAAAAACACAGGGAAAAGGACCAGACAATAAACAGGGAGGAAAACATGACAGCAAACACCCAAACATACAACACTACAAAACAACATAAGAGAATCCTGACAGAACCCCCCCCTCAAGGGACGGATTCTAGACGTCCCTAAAAACCACAAAAGTCCAAAACCTCAAGCAGGGTGGGTGGAGGGGGTCCGGAGGCGGGACACAACACTAGGCGCACCAGGGTGGGTGGAGGGGGTCTGGAGGACGGGCCCTGAAGGGATCTCGGGCGGACGGCCCGGGGGCAAGGCCAAGTCCAGGGTGGAAATCTCGGGCGGACGGCCCGGGGGCAAGGCAGAGACCAAGGAGGGGGTCTCGGGCGGACGGCCCGGGGGCAAGGCAGAGACCAAAGAGGGGGTCTCGGGCGGACGGCCCGGGGGCAAGGCAGAGACCAAGGAGGGGGTCTCGGGCGGACGGCCCGGGGGCAAGGCAGAGACCATGGAGGGGCGAAGGCAGCGGCAAGAAAAGTCAGGGGGCCGAGCATGAGGGTGAAGACCGCAGCACTCAGGGGGCCGGGCTCGAGGGCGAAGACCACGGCTCTCAGGGGGCCGGGCTCGAGGCCGAAGACCGCGGCTCTCAGGGGGCCGGGCTCGAGGGCGAAGACCGCGGCTCTCAGGGGGCCGGGCTCGAGGCCGAAGACCGCGGCTCTCAGGGGGCCGGGCTCGAGGGCGAAGACCGGACAGCTCCGGAGGCCGGGCAGGAAGGCGCTGACGGGACAGCTCCGGAGGCCGGGCAGGACCCGGTGTCGGTGGGACAGGCTTCGGCAGGATCCCCCACGGAAGAGGACCAGGAGTTGGCAGGATCCCCCACGGAAGAGGACCAGGAGTTGGCAGGACCCCCGGCGAGACAGGGTACGGCGGGACCTCCAACGGAACAAGACATGGGATTGGCAGGACCCCCGGCAGAAGAGCAGTCTGCGGGACCTCCAACGGCCCAGGACATGGGGTTGGCAGGACCCCCGGCAGAAGAGCAGTCTGCGGGACCTCCAAAGGCTCAGGACATGGGGTTGGCAGGACCCCCGGCAGAAGAGTAGTCGGCGGGGCCTCCAACGGCACAAGACACAGGGTTGGCAGGACCCCCGGCAGAAGAGCAGTCTGCGGGACCCCCAACGGGACAGGACACAGGGTTGGCAGGACCCCCGGCGGAAGAGTAGTCGGCGGGGCCTCCAACGGCACAGGACACAGGGTTGGCAGGACCCCCGGCAGAAGAGTAGTCGGCGGGACCTCCAACGGGACAGGACATAGAGTTGGCAGGACCCCCGGCAGGAGAGTAGTCGGCGGGGCCTCCAACGGCACAGGACACTGGGTTGGCAGGACCCCCGGCAGAAGAGTAGTCGGCGGGGCCTCCAACGGCACAGGACACGGGTTGGCAGGACCCCCGGCAGGAGAGTAGTCGGCGGGGCCTCCAACGGGACAGGACATAGAGTTGGCAGGACCCCCGGCAGGAGAGTAGTCGGCGGGGCCTCCAACGGCACAGGACACTGGGTTGGCAGGACCCCCGGCAGAAGAGTAGTCGGCGGGGCCTCCAACGGGACAGGACACAGGGTTGGCAGGACCCCCGGCAGGAGAGTAGTCGGCGGGGCCTCCAACGGCACAGGACATAGAGTTGGCAGGACCCCCAGCGGAACCGCCAACGACACTTGGGTAGGGACTTGAGTGGGAACTCGATCAGAGACTCGAGAGGTGACTCGAGAGATGACTTGAGAGGGGACTTGAGAGGGGACTCGAGAAGAGACTCGAGAGGGGACCTGAGAGGGAACTTGAGAGGGATCTCGAGAGGGAACTTGAGAGGGAACTCGAGAGGGGACTTGAGAGGGAACTCGAGAGGGGACTTGAGAAGGGACTCGAGAAGAGACTCGAGAGGGGACCTGAGAGGAGACTCGAGAGGAGACTCGAGAGGAGACTTGAGAGGGGACTCGATAGGGAACTCGAGAGGTGACTTGAGAGGGGACTCGAGAAGAGACTCGAGAGGTTACTTGAGAGGGGACTCGGGTAGGAACTTGAGAGGAGACTTGAGAGGGGACTCGAGAGGGGACTTGAGAGGGGACTCGAGAAGAGACTCGAGAGGGAACCTGAGAGGGAACTTGAGAGGAGACTTGAGAGGGAACTTGAGAGGGGACTTGAGAGGGGACTCGAGAAGAGACTCGAGAGGGAACCTGAGAGGGGACTCGAGAGGGAACTGGAGAGGGAACTGGAGAGGGGACTCGAGAGGGAACTGGAGAGGGAACTGGAGAGGGGACTCAAGAGGGGACTCGAGAGGAAACTGGAGAGGGGACTCGAGAGGGAACTAGAGAGGGGACTTGTGTCGGTCGGTACGCCGACAGGACTCGGGGAGCTGGTGTTGGCTGGAGAGCCAACAGGAGACGAGGTGCTGGAGTCGGTCGGTACGCCGACAGGACTCGGGGAGCTGGCGTCGGCTGGGGAGCCAGCAGGAGACGAGGTGCTGGAGTCGGCTGGTACGCCGACAGGACACGGGGAGCTGGTGTTGGCTGGAGAGCCAACAGGAGACGAGGTGCTGGAGTCGGCCGGTACGCCGACAGGACTCGGGGAGCTGGCGTCGGCCGGTACGCCAGTCCTGGAGCCGAAACTGGAGTCGGGACCATGGCTACTGGGGCCGGTACTGAGGCTGGAACTGGAGTCGCTGGAACCGGAACAGAGGCCTGGACCATGGCTGCGTGGGCCAGGTAATCGAGCAAGTGAACATAGCTCTGCGGGCCGGTACTGGTGCATGGATCCATGGCTGTGGAAACCGGAACTGAAGCCGGGATCATGGCTGTTGGAGCACGGGCTGGAATCCTGGCCCTGCGTCTCCTAGAGGTTTTTTGGAGACTCTGTGGACCTCCAACAGGACAACTTGTGAAGCGTTGTAGCCACTTAGGCAACGAACTCCTCAACCAAGGCATTTCAGCCACCTCCATTCGTGCCTTTTCGCGGATAGCCTCTTTGTCCCTTCTAGAAGAGGCTCCTTTCCACTCGGCATGATAACACTGAAGAGAGAAATCCAGATCGAACAGATCCACCTCAAAATCCTCAAAATCCGCTGGGTACTCAAAATCGTAAAAATCCGCTGGGTCCTCAAAATCGTAAAAATCCGCTGGGTCCATTGTTGGTTGGTGCTTTCTGTCACGGTGTGTGCAGCAAGCAGGACCCAAATGCAGATTAAAGTGAAAACCTTTATTTCAAGGATACGTAATAAACTTCAGACAACACAGAACACTCACCGGTGAACTCAGTCACATACGAAAGAAGCACCAACACTGAACACAGGAAGAGACAAGACTAAATACAGGGAGGGGTAATCACAAGACGAGAAACAGCCGGGCAGGGGAGGAGAAACACAAGGGCCACAGGTGAACACAATCAGATAACGAGACACACCAGGGAACTAACGACGGGAGGAAAAACACAGGGAAAAGGACCAGACAATAAACAGGGAGGAAAACATGACAGCAAACACCCAAACATACAACACTACAAAACAACATAAGAGAATCCTGACAATCAAGCTGTCCAATTCATTCAATCATCTCAAGACAACCTTTATTGTTGGTCATTTCCAGAATCGGAGCAGCGGGAGCGGTACTGCAGTCGCTTTACCGCACCGTTGTGACGAAAAGGGAGCTGAGCCAGAAGGCAAAGCTCTCTGTCTACCGGGCCATTTTCGTTCCTACCCTCACTATGGTCATGAAGGATGGGTCATGACCGAAAGAACGAGATCGCGGATACAAGCGGCCGAGATGGGTTTTCTCCGCAGGGTGGCTGGTGTCT
Source organism: Pogonophryne albipinna (assembly GCA_028583405.1). Lineage (NCBI taxonomy): Eukaryota > Metazoa > Chordata > Actinopteri > Perciformes > Artedidraconidae > Pogonophryne > Pogonophryne albipinna. Next base: position 33,179,686 of record CM053249.1, read on the forward strand.
CCCTTAGGGATAATGTGAGAAGTTCGGTCATCAGGGAGGGACTCGGAGTTGAGCCGCTCCTCCTTCGCGTCGAAAGGAGCCAGTTGAGGTGGTTCGGGCACCTAGTTAGGATACCACCTGGGCGCCTCCCTAGGGAGGTGTTCCAGGCACGTCCAGCTGGGAAGAGACCAAGGGGTAGACCTAGGACCAGGTGGAGGGATTATATCTCTTCGCTGGCCTGGGGGCGCCTTGGGATCCCCCAGTCAGAGCTGGTTGATGTCGCCAAGGAAAAGGAAGTTTGGGGCTCTCTGCTGGAACTGCTACCCCCGCGACCCGACCACGGATAAGTGGAAGAAGATGGATGGATGGATTTCCAGATTTCAACATGATTTCTGTTTTCTCCACAACAGGGATTCAGAAAATTGCTAGCATTTCCCCTGTGTGTGCTTCCTTAATGTCTCTTATGCGGCCTGTGTTGAATTGTCACTGCACAGCTGCTTTTAACCCATCAGATGACTATGCACTTTCAATTAGAGGTTTTTGCAACAGCTCAGATCAGTTGGAATGCGACCAGTTTATATTCATTGGACCCCAAGGGTGCGCATTGCCTATGAGACTCACACCTCCACAGCAGGCATTTCATGTTGTGAAAACGATCCCTCACGTCACACTAGCTGTCACTCCAGGCAGTAGTCCTAAGGAGGTGGGGGCTATGGCAGCCCACTGCTTTGCTCGGCTAGGAGCTGTAACAGCTTCTCTTCCTCACACACACACACCTAATCTAATTAACCTCGGAGAGGAGCATTACATGCTGCGTCTCTCTGAGCCCATTTCTCTCCCCCAAAGCACATTTCTTCACTGACAACCACCTCCTCTCACAGAATATGGACCCCCTTCAGATTTTTGGGAAGTTCCAGCCACATTATGGGCCAAGCACAAAAATCATGTGGGATTTGTAAGTTCCGCTCCACCACACAGAGTGACACTTAAAGCCAATGCCAGATTGCCAGCTATCAGACAGTACAATTTACCCCATAGAGCCATTGTGGGAATTGAAGGAGTCATCCAATCTCTGCTCGATCAGGGCGTATTAATCTACACGACCAGTCCGTGTAATACTCCAATTCTACCCATACCTAAACACAATCGCCCTGATGAGTGGCGTTTTGTCCAAGATTTGCAGGCTATTAATGCCATTGTCATTCCAACGGCCCCCATTGTGCCTGACACAAATTCGATCCTTGCTTCTTTGCCTCCAGACTCCACATATTACACAGTCATTGATCTTTGTTCAGCATTTTTCTCTATTCCTTTGCATCCAGAAAGCCAGTATCTGTTTGCATTTACATTCAGAGGTAAACAAATCACATACACGCGCCTCCCACAGGGGTTTGTTGAATCGCCTACTGTGTACGCAGCAGCTGTTAAAAGAGACCTGGACACTTTGGTCCTTACAGGGGGCAGCACCCTCCTTCAGTATGCTGATGAGCTGTTGATTGCGTCACCTAACAAAGACGCCTGTCGCATCGACTCCATTCTGCTCATGAAAAGACTTTCTGAATGCGGACACAGAGCATCCCTGGCCAAGTTGCAATACTGCCAGACTGAGGTCACGTATTTGGGTCACATTCTGAGAGATGGACACCGCCTCCTCTCACCTGCGAGAATCTGCCTTTTGAACAAAGTACCACCACCTCGCACAAAGAAGGAGATGCTTTCCTTCTTGGGCATGGCGAATTACTGCAGACTATTGGATATACGAGTATGCTGCTATGGACTCCGTCCTGCGTGCTGCCACTCTGCAGGCCGCCCCTAACATTGTTCAATGGTCTGAGGACATGCACACAGCTTTTCAGGACTTAAAGCAGGCCCTCACATCAGCTCCGGCCCTGGGGCTCCCTGATTACCATCAACCTTTTCATCTACACGTCCATGAAAAGGGGGGCTTTGCAACAGGCATTTTGGTACAGAAGCATGGCTCTAATTTTCGGCCTGTAGCATACTACTCGTCTCGACTTTCCCCTGTGGTACTTGGTATGACTTCATGCCTGCGAGCAGTGGCCGCAGTTGCAATAGTTATCAAGCAATCCTCTCCCATTGTACTGGCCAGTGACTGTGTAGTACATGTCCCACATGCAGTTTTGCATATTCTGAACACCTCTGCTACTCAGCATATGACAGCAGCAAGGCGATCTGGTTATGAAGCGGTAATTCTTTCAAGCCCACACATCACTCTTAAACGTTCCCCCTCCCTAAACCCAGCTATGCTGGTGCCAATTCCAGATTTTGAAATAACACATGACTGCGTCACAACGATTGACATGTCTTCTTCCCCCAGAGCTGATATGTTGCAAACTCCTATCCCTAATTCAGATATGATTCTATACACAGACGGGTCTGCGAGCAGGCCGTCTGACACAGTACACTTAGCAGGCTATGCTGTTGTGAACGACTGGGAAGTCTTAGAAAGCCGGGCCTTGCAAAATGGCACGTCGGCTCAGGCTGCAGAGTTGCATGCTCTGCTTAGGGCGTGTATTTTGGCTGAAGGTAAAGTTGCAACCATTTTCACAGACTCCAGGTATGCATTTGGTGTGTGCCATGATTTTGGTGTCTTGTGGAAAATGCGCGGTTTCTTAACATCGGCTGGTAAGCCTATTCAACATCATGCGTTAGTAGCTGAGCTATTAGACGCTATCCTGCTCCCTGCACAGCTAGCAGTGGTTAAATGTGCTGCTCACACAAATTCTGATGATCCTATTTCGCGTGGAAATGCGTTAGCCGACACCGCGGCTAAACAAGCAGCAGTTTCCTGCTTCTCTATGGTGCTTCAATGCCCCTCGAAACAACCCGCAGAACCCATTTGTTTGCCTTCCTTTAATGATGTCACGGACATGCAAGCCCGCGCTGATGTTAGGGAGAAAGATTTATGGCTAAGACGAGGTTGTGCACTTGACGCTGAGTCCAACTTGTGGCTCCACCCAGACGGACGGATGGTTTGTCCCCGTTCGTTCCTCCATGTTTTGGCACATGTTGCACATGGCAAATCACATGTAGGAAAAGGAGGGATGAATGGGATTATAAAGTCACAATGGTTTGCTCCAGGCATTACACTAGCTACACAGACCCTTGTAGATAGATGCATGATATGCCAGCAGACAAGAAGAAGAAATGGTCCAGTTCAGCATGAACACTTACCGCCCCCCTCGGGGCCCTTTGTAAATATGCAAATTGACTTTTCGCATATGCCACCATGCCAAGGATTCAAATATCTTTTGGTAATAGTGTGCCAGTTCTCAAAATGGGTAGAGGCCTACCCTACCAGAAAAGAAGACGCTAGAACAGTTGTAAAGTGTCTTCTCAAAGATGTTATCCCTAGATTTGGTGTTCCAGCAGGGATTAACAGTGACAGAGGTCCAGCATTCAATTCTAAGATAACCCAGAGTCTAGCTACAGTGTTAGGGTTCAAATGGCAGTTGCATGTTCCCTATCACCCACAGAGCTCAGGCCAGGTTGAGAGAATGAACTTGACTATAAAGGAGAAACTCACTAAAACAATGTTGACCACAGGACTAAAATGGGTAGACGCGCTGCCGCTAGTTCTGTGCTCCATCCGAAGCTCACCAAATGCAACGACAGGGCTTAGCCCACACAAAGTATTGATGGGAAGGGTAATGTTCACAGGATCTAGCCCCCCAGTAACACCCCACAAACTCACTCTTTTGTGGACAGATGATTACATGACTAACTATGTAAAATATCTAACTGACATGTTGAGAAAGTTTCACAGGCAGGTGGCTGACAGGCTCCCCCAGCCTGGAGAGGAGCCCACCCACCCTTTTCAGATTGGTGATGATGTACTAATCAAATCTCTTGAAAAAGATGCTTTGTCTCCCAGGTGGAAAGGTCCTTTCCAGGTGTTAATAGTGACCAGAACAGCCCTGAGAGTACAAGGTAGAGCGGAGTGGATTCACGCTTCCAGATGTCGTCTCTCTCCTCTACTGGATGCTGGCGTGTGAAGGCAGTCATCATCATCGTCATTCTGGGTCTACTGTACCTGGCCAAGGACGCCCTGCTAGATGAAGCTGTGAAAATCCCAACGACAGGAGGCGAGGGCTCTCGCCCCTCTGAGGGAGAAAATAAGGTGCTCTTATCCAAGAGCGCAGACGACTTGACTACTCAGGGTCCTGACCCTGAGGGCAAAACAACACCAACGGGCAAATCAGTGCCTAGCGACAAGGACAGGTTGTATCAGATCACCACACAGACATTCAGTATGGTGCGAGAGACACAAAGAGAGAGAAAAGGAGGAAGAATAAGGAGGATTGTCTCCCTCCCTGAACATAAATCAGAGACTATTTCTTTTAACTGTCCAACTTCAATATGTGACTCAACTAACTGTATTATTGTGTTTCCTGTGTTTTTAGTTTACTCAACGTGGGAGATGTATCCAAAGAACCAGTACCATTGGTTCAGGGAGTCGTCAGAGGTGGTAAGAATAGCTCTCAACACAATTGACAATATGCCCCCAGAACTGTGGTGTAGCACTATAGAACAGTTACAGACACTGATAAGGGATGAGGTAAAATGTACAATGAGGAAACCAGATTACCAGGTTCCCAATCCAGGTGTCACTGCATGCACATTTACTGGACCAAATAGCGAAACAAATGTTCTATCCACTCCACTTAAACAATCAGGAGGTGATGTAGATTCTTTAAAAAAGGCCTTAATCACTCCTTCTAAACGAACTAAATCTAATTCTGCAATAAGTTTAATGTTAGACTACGCGCATGAACGCAATGTTAGCAACTGTTGGCTGTGCCAAAATATGCCAGAATCCATGCATTCTCCAATGTTTAGCCCAGTTCCTTTCACGAAAGCTGACTACGGTCTAGTGAGCTGAAATGATATAGCATCCCGAATTAGCGATGAGGCAGATGATTGTTACACTCCTTCCTACCCCATAGACTCTGAGCAACATTTACAGTACGAGGGCTTAGTCTCTCTTATTGTTGATACAGTAAATAAAGATTACCTGCCAGATGGTTTCAAACGATTAATGATGCTAAGACTTATATATGTCAAGAAATACATCCACCTAGCTTTTGAATACAGATTCCAATTAGCTCTAGTCTAGACTAATTGTTCAGCTAATTCTACGAGTCCAACATGTACAAGGCAATCGCACACCCCATCTTTGTTGGTTGAAGCTTTGGTAACCGTTGTGCCCTGGTTTGGCTCCAGAACAGTGGACTCCGTTAAAGTTAAAATACATGACTGTACGCAGCCAATACCCTTAGGCAAGCCTCCTACACGTGATTGTTCAGTATATGTTCCCCCAGTTGTAGTGCATGAGCGGAAAAATGTGTCTATCTGTTTCCAGAATGAAGCAGGATCTCACACCTCTCCAGATGTGGGACACAGCGACTGTAATACCATAGTGAGGGTAAAATTAGCCAGAATTCCCCTCCCACAGAGAGTGTACTTAGTTTGCGGCGACCGGGCCTATGGCTGTGTGCCATATGACATTTTTTATGGCACCTGTTATCTAGCCTACCTAATCCCTTTAATCCGTAAAGTAGAGGCTAATGAGATTGCAGCGATACTTCCCTCTTTACACAGGAACAGCAGGTCCATTACACAAGGACAACAGATAGCTAGCCTATTTTTGCCTTGGTACGGTATTTATGTTACTCAGCAGGAAATAGTGGCACTGTCCAAAGTAGTGGAACACCATCTAAATGTATCTAACACAGCGATGTTAGCTGAACACAAAGAATTGCAGGAAGTAAGGACAGTAGCATTACAGAATCGTATGGCGCTGGATCTTCTCCTAGCTGCTCAGGGGGGCACATGTAAGGTAATTGGGTCTGAGTGTTGTTCTTTCATCTCTGACGCTACACCGGAAGTAATGGACATGGCGCATGATACTGCTAGGGGAATAAAAGAATTGCATGAAACTCATGGATTTACATTTGGGGATTTAAGTGGAACCATTGGATCCTGGGGAGCGGGGTTGGTCAAATTTGTTGTTACTGTTTCAGTGTTTATCTTGGTTGTGCTAATCCTAGTGATCTGTTTGATAACTGTAGTTAAATTAGCCATACGCAGGGTTGCCAAGACCGCCCTCCAAGCCCCTCAGAGGCTAGTGGAGTATTCAACTGTAGATGACACAATGTTAATGTACGACGCCGAGCTTCCAGATCCATGGGTCTCCATTGCGGTTTCTGCCCCATGGGTACCCCCATTCAGCGATTGATAAAATGATTACAGTTGACACTCAAAATAAAGAACAGATGTTTTGATTTCTCTTTTTCAGGTTGTTATATAATAAATGGCTGACTTTTCCTTTTCAGATTTTGAACAAATGTATTTGAATGAAATATATGTACTACTAAGTGCCTTACTCTTGAATAAAGCGTAATGAAGTAAACGTAAAGTAATGTTAAAGATTGAGGACACTGCAACTTTGCAGGTTACAGATTGATCTATTCATCACTGTGAATGTATACATTAACTGTGAATTTTAGCTGGATCTCTCATGATTCTGATTTTATACCTCAATTGGATTTCTTATAATCCTAAATTCTAATTGTGTTTTAATAAGTAATTGCCTTGAAGTGAATCTTTGAGATGTAAGCTGATTTAGAATTTGTGTTTGATGAATGAGATTAACTGAGTGATAAATGATAAAAGATCTTATTTTTGAAACATATATTTTGCTATTATATTTTTGTTTTTCATGTGTGTTTATTATTGTGCTTTTGACAAATGATGCCAAACACTGAGGAGAGATGATTTTTCTATTATGATTGACTGTGTTCAATCATTGTGATTGAAATGTTTTCAATCTTGTTCTACTTTTGATGTAATTGATGTAAGTGGGCCCACACAACTCTGAAGACGCTTATTGATTTAAGTAGTGACTGAAATATTCTTAGACTAATGTTAATTGGTTATCAATAGATTGATAAAAAGAATGGAACTGTCAGAGAATATTTTAATCTGATCACTTTGTGTATTGAGTTTCTCAGCGTTCCTGAGAACCTGTCAAAATTACAAACATATGCTTCTCGTTAAAGTCGCATTATGCTCTGGCTGCAACTTGAACTGGGTCACAGGTCAAAGGGTCCTCTTTCTTCCTGTGGGGAAAAGTTTGGCAGGATAAGGGTTGCAGATACAGAGGGGTCGTTGTTCCTGTGTCTGGCATTCATTAGGCAGGCTTACCATAGTCCCTCCTCTCAGAATATAACAGAGCCATGATTCTCTTTGTTTCTCAGAGTTCCGCGTGGTGGCCCACATGTAATGTGTGGATAAACTGTGTGAAGCTCTCCGGCCGTATCTAAAACTCTAAATAAATCCCAGTGTTTGTCAACAAGAATTCCAGTCTCCATCTTTCCTGTATTGCTGCTCCGAAGTTTCCGTAACACTGTGTCTTATGAACCTTTATGGAATTCAGTTTGTACGTTTGTCTGTACATTATTAGCTTTGGAACTAGCTATCTTGGTAGGTTGCTAATGCTATCTAATGTAATGTTTGAATAAAGCTGTAGTACATTACATTACATTACATTACATTTAGCTGACGCTTTTATCCAAAGCGACTTACAATAAGTGCGTTCGACCAACAAAATAGAAACTTGAAGAAAACAGAATCATATAAGTACATCAGGCTTCATAGAGCAAAAACATTTCAAGTGCTACTCAACTGGCTTTAGATAAGACAGCCCTTTATTAGTATATAAGTGCTTTGTTAATAGTTCTATCGCTCGAAGTGGAGTCGAAAGAGATGAGTTTTCAGTCTGCGCCGGAAGGTGTGTAAGCTATCTGCTGTCCTGATGTCAATGGGGAGCTCATTCCACCATTTTGGAGCCAGGATAGCAAACCCACGTGTTTTTGCTGATGGGAACTTGGGTCCCCTTCGCAGCGAGGGTGCAGCGAGCCGTTTGGTTGATGCAGAGCGGAGTGCACGCGCTGGGGTGTACGGTTTAACCATGTCCTGGATGTAGGAAGGGCCAGATCCATTCGCAGCAAGGTACGCAAGTACCATTGTCTTGAAGTGGATTCTAGCAGTTACCGGAAGCCAGTGGAGGGAGCGGAGGAGCGGCGTGGTGTGGGAGAATTTAGGAAGGTTGAAGACCAGACGAGCCGCTGCATTCTGGATGAGCTGCAGAGGTCAGATGGCACATGCAGGTAGACCAGCCAGGAGGGAGTTGCAGTAGTCTAGGCGTGAGATGACGAGAGCCTGGACCAGAACCTGCGTCGCTTTCTGGGTCAGCTGGGGACGTATCCTCCTGATGTTGTAAAGCGTGTATCTGCAGCAGCGGGTTGAAGCAGCTATGTTTGCAGTGAAGGACAGTTTGTTATCTAGGATCACACCCAGATTCCTTGCAGTCTGAGTCGGGGAAACAACAGAGGTGCCGATGTTGATTGTTAGGTCAAGAGTGGGACAATCTTTTCCTGGAAGGAAAAGGAGTTCAGTCTTGTCAAGGTTGAGCTTGAGGTGATGATCAGACATCCACTGAGAGATGTCAGCTAGACAAGCAGAGATGCGTGCGACGACCTGGGTATAAAGTTAAAGCCTGAAAAAGGAACTTTGGCGATATATCGGTTAAATATAAAATGTAATTGATCAACTACACATACAAACCCAAAGTACAATGATCTCTGATAATTTTAATGTGTTGTTGATGTTTTAGGCAGAGTGTGCAACATCTCATTGGCTATGGCCAGGATGCTATACGAGGTTGACACTAAAAGGCTTCATATTAATCTGCTGAAAGTGTTGCTTTGTGCTCATTGACAATACGATTTTGATGTTGACATATAAAGCCTCTGGTGCACAAATACTGAGAATGGACTTTACAGTGAACTAGGAGGCATCGTGTTGCAGTTAAACTTGTGAAATGAAACATATTTGCATATTTATAGGTTCTGACATTTTTAAGGAGGGAGGAGTAGATGTAATTTTAAGGAGATAATTTAACTTGTTTTGTGGATAAACTTTATCAGACTAATTATTATTTGATATTATGTAACGTTATTACTAGCTTCCACATCTCATAGCTCGTTATCAGTCACCTATATGACTAACAACGAGTCCCTCTTCTTAACTAATCTGAGCTCTGTCTGTCCAACAGGGCATATTGAGACAGCAGGTGATGGAAAGACTTCTCACCAAACTGCAATCAGCCTTGAACCAGCAACCACTAAATGTGGATTATTTGGAGTTCCTGACTCGCCATGAGCTGATTATGTTTGAATCGTTCCATGAGCAGATAGGAGGTGTATCAGAGATTACAGAAGCAATACGAAACCTACATCATGTTGTCCGGTTGGAAATTAACGCAAGCTCTATGCCCATTATAGAACAGGAAACAGAAGTTGGTCCAGGTTCTGGTCAACCCAAAATTGTGATAGAGAGACACATTTGCTGAACACACATCTGCCAGTCTCCTGCATTGCAAAATGCCTCTGCGTTTCAAGAAGAACGATTTACAGGAGAATGCAAGAATTTGGCTTGTCTATAAGAGGATCATACAGCACAATGACTGACCAAGAACTTGACAATGTAATTTTAGGTATTAAAAGTCAGATGCCAAATGCTGGTTATCGAATGGTTCAAGGCCATTTGGTTTCAATGGGCCTCCGTGTTCAGTGGTGGAGAATGATGGCCTCTATGCATCGGGTTGATGCTGCTGGGATCTTCAGACGGATCACAGAACTAGGGTGTGTTGTGCGAAGAAGTTATTCCGTGCGAGGCCCTCTCTCCCTGGTCCACATTGACACAAATCATAAACTGATAAGGTAGAGTAAAATATCCTGTTTATGCAATTACCTACTGTGACAGTTTACTTATTTAGGTTCTTTGGGGTGCCAGTCAGGTCTCTCTCCTGACGTTTCAGATTTGGCTAGTCAGTCAGTTTTAGTAAGTCTGCACAAAGGTGTATACATCTCACTGTAAACACCCAACATTGAATGACATTAGAAAATATAAGAAAGGACACAACTCAAAATCATAATCACAAATAGCAAGTGTATTTTTGAATACCCCACAAACAATCAAACAATTCGTCTTCCCACAGTTCAATGTTAAATCCAAAACGTTCCACTTCGGGTTTTCTTCAAAATAAATAAAAACAGTCAATTTACCACGGGAGAATGTCAGTCATTTTTAGCAATCCAGTCGGTTTTGAAAATCCAGTCCTGGTTTTTAAGGTGGTTGGGAGATGACCGGCTCCTTTCAGTTTTGTAAACAATAATCCGGGAACGTGAAGCGACAGAAGAGTATGATGACGGTGGACGGTGGATCAGACAAACGGTAACACGAACTTTAGACGACCTAACTGCTGGTTTCTAAACAGATGAGCGTGTTGCTCCGCCGATCCCTCTTGTTGCACACACCTGCTCCGCCGATCCCTCTTGCGGCACACACCTTTCCCTTCCTGCTCCGTCTAACTAAATAGGGGGAAAAGGAAATGGAGGCGCCAACCAACAGCGAATCACTGGCTGGGTGGGCGTTACCGTGAGTGACTACCGGTCACATAAACACCGGTTGTTACACTCCTTCCCCCATGAGAGAAGCCTGACAAAGGAAGGCTTTTTCATTTTCCTTATCCCTCCTTATTTTATTTCCGATATTGTTGTTCCAACTTTAAGCTGGAAAACCCACAAAATCCTCTTCATCGCTTTCCTCTTCAAAAATCTTGAGGATACGCTGATGTTGCTTTCTGTCCATCTCTTCAGCAGTGGGAAAGCATGGTTTGATTTGAGCCACATTAACAACACGAATGTTCTCTCCAGTCTCTTTTAGGACCACCTCAAAGTTTAAAGGTCCGACTTGCCTGATGACACGATAGGGACCTTTCCACCTAGGTGCCAATTTGGCCATATAGGATTTATCAGCCCTTGAGTAAGGATGTGCTTTTATCCACACACGATCCACATCTCTTCTTCCTTTGTCATAGTTTATTTTTTGTCTCTGCCTTGCTTTTTCCATGTTGCCGTTTACCATTTTCTGAAACTCGGCTATCTGTTTAGTTGTAGTGTATGCAGAGGTGTCAGGATCACAGAGATGGGGCTTTAACTCGACATCCAATGGGCCTTTCAAAGGACGACAAAGGTTTAGCTCTGCAGGGGTGACTCCTGTGGACTCATGCACCGCTGAATTCAGTGCAAAGCGAAATTCTGGTAAGTATTTGTCCCAAGCTTTGTGTTTTTTTTCCACATAGGAAGCTATCATAGCTTTCCCATTCCGGTTTACTCTCTCAGTCAGATTGGTTTGAGGGTGGTACGGTGAGGTCCGTTTCTGCTGAAGGTTCCACCGCTTGCATATTTCTCCAAAAACAGCTGAAACAAACTGGGGACCTTGGTCCGAGAGGATGAAGGTTGCTACACCCCAGCGAGTCAGAATCTCCTTTGTTAATATCTGGGATACTGCCTCTGCTGTTGCTTTACGAAGTGGAAACATCTCAACCCATCTGGTGTAGTAGTCCACAAAGACAATGAGATAGAGGTTACCACCAGAGCTTTTTGGGAAGGGTCCCATGAGATCAACTCCTAACATCTCCCAAGGTCCATGTACCACAGTCTGCTGAAGTTTCCCGGGAGGTTTGTAGAGCTGGCAAACCTGACAACAACGTACATACTCTCTCACATCAATGCTCATTTTAGGCCAATACTCAAGGGCTTGTAGTCTTTTATACATTTTATATCTTCCGAAATGGCCGGACACAGGATCATTATGATAATGGTGGAGTAGTTGTTGGCGTAGTAAAGATGGAATATACACCTGGTATAACGTTTTGTGAGGTAAGTGCACCACTCTGTATACCTTGTCCTCCAAAACAGTAAACTTGTTAGTTGCGTTTTCAACGACTTCTCCTTTTTCCATGATTGCATCGTACAGAGTCTGGATGACAGAATCCTCCTGCTGGGCTTTCCAGATGTCCTCATCAGTAATTTGGAGGTTTTTATAGGTGTCCCTCTTGGAGCGCAGCACAGCAGCACAGGTGGCAGGTTGTGTCGGGGCATCATCCACGGGAGCTCTTGACAGCGCATCTGGAACTGTGTTGTATTTTCCTTTACGGAACTCCTGGAGACGGAGAGCCCAACGAATAAGTCGAGTGCTGGTTTTTTGCGTTTTGAAAACCCAGACAAGTGAGGAATGATCGGTCACTACTGTAAAGTGTCTGCCTTCCAAGTAGTACCTCCACTTCTCTAGGGCCCATACGACAGCGAGGCATTCTTGCTCTGTGGTCGAGTAGTTCCGCTCTGCCTGGTTTAAAGTTCGGCTGGCAAAAGCCAGGACCTGCTCTGTACCAAGACCAGTCTGTTGAGCCAAGACTGCCCCCAAACCGACATCACTGACGTCAGTATAGACCAGGGGTCTTCAACTAAAATTCAACGAGGTCCAGTTAGAGAAAATCTCCCCATGCAAAGGTCCGGAACATCAAAATGTCTAACTTGCTTCATGAATTAGTGTGATATGTATTGAAGTGACCTGTAGCTTTATCAACATCTGCATGTAATCAACAACTGACTGCCAAATAAAGAAAGCACAATTCAAAAACAACAATATGTATTGTCAATGAATTAACATTGAACTCTACAGATATACAGTAAATACTGTGGATATGTGTAATGTTCCTCTCGGACTGCATTTAAAAATAAAATAGAGAAAATAAATAAAATAGCTTTTGAAAATATGTGCATCTTAAAAGTGCTTAATTTTAGATGAATAAAATAAAGTGTAGCAGCAGCTTGAGTTTCTCTTTTTCTTTGTTAACCGTTTCACATCATGACTTAACAGTTTCAGACGATTATTGAACAATATCAGTCTTTACACATCATAACAATTGAACAGTTTTAAAGTTTCTCTTCTCCCTCTTATATTGCAGTCCCTCACTCACTTTGTTTTGTTCAGTGCGAGAATTGAGCTCGAGCTTGTCCTGCCAGGAGTTTGTAAATCTGGGCTGAAATGGTGTCAGGGCCTTTCTCATACACACATGCAGGTGCTCATTGGTTACAGTGATGCAAACACAGGTATGGTGAAAAAAGAGAGAACTATTCGAAGCAGAAAAAAAACAGCGTAATATAGCATCTGACAAAGGCCTGTGCTAAAATGCTTCAATTAACTGCTATTCTTTGTAATATACTCAGATCAATAGGAGACAGAGATGTTAAGTTATAAATCAAGGATTTTTATTATTATTTACAGCAGGGGTGGGGAACCTTTTTCCTTTCAATTTTTACAACATCCTCCGAGGGTCGTACAAATTATTGAACTCAATCTCTGCTTAAAAAAACTAAAATCACAGCCCATTCATTTGGCCTTTCTTTCATGCTGTGCAAAGAAAAAGCAACCTCTTAATCCAGATATCTTGCCATGACTCACGTATGCATGCATGTGCACGGTGTGGCATGACCACCAAAACAGAAAGATATGGACACAAGATGTGTGCAAATGTATTTAGTATCCTACATACATGATTTAAGTGTGTGTGTGGGGGGGGGGGGGGGGGGGGGGTCATCTTTCAACATCCCATATGAAACAGAACTGTAAACAGATTCTTCTTTTTGCATATTTTACAAATCACTCCCCTTTTAAACTCTATTCTTGTTATTTTTAACAACTTTTTTGTTACTGTCATATAGTATTTTATACCTGTTTTTCATTTAGTCTCATTAATAACTATAATGATCATATCAAGGTGTGCCTTAACCTCACTGAGCTGAGGTTATTTGAGCCTCTCAGGAGAGAGCTCTCTTCCACCTGGTTGTAGAAAAGCTCTTTAAATTCGTTAGCATAGCTAGCTAACCAGATGCTAATAACAACAGATCGCCACTGTGCTTACAACTAAAGACACAGCCACGCAAACACTGCGGCATGTGTACGGCTCCTTATGGGTACTGCAATATTTGAAGGGCTGGAGCGGCGTTCCGGTGCTCTCTGTCAGCACTCCTTTCAGACGAGACATATACCACGTGAAGACACGTTACGCTCGTGTTGTGTTCAAGGAACACTTGGCCAGGAAAAACAGGTACTCGCTTGTTTAATTATTTTTGCGGTCTAGATTTCTTCTTCATTTTTGAAGTGAGAAGAAAACTCTTCGGTTCTCCACGAATTACACAAGTCACCCAAATCAGCGTTAAAAAAGCAGGAGGCGCCGAAAAATCCCCTATTAATGTATTGATTATAGCTCCGGGTCCGTATAGCTCGGCGCCTGGGTCCGGACCGCGGTCCGCCTGTTGCCGACCCCTGGTATAGACGATAAAGGGGAGTTTAAAGTCAGGATGACCCAGGATTGGCGGTGAAACCAGATGTTTTTTTATAACCTCAAAAGCAGTCTGACATTGAGAAGTCCAGAGGAACTTGGCTCCTTTCCGTTTAAGGGCGTTGAGTGGTTCGGTTAACTGTGAGAATCCAGGCACAAAGCGATGATACCATCCAGCCATCCCAAGAACCCTTTGGAGTTCCTTGATGTTCTGGGGAACAGGGAAGTTCTGTACTGCCTTTGTCTTTTCAGGGTCAACTTCAACACCAACAGAGGAAACAACATGGTCCAGAAACTTCAGAGAGGTTCGGAAAAACTGACTCTTTTTCATGTTGACTGTAAGATTAGCCTCACGTTTGTCTAGCACCGATTGTATATCAGATGTGTTTTTTTCGAAGGTGTCAGAATAGATGATGATGTCATCTAAATATACAAAGCATGTCTTTCCCTGTAGGTCCCGAAGTACTATCTTCATCAGCCGTTGGAAAGTAGCTGGGGCATTCTTAAGTCCAAATGGCATTACTTTGAACCAGGGCCGTATTCATGGAGTCAACATTGGGGGGGACCAAAAATTCTATACAAATTTGAATACTAATTTCCTGCCATTCTAAAGGAAAATACATAAAAAATCACTAACACATTGGATACTTTAAAACCTGTTAAACCCCATGCCCCTGCCCGTGGGGGCAAAACACAACAATAGTCACGAAACTGTGTCTCAGGCAAGGGTGTAGGAAGCATCCTCAATGTGGGTGGGACAATTTGACGGGGGGTGTGGCGGGCGGGGGACCTAACCTCCTCTAGGGCGGTCCGGGGGCATGCTCCCCCGGGAAGATTTTTTTTTAAATGTTGAAGTTAAAAGCATCAATCTGGTGCACTTTGAGAGCAACATTAGGGACTAAATCTATGGATACATCTCAACCACACGCATGTGAAACAGAACTGAACAGATTTACTTTTTCTTTATGCATATTTTACAAATCACTCCCTTTTTAAACTGTAGTATGAGTTGGAATGATTTCATACCTGTTATTCTGTTATTCTCTTATTTTGTATAACTATAATGATCATATAAAGGTGTGCCTTGGAAATACTTGTTTTGCATCAATCTTGATACAGGGTATTTATTATATGTTATAGTTTGGATTCCTAAAGCTTTTAGTCTACTATCCCATCATTCAAGGGTGGTTTTCACAATAAGTAATGGTTTATTTTTTGCACGGACACTATCATTTACATTTTTTTACTATGTTCAATCTGAATTTACTTTAAAAACATCTATATTGATTCTGACTTTTTCTACATCCAACTCACAGGTTTATCATTGCTTTGAGAGAAAAGATTATTCATTTAACCATTTTTAGAAGTGAAGATATAGTCAATTGTTCTGGGAATGTCATTTTCAAACCTGAGACCTGAAAAACAGGCTTGGGGCTTAACTGGTTAAAATGTTTTACCATAATGTCTAATTGTGCATTGTATTACATCGCCCTATTTTATCTAGTTTAGCTTTTCTTGTTTTGTTGTTTGTAATGGCAGAGATTAGGGATGAATAAAGTACAACTATAACCATAATCACATTAAAGCATTTCAATCCATAGAAAGGTCTGTGCCACGCAATTTCAGTAGAAACAGGAACACTTTATTGCCCTTTTGTTTTACGGCCACGACTCGCACTAGCTGCTTGCCGCTCATTCAAAATCAAAAAGACCCCCAACTTCCTCCGAGACACCCGCCTAAAAAGCCCAACCCTCAAGTAAAGGACCCAAAAGCCTTTTTGCGCTTATCGTTGGCACTGATAAAAGACTGGCATATTCCTTCAAGGTCCAGTCTGTCCAGTTTCCTCTGGTGCACATGACATATGGCCACATTATTCAGCCTCGTTTGACTCATCGATGCTCTAAGCCATGTCTTAAGCCTCCTCAGGACACTAAAACTCCTCTCAGCCTCTGCAGAAGAGGCAGGGACGACCAACAGAAGCCTTACTAAAGCTTCCACCTGACCGAAGAGACCTCTCACCTCTGGCACCATTTCCCGAATAATGCTAGCAACATCTGAGCTTGTTTAATAGTTGTAATTAGCCCCAAACATGGCCAGCTGCACCTGCAGTAGTCTTGAATTCATTCAGGATACTCTTCTACCACCTTGTCCATGTCTCCGTGTAGCAGCACATTTTCAAGCTGCTGCAGCTTGTGGAATCCAGCTTGTTCAAACCTCTCTATGAAATTGAGTATTCACTGTGTCCAAAGGCATTGTAGAATTGGACTCTGCACAAGGACTGGGCATCGGGATGGATATGCAGCCTGACCGGTGTAACGCTTTGTAGGTTTGCGGACATGAGGGATCTGAATTGGTTGTAGGTCCAACTTTGTTGCCACAGCAGTTGCTTTCGAGAACAATACATCAAAATGCACTTCCGTTCGTTTGACCTGCATGCTTGTTTTGACATGGTCTACAGCCTCCAACATGCCTGAAACGGTCTGTTTCCTAAGCTGCAGGGAGGTGTTCAGGCACTCCAAATCCCCCATCAGGTCTTCAGCCATTAAAAGGCCGAGCACAGTGTTCCCTTTAAGAAATGTTCCATGAAGACCATTGGCCTTGACTGAAGTTTCAGGTGAGCTGCATGATGCCATTTCTTCAAGGGCCATCAGCACTGACTCATACTGCTTGAGAACTGAGCGGATGGCAGGGGTACTACAGTCCACCTGGTGGGACAGAGAGGCTTCAATGAGGTGAAAGTTGAACCATGCTCTGATTTTGCGATATTCTGGAAAATCAACTTGAACTTGCCAGATTGATTAAAGAAGCCCCCCAATTCATGGACCAGACCCATTGCATCTCTTACTAGTGGAGAGGCTCCACAGGCAGCCTGCGTAATTAAGTTCACGCAGTGGGGACCACAGTGACAATACACAGCCAGCGGTTGTTCTTTCCTTAAAATGGCTTGTACTCCCTGCAATCGTCCAGCCATGTTTGCGGCACCATCATAAGTTTGTCCTCGGAGTTGAGACAGAGGAAGCTGTAGGCGCGTCATCACATCACATGCCATCTTGGCTATATTTTGCCCTGTTGTTGATGACACTTGGTAGATTCCCAGGAATTCTTCCTTTGGTTGTAGATCTGCATCTACAGAGCGCACACATATTGACTCCTGCTCAACTCCTGATATATCTTGGGTGCCATCAATGATAATTGCGAACTGGACCACTGGCATTGATGTTATTTCCGACACAATTTCTTTGATGATTGTATTGGCCATCACCTTCAACAGTTCGTTCTGCAATTCCGGACTGGTGAAATCGAGGGGACCTTTTAGCCAGGAGGTCAGCTCTGCATCGCCCGTTGCCTTGTACTTTAGAAGCTGGCTTAAATTCCCACTCTCCTTCTGATCGCCTCGAAAAGCCAGACCTTGCCGCGCCAAGTACCTCACACCCTCAACAATCTTCATCAGATTTCTTCTTGCTTGTTGCTGCCGTCTTTCAAGCTCACGTGAAAGTTGCACATTAACAGGCTCTGGCTCCTGAATCCTAGTCATCACAGCTCATTTGTGACACTGGCTGTGTTTATGCACACTACATTTCTCCAGTGCCTTCTTCCAATTGTTAAAACCAGTCTTGACAAACGCTGAATCTGCTTTTGACGCAAGCTTAGACTTTTGTGCTGCAAAGTATTTAGCACAATAGAAACAGAGGACCCCTTTTACAGAGGGGCTGTAATGGAGCCATGTATGATCTTCAAACCACTTCTCCTGAAAGTAGAGTATTCTATTTGATAGGGTTTGACTGGGTATGACTTTCACATTTGGATGATTTGGGCAAAGTCCAAGCTCCTCCCTTCCTTTCCTGTACCTTCATTTTCGCCTGCCTGGCTGCTCTCTCTCTCATTGTCAAACTCACTCTCCCTGCTTGATGGTATTATCTGAAATACATATGAGGATGATCTCATCTTAAATTAACATTAACATTAGACTGCTATGTTGTCATTATTCTGTCTTAACCATCAATATAGCTCCTTTCTGACTTACCTCTATGTCACCAGCGCACACTCTCCCTGTCTGGTCGCCATGCTCACATCTCTCTCTCCCTCTCTCTCTTTACTCTGAACACACCAGAGTGAACATGGAAGAAATATTATCAGTAAACAAGCTATCTGACTGGTAACAATACTCACTTTCTCACTGCTCTTAACTTACTTTTTTTCTTTTCTGAGGCTGCCCAAAAAACTGTCTAATGTCACTGCCACCCTTCCTCTTGCTCATGCTTACAGCTTGACCTCGGCGATCTGCAGTTGCTGATGTGATGAATACGGGTCAGCAGCGCTGGATATAAGATAATTAAACATGTTTATTAGCAATTCTGAGCGTTCTAAACCCAGCACAAGCTATGATGCACACTGCAAACCTCCTGCGTGTGAGTATCTTTTAAATGCTTGACGATTATGAAATACTATTTCATAATAATTGTAGAGTATTTATTATTTAATTAATTCTGGCACCTTTGGTATTCCATATGTGTCACACATCACAGTTTTAAATCTTTCCACACCCTACAAATTACAAAATAAAATAGAAATAATCCACATGAATAAATATCTATTGGATTACATCCAAAACGACACCGTATTTCCACATAGCTGCACTAGCCCGCCAAACCCTGGCTAACAACTGAAACCAGCTAGCCCACAGCTAGTTAGCTACTATTCCTGAAAAGTTCGGTTTTAACATCAGAACTACAAGTTACTTACACAAAGAAGTTAAACCGGAGGGTTCATTAACATTACCATTATGAAATAAATAATATAGATTACTTTAGGGCTAACTAGAAAAGATACCAGAACTGATGGAGGGCAAATTAAAACATGACTGACCTGCTTGGAGCATCAAGCTAACTGAAGGTGGACTCAGACGTGCAACAGCGAAATACACCCCCGGGTACAAAATAAGGAACCAATTTACATATGAAAAGAAATATCATTTTGGTGAAGTTCACAATAACAGAAAATATAGATTTTCAAGTATACAAATAACCAAAATAAAGAAGTCATAGAATAGCAATTTTATTTAATTAAAAAAATCCCCCCCAATGTATATGGTGAATACGGCCCTGCTTTGAACTGATACAGGCCAAAAGGGCATATGAAGGCAGTTTTTTCTCGGCTATCCTTATCCATTTGAACTTGCCAGTAGCCACTGTTGAGGTCCAAGGAAGTGAATACTACAGATCCAGCCAATGACTCTAGTATTTCCTGGATGTTTGGTAAGGGATAGGCGTCAGTGTGGGTAGCTGTATTCATCTTTCTGTAGTCCACACAAAACCTTGGTTTGCTATCCTGTTTTTTAGGCACCAGGACAACAGGAGCAGCATATGGAGAGGAAGATGGCTCAATAATGTTTTTTCTAGCATTTCTTCTACATGTTCTTTTATGACCTGAAGTTTAGATGAGGACACACGATAGGCCTTCTGTTTGATGGGCATATTGTGGGTGAGGAACATTTTGTGTGTCAGAATATTTGTGTTTCCAAGTTTTTCTGTACAAACATCAGAGTTTGCTTGTAGTCGACGTAACAGTTGTTTTTTTCCGAAATCGTCTAGGTGAGAAGTGAGGGTTGCAGCCTGTAGGAGGTCAGGGCGTGGTGGTAGATCAACCACGCTACCAGGAGGCACAGCAGAGAAGAAGGCGAGTTGTGGTGAAAACCCTGTACTCTGACTTTCTTTTAAGAACTGATACTGGCGCTTCTTATTGCACTTAAACCAGTAACTGTTCTCTGATACATCAAACTGCAAGCCGGAAAAGAAAATGAAGTCAAGCCCGACCACTGCAGGGAAAGCAAGACTGGAAGCAGGCAGGACGACACAAGGTAATGTAACTGTTTGTGTCTTTAATGTGAGGTCCATATCGCTCCATCCTAAAGGCTGTCTCGCTTCGCCATCTGCCAAGTACAAGGGTCCCCTTGTCCAGGGATTGAGCACATCTTGCTGTCCTTTAATTCCTTTCCATATTTTTTCGTTTACCAGGGTGTAAGATGAACCGGTGTCAAGAATTGCAGTTCCCATCCATGGACCAATGTGCAATGGAACCATCAACTGACAGGGAAGAGTGCCCCCTGGTGGTATTGAAGAAGAGTTTGTAGGAGTAGTTGGTCCTAGGAAACCAAGTGTAGCACGGCCATCATGGGGAGTTTTTGGTTGTTGATATGGTGTTTTCTGATAAGTAGTCCTGTTAGAGTTCCAGTGGGGGAAGGAATCTGGGGCATGACTTCCCTTACAGCGCCAACAGAACACTTGGGGGGGTCGGTTGTGATTAGGTTGGCTTGGTCGGACAGGGTTTTCTCTGTTAGGAGGCATAGTAGCAGATTTAGAGGCAACATGCTGAGGTGTTTTACTTAGCAAATTCTTTCTTTGTTCATATTGCATCTGGTTCTCCTGGTCCTTCTCCAGTTGCTGACCAAGGCGGACAAGTCCATCGACAGAGGTGACTCTGCTACTTCTCAGCTGACTGGCCAGTTGGGGGTTGATGTTTTTCAAAATCAACTTTATGATCTCCTCTTCATCAATATTTGGTTTCCAGCGCTTGCATAATGACTGGTACATGTAGGCAAAGTCTCTGACGCTTTCACCCTCTCCCTGAACTCTATTGCGCACCCAATCTGCCAGTTCATCCTCATAGTCCTCTGACAGGAAGGCAGCACGGAACTGGTAATGGAATTCTCTCCAAGTGTGAATTTTATGGCGGCCAACATCCCACCAATCTCTTGCAGTCCCGTGAAGCACATTACGCAGGGTGGCAATAAGCTCCTCATCCGTGAGCGGATTTAGAGCCAGGAAATCATCACACCTTTCCAGATATTGGAGAGGGTCAGGTGTAGGGTTGGGTATCCTTTGAATTTCCACTTGATTCCGATTCTACTTTTCGATTCCAGGTTCTTAACGGTTCTCAATTCCGATTCTTTGAGGGGCAGGGTAAAAAACTGATACATGCTTCTTCCACCAAAAAAATGACATTTATTCGAGAAACTTTTACACAGGTTAGTTTACAGTAATATTCACATTAATCAGTCTGTTTATAGTCACTGCTATGTAACTGTAACCTGAGAACCACTGAAGCTACAACAGTCCAACTTTTAAAGGAAACCCCCCCCCCCCCCCCATTTAAAAAACAGGTTCTTGTTGAGAAAAACAAGCATATCTGCCTTCTCAGGCATACCGGGAAGAAATGTTTGAACATTTTAAAGTAAAATGCTTCAATCTGGTGCACTTTAAGCAGAATTACTAGAGACTAGATCTAGGGGGTACAACTCTAAACACCCATATGAAAAAGATCGGTTTTACATTTTAATATAAATAGTATGTGAACATAACCAATAACCTACCATAGCAGCCAATAACAAATACATGTAACGTATTTTATTTTTGTTGTTCATTCATATCTTATTTTACCTATTATTTATGCATATGTTTTTATCTCTCCAGTTTAAAACGATATGTCTGGTTTACTGTCCCATAGTATACATTGGAATGATTTCAACCTGTTTTATCCCAATAATTATAAAGGAGTGCCTTGGAAATATGTGTTTACATAAATTGTGATCAAAACGTTTGAGACCCACTGAGATACGTTAGACTAAAGTGAACTATCTAAACACTCGGAGTCCTTTACCTCACTGAGCTGTAGTTATCAGCCCTCAGTCTGACTGGAGAGGATCTCTCCCTCCACATCATTGTAGAAACATCTTCTTCTTCCGTTACCGTCACCAGATGCTAATTAACAACAGCGCGTACCGGTGCACCCTCCTTTCTCCCTCGCTCGCTCCCACGCTCACTCGCACTTTGGCTGTGAGCTGCGGGTGCCAGATAAGCCAACATCCCCCCATTTTCATCACTTACAGCGCCCATCGCACAGGGCAAAATGAAAAGTGTAACCGGATGAAAAGGGTGTTACATTTACTTAATTATGAATGTTGTTACATCAAGGCCGAAAATTAGGATGAGCCCCAACGGTAAAAAAAAATGTTCTTCCCTCCCAGAGCTGTCAGCGCAGCGCCCCCCAGATCTGGCGAGTGATTTATTCAACAGTGAAACACCCTTGACGTTTTCGGTCAGATTTGACCTCCATAGAAAATGAATGGGTATGAGTGTATTATGTTCATCCTGCAGATGGAAAATATCTATACACATGTTACAGGAACTTCTCCCTTTCTCGCGCTGTATGATACAATGTATCATACCTTCTCACAGGTGCGAGCTCTGTGCCCCTCGAGAAACACAAACCTCTCACTTTCACGCGCTAAATGCGCCTCCCTTACTGGCTCTCAAGCAGTTATATTTGTGCCTTGCTCACATTTGACTCATTGACACAATGAGCAGGCGACCGATTAGGCTATTTTCTGTACGAGGGGCTCTGGACACATTTTTGAACCAGATGAAGAGGAGATAGAGGAAGATGTCTCAGTGATCCAGACTATGAGCCTACAACAGACCAGGAAGTGGCCCCTGAAGGAGAGGCCCCTGAAATAGAGGCCCCTGAGATAGAAGCCCCTGAGGGAGAGGAGCCTGAGGTGACATTCCACAATTTTGCATTGCCAATCATGTGCGTGAACACAGGTGAGCACACACACACGTTCTGTTATGGTATATTTCTCGTTCAATAAATGTTCATTGAGGAAAATATTATCAGTGCCTTATTTTATATTCATCACAGTGAATGCTGAACTTGATGGGCCCACCGGTGGGTCCGGACCATGACATGAAACACTGGTTTGCTTGTATCAAATCAATACATCCCATACATCATTGGAACGGGAAGAATCTCAGCTACAACACTAACTAAAGCATTTCCATCTCCAGAAAACATAGCCTACATGGCAAGCATTTTCATAATATACAGTAATGTAAAATAAGCACTATCTTTGAACTTACTGCCAAAAATAATATGAAATTCACTCCTGGTGTCATTCTGTCTGTCCTACCTTGATTCTACTTGCTTTGACTGTTCAAATGTGATGTCAACCATCAAAATTGGATAAGGGGTTCCAGAGATATCACTGTGCAAAACACACCGGTCAATTTTGACCGAAAATAGCATGGGAAGGGGGGTATGACCTAACGCAAGAGAAGGGTTAAATACTGATGGTTGTATAAAGGGATTTTAGTTGTGAGCTATAATTCATCATAATTGCCGATAAATTGTTCCGATTAACCCAGCTTCCCCAAATTTCTTTCTTTTTGGTGTCTATATACGCCGGGATCCGGAGTCATGGATGATCCTGCGGTCCTGTGTCCTGGATCGCGAGCCCTGGATCTTGAGTCGTGGCTGTGGTCATGGATCATAGGTCCTGGGTGGATATCCTCGTGGATTCATCTTCCTATTATACACACATGCATTTCCAAACATTTGGACTACCTATGTTGCAAATGTATTATCTTTTCAATTTACACACGGCATCTATTGCACGTCTGTCCGTCCTGGGAGAGGGATCCCTCCTCTGTTGCTCTCCCTGAGGTTTCTCCCATTTTTCCCTTTAAACTGTGGGTTTTCTCCAGAAGTTTTTCCTTACGATGTGAGGGTCTAAGGACAGAGGGTGTCGTATTGTCACACTGATATTTTGTACAAACTGTGAAGTCCACTGAGACAAATGTAACATTTGTGATATTGGGCTATATAAATAAACATTGATTGATTGATTGATTGATTGATTGATTGAATTGCCCTATGCCTTTTTTGATATATTGCTGAGAGGACATTGTTTTCTTTTGTTAGAACTGGGAGACACTTATTTTTATTTATTTGTTCTGCTTCATGTCAGTGAGAAATGTAATTGAGAGACAGAGAAAACAGACACATACTTGAGTAAAGTGGTACCTACTTGAGTGACATCTACGTTTTACTCTCAACTGATCATTGTAACTGCCTCCAGTAATGACATGAAAGCTTGGTATTATCAACATTTCTGTGCTTGGGCCGATTTTCAAGATGATTTTCGTATTGCCATAATTGTTGTAAGAGACACAAAGATGATGTGTAGTGTTCTAAACATTATGGACTAACATGATAACAATGTATGCTTAAGAAAAAAGCGATCAGCTTGCACTTTCATCTGACCCTGTCACGCGAATATTGCACCACCGTGCTCAGGGTCTGTTAATAGCAAATATTGCACCATTTTGTCAGCAGTGTATGGTCAGCTTGTTTATCAATACAATTTGCAGTGTTGGTCCTAATTGTTGTGATGGAGAATATGTGCATGTGCAACACATGGGCTCTGTCAAACTTGTAAGGTTAGAGCTCTATCAGTCTGAGGACATAAAATGTGTTTTGCTTTCGAAACTTGAATTCAATAATGTTGTTATTGGCCTGAAACTACCTTGCTTAGTTTTGACTCGCTAATCATTTCAAACAATGCACAGAGATACTAGCTTTCTGCTAAAACAGCTCCCTACAGTTTTGCATTGAAGGGGATCAATGAGAGCATTCATACTTGACCGAACATGACAGCTGGATAACATGAACAATGAGAGAGTAAATGATGTGTAAAGCCAAGTTGTTTTGCCTTTTTTAACCTTTTTATTCATCACTTAAAGTAATCATGTGTCTCATCAAATAGACCATATGGGAAACAAGAATAAAGAATACAAATAAATATGTAAGGAAACATCAACAGTTAAAAAAAAAAATGGTATATTCAAAGTTCAAAGAGAACTGAAATCCTCTACTCAGAGGCTGATCCATAGTATCTGGTGATTTAATACATTATGTGTTTATCTGGACTTTTTGGGATAATACAGATACACGTTTAAACATTTATGGAAGTAATTTAAACTAATAATATGTAATAACAAAACCTAATACAATCCCCTGTAATATTCAGATGAATGGCAGATAAAAGGAAATATAGTTGAAAGGTTTGATATGCAGACAAGCCAAGAAGAGAAAGATAAGAAACCAAGATCAAACATGGCAGTGGTACTCTCCTCTCACTAACTAGAGCTACAGTACACACAAACACATGCCCAAAGACACACATTGACACATTCACACAGTCATCTCAGATTCGCAGATATTACTCTTCATCTTGATTTATTTATCAGCTGAGTTTCAGATCAAAGCGCATAAAAAGTAGTTGGGTGGTCTGGTAGAAAATATCTCAATGTGGTTTGCCGTTTGATGTCAATATATGACTGAGGTTTTTGAATGAGTGACTATATCTGATGTGGGATCAGATATAGTCACTCATTCAAAAACATCAGTCATATATTGACAGTTATTTTAAATTAAAGGCGGGGTAGGTAAGTTTCAGAAATCGGCTCGAGTGCACTAAAATTTGAAAGTACACAGCCGAAAAGAATCCGCCCCTTCCTTCAGACTTCCTTACAGAGCACCTCCTCCAACACACATGAACGCGCAATGCACGCCCAATTACGGCACGCCCAATGAGGGCACGAGATACATTTGTGCGTGCACAAGATGGAAGGCTGACAGACAGTGCGGCAATCCAATCCTTAAACGGATTGGTCGTGCTTTTTACAGTATTACGGCTTCCACAGATGAATTTTTTTTATGGATTTTTTGTCAAAGCACTTAAGATATTCATTGCGATCGGGATGTTAAGAGCATTCCATGGAATATAACAAAAAGTGTATCTCGAGCCAGTTTCTGAAACTTACCTACCCCACCTTTAAATGACTACCAGTGGGTTTAAAGTGATATTTATAGGTTCATAGTAAAAAAACGGTCAATGGGCTACAGACAGAAATGTAACGCCATCAGTTAAATTAGATAATTGTCCAATGTGTAAACTGAATATAAGCCACTTGCTTCACATTGGACAACAGCCTACATAAAGAAACCTTTAAACATGGTTTGTATATTTAA